>JAXLNO010001966.1:204462-332152 GCA_038087875.1 Malacoraja senta | reverse complement strand
CCACAGGAAATGATCCTGAATCGATCGAACATTGGAAAATAATTACCAATGCGTCCACTATTTCTCGAGCCACCTCCCTGAGGACCCTGGGATGCAGACCATCAGGCCCAGGGGGATTTATCAACCTTCAGACCCATTAGCCTACCCAATACTATTTCTCGCCTAATGAAAATGTATTTCAGTTCCTCTACCACCTTAGATCCTCTTTCCTCCAGTACATCTGGGAGGTTGTTTGTGTCTTTCTCAGTGAAGACAGATCCGAAGTACCTGTTCAACTCTTATGCCATTTCGTTGTTACCCATAATAATGTCACCCGTGTCTGCCTTCAAGGGACCCACATTTGACTTTGCTACTCTTTTACCCTTAACAAGAAGCTTTTACTGTCCTTCTTTATATTCCTGGTCAGCTTCCCTTCGTAGTTCATCTTTTCAGCCGTATAGCCCGATTTGTTTCCTTCTGTTGTCCTATGAAAGTTTCCCAATCCTCTGGCTTCCGGGTACTCTTTGCTAGTTATACATCTTTTCATTTAGTTTTATTCTATCCCTAACTTATCTTGTCAGCCACCGTTGCCTCCTAATCCCCTCTAAATCCTTCTGACCCCTCTAAATCCCTCTAAAACCCCTGTAAACCCCTCTAAACCCTCTAAACCACTCTAAACACCTAAACCCCTCTGAAGACCTCTACAACCCTCTAACCCCTCTATACCCCTCTAAAACCTTCTAAACCCCTCCAAACCTCTAAAGCCTTCTAAACCCCTCTAAAGACCTCTAAACACTAAAGCCCCCTAAACCGCTTGAAACCCCTCGAAATCAATCTAACCACCTCCAAACCCCCCTGAACCACGTTATGCCCCTCTATGCCCCACTAACCCCCTCCAAACCCCTCGAAACCCCTCGAAACCTCGCTAAACCCTCTAAACCACTCTCAACACAGTTCGGTGGGGGCGCTGCAAGCCGGCAGCCCTGACAGCAGCGTGTTAGTTCTTTCTAATTTTCTTGTTTTTTCCGTATGTCCTAATGTATGTTTTTAATGTTTCTTTGTGTGTCTTGTGTGCGGGTGGTTTGCGGGGGTGGGGGTGGGGGGGGGGTAAGGGTGAAACCGTTTCGGTCGCCTCCTCCACGGAGAGGTAACTTTTTCTATGTCGCCTCCCCCGTGGCCTAACATCGAGACGCGCCCGGGGCGAGTATTCTTTCGTCGCGGAGCGGGCGATGTCTCGCCGGGGATCGCCGGAGGGGAGCGCTCCTTTCGCTGGCCGCGGCAACCAAGTCTGGGATCTCTCGTTGTGGACCCGGGCTGGGAAGAGCTCCGACCGCCGGCCCGCGGCCAACTTCTACCGCGGGCACGGCCTACACCAACCTGAAGCCGCGGTCTCCGGTAGGGAAGCACCGATTTAGGACTTACCTGGACTTTACCTTGTCTCCACATCTGGACACCAGCAGCGGCGACGGCGGTGGGTTGAGTTCCCTCCCACGGGGGAAATGGAGGAGGACTGGCCATTTTTTGTGCCTTCCACCACAGTGAACACCTCAAAACCACTATCAACACGTTTAAACCCGTCTAAACCCTCTGAACCCCTCTACACCCCTCTGAACCCCTCTGAACCTCTCTAAACCATTTAAACCCAGCTAAAGCCCTCGATATCCCTCTAAACTCCTGTAAACCCCACTAACACCCTCTAAACCCATCTAAACCCCTTGAAAACCCCTCGAAACCCCTCTAGACCCTTCTAAGCCCTTCAAAACCACTCAACACACTTCTAACGCCCTCTAAACTTATCTAAACCCCTCTAACCCCATATAAACCCATCTAAACCTCCTATTAACCTCTCTAGTCCCCATCTAATCCCCTATAAACACCACTAAACCCCCTCAAATCCCCCTCAAAACCACTCAAATGCTCAGACGTATGAACAGCTTCGCACAGAAAGGAGCCGCAGATGCTGCTTTCAACCGAAGATATACACAAAAAGCTGGAGTAACCCAGTGTGACAGACAGCATCTGTGGAGAGAAGGGTCTCGAAAAGGAACTGTGCGAATCCGCACTGACCAGCGATCCCCACACATTATCGATGTCCTACACATACTGGGGACAATTTACATTTAAACCTGTATACCTACAGGCCTGCGCGTATTTCGAGTTTGGGAGGAAACCGAAGATGTCGGGGAAATCCACGCGGTCAGTCGCAGAACGTACAAACTCCGTACAGACAGCACCCTTGGTCTGGATTGAACCGGCGTCTCTGGCGCTGTAAGGCAGCAACTACCGCTGTGCTACCGTGATGGATAGCTTGAGCTTAGAAACGCAGATATAACATATGTTATCGGCTTCGGAAGCTGCGGCCTCCGGTAGCGAATGCGGCCGTTCCAGGTGGCCCAGCCGCTAGAGGACTCTCCCGACGCCGGGCTAGCATCACCCGGTGAAAACGGCCAGGAACATCGGGCCTCCGTAGAGGCAATAGCGGAGGCCTCATTGGGCCTGACTTTGGGTGAACTGGGGTTGGGGACTAGACATTGTGCCTTCCCCCACAGTGGTGGTCATTGTGGGGGGATGATTTTTGTGTGCTGTGTCTGTTGGTCCTTGTTCAAGATGGCGGTCGGAGGGGAGAGTGAACGCTGGCGCAGTTTCGCTGCCGCTGCTCTCTCCTCAAATTGTGTTTCTGATTTTCTTTTTGTGCTTTTGTAATTGAATTCTGTCCTTGATTTGTGTATTGTGGTGTTTTTATATTACATTTATTTCGACTATGTGTTTTGTATTTTTGTGATTTTATGTCTTGTAAGGTGTCCTTGGGTGATAGAAAGGCGCCAGCAAATTAAATGAATTATTATTATTATTATTATATGTGGTCACAAAAATCTGGAGTAACAGTGAAGCAGGCAGCATCTCTGGAGAAAATCCACGCGGTTACGGGGAGAACGTACAAATCGTACAGACGGCGGCCGTGGTCGGAATCGAACCCGGGTCTGAACCTATGAGGCAGCAATTCTTCCGCTGCGCTACTGTGTACTGGTGCCCTCCCATAATTCCCATTTATTGGTGCCTTTCCCTAAATCCCCATTGACTGGTGCCCTCCCCTAATGCACCATTTAATGTTGCGCTCCCCTAATTTCTCATTTATTAGTGCCTGGTGCGAAAAGAGCGAGCCTCAGTAAATTGGGGAATTAGGGGAGTGCACTAATAAATGGAGAATTAGGGGAGCGCAACTTTAAATGGTGCATTAGGGGAGGGCACCATTAAATGGGGATTTAGGGGATGGCACCAGTGAATGGGAAATTATGGGAGGGCACCAGTAAACAGTGGCGCAGCGATAGAGTTGCTGCCTCACAGGTTCAGAGACCCACGTACGATTCCGACCACGGCCGCCGTCTGACGGTTTGTACGTTCTCCCCGTGACCGCGTGGACTTTCCCCAGAGATGCTGCCTGCCCCGCTGTTACTTCAGATGTTTGTGACCACATATGTTATACCTGCGTTTCTGAGCTCAAGCTATCCAGCACGGTGGCACAGCGCTAGAGTTGCTGGTTCAATCCCGACGAAGGGTGCCGTCTGTACGGAGTTTGTACGTTCTCCCCCTGACCGCGTGGAGTTTCTCCGACATCTTCAGTTTCCTCCCAAACTCCAAGGACGCGCAGGCTGGTAGATATACAGGTTTAAATGTAAGTTGTCCCCAGTGTGTGCCGGACATCGATAATGTGTGGGGATCGCTGGTCAGTGCGGATTCGCACAGTTCCTTTTCTAGACCCTTTTCTCCACAGATGCTGTCTGTCACGCTGGGTTACTCCAGCTTTTTTGTCTATCTTCGGTTTAAAGCAGCATCTGCAGCTCCTTCCCTGTGCGAAGCTGTTCTTACGTCTGGACATTTGAGGGGATTATAGGGGTTTAGATGGGATTAGAGGGAATTAGAGGGGTTTAGAGGGGTTTCGAGGTGTTTAGAGGTGTTTAGAGGGTTTTCGGAGGGTTTAGAGGGGTTTAGAGGGATTTAGGTGGGGTTAGAGGAGGATAGAGCGGTTTGTATGGGTTTAGAGGTGTTTAGAGGGGATTTCAGTGGTTTACAGCAGTTTGAAGGGTTATTCGTGGTTTAGAAGTGTTTAGAGGGGTTTAAAGGGGTTTCGCGAGGTTGCGAGGGGTTTAGAGGTGTTTCGAGAATATTAGATGTATTACGAGGGGTTTCCTGGGGTTTCGAGAGGTTTATAGGGGGTTTCAAGGGATTTAGAGGGTGTTGGAGGGGTTTGGAGGTGTTAAAATGGGTTTCGAGTGGTTTGGAGGGGTATGGAGGTGTTTGGAGGGGTTTGGAGGAGTTTAGAGTGGTTTAGAGCGGTTTGGAGGGGTTTGGGTTTAGAGCGGTTTACAGGGGGTTTATAAGGGGTTTGGAGGTGTTTGGAGGGGTTTAGAGGTGTTTGGAAAGGATTGGAGGGGTTTAGTAGTGTTTAGAGGGGTATGGAGGAGTTTGGAGTGGTTGAGAGGGGACTATAGGAGTTTAGAGGGGTTTAGAGTGGGTTTAGAATGGTCTGGGGGGGGGGGTTCCGCGGGGTTTAGAGTGGTTTAGATGAGTTTAGAGGAATTTACAGGGGGTCTACATGGTTTTACAGGGTTTAGACGGATTTTGGTGGATTTTGAGGTTTACGTTGGTTTACGAGGCTTTAGATGGCTTAGAGTTGTTTAAAGCGGTTTACAGGAGTTTACAGGGGTTTACCGGGGTTTACAGTGGTTTGGAGTTTAAATGGGTTTAGAGGGGATTACATGGGTTTAGAGGGGTGTAGAGTGATTTAGAGGGCTTCAGAGGGGTTACAGGAATTTACAGGGGTTTACAGGTGTTTAGAGGTGTTTACATGTGGTTTACATAGGGTTACATGGGTTTTCGAGCGGTATAGGTGGCTTTACAGGCGTTTTAGGGGTATTGAGAGGTTTACAGGGGTTTAGAGAGATTTACATGTGTTTACATGGGGGTTAGATGGTTTAGAGGGCTTCATAGGGGGTTTACATGGGTCTAGAGGGCTTTACAGGGGGATTACAGGCGTTTACTGGGGCTTAGAGGGGTTTACAGGGATTTGCAGGGGATTAGAGGTTAGATGGGTTTACAGGTGTTTAGAGTGGTTTACAGGGGTTTAGAGGGATTTACAGGGGTTTAGAGGGGTTTAGAGGGTTTTAGGTTTAGAGAGGTTTACATGGTTTTCGAGGGGTTGAAGCTGGTTTAGAGTGATTTACAGCGGTTTAGTGTTTTACAGGGGTTTACAGGGCGTTAGGCGTGTTTACATGTGGTTTAGAGGGTGTTTGGGTTTAGATCGCTTTATAGGGGTTTAGAGGGGATTAGAGGGTTTTGGATGGGATATAGAGGAGTTTCGAGGGGATTGGAGAGGGATTGCAGGGGACTGGATAGGTTTAGAGCGGTTTGTATGGGTTTCTAGGGTTTAGAGGGGGTTAGAGTGGTTTGGAGGGGTTTACAGGGGTTTACAGGGGGGTTAGAGGCGTTAACAGGGGGATAGAGGTGTTTAGAGGGGTTTAGATGTGTTGGCAGGGGGTTTACATGTGTTTAGAGGGGTTTAGAGGAATTTAGAGTTGTTTACAGGGGTTTAGTGGGATTTACAGGGTTGAGCGGGGTTTAGAGGTGTTTAAAGGGGTTTACAGGTGTTTACAGGTGTAGAGAGGTTTAGAAGGGTGTACAGGGGTTCAGAGGGTTTTAGAGAGTTTTATAGGGATTTCCAGGAGTTTACAGGTGTTTAGGGGGTTTACAGTGGGTTTAGTTGGGTATAGAGGGGTTTAGAGGGGTTAGAAGTGTTTAGAAGAGTTTAGAGGGATGTGGAGGGGTATGCGGGGGTTACAGGAGTTTACATGGGTTTACAGTTGTTCAGAAGGATTTAGATTGGTTTAGAGAGGTTTTGAGAGATTTACAGGGGATTACAGAGGTTTACATGTGTTTACAGGGGTTTAGGGGTGTTTGCAGTGGTTTACAGGTTAGAGGTGTTTAGAATAGTTTAGAGGGATTTAGAGGGGTCTGGAGGGGTTTTCCGGGGTTTAGACGTGTTTAGATGTGTATTGAGGGGTTTACAGGGCTTCAGACGGGTTTAGAGTGGTTGAGAGGGGTTTAGAGGGGGGTTTAGTTGGGTTTACAGGGGTTTACATGTGTTTAGAGGGGTTTAGAGGGGGATATAGGGATTTTCAGGGGTTTAGAGGGATTAGCAGGGGTTTAGAGGAGTTTTGAGTGATTTAGAGGGAATTACAGGGGTTTAGATGTTTTTTGATGGGTTTAGATGGGTTAGAGGGATTTAGAGTGGTTTCCAGGGGTTTACATGTGTTTACAGGTGTTTAGAGAGGATTACGTTTAGAGGGGTTTAGAGGAGTTTAGGGGGGTTTAGAGAGGTTTAAGGGGCTTTACATTGTGTTTACCGGGGTTTAGAGGGGTTTACATGAGGTTTAAAGAGGGTTTAGATGTGTTTAGAGGGCTTTATATGGCTTGATAGTGTTTTAGATGAGCGTACAGGGGTTTAACGGGGTTTAGGGGGGTTTATACGGGTTTAGAGGGGGTTTAGATGGGTTTACATGGAGTTTACATGGGGTTTACAGAAGTTTAGATGGGTTTGGAGGGGTTTAGAAAGGTCTGGAGAGGTTTAGAGCGGTTTGGAGGGGTCTGGAGTGGTTTAGAGGGGTTTAGAGGGGGTAGAGGTGTTTGGAGGGTTTAAGAAGGTTTGGAGGGTGTTGGGGTTTCGAAGGGTTTAGAGGGGGTTGGAGAGGTTTTGAGGGGTTTAGAGGGGTTTCCAGAGGTTTACAGGGTTTACTGGGATTTAGTGGGTTTTTTAGGGTAAGAGGTTTACAGGGCTTTAAAGAGGTATAGAGAGGATTGCAGGGGTTTACATTGGTGTAGAGGGGTTTAGAGGGTTTTAGATGAGTTAGGGTGGTTTAGAGAAATTTAGAGGGGTTTACCGTGGTTCACAAGGGATTACAGGTGTTTAGTGAGGTCTCGAGCGGAGTTCAAGTTCAAGTTCAAGTTCAAGTTACTTTGTTGTCATGTGTCCCTGATTGGACAATGAAATTCTTGCTTTGCTTCAGCTCAATAGAACATAGTAGGCATTGACTACAAAACAGATCAGTGTGTCCATATACCATTCTATAAATATATACACACATGAATCAATATACTGATTACAGGAGCTCAAAGGCCATTTGAGGGTTTTAGCGGTGTTTACATGGGTTTAGAGGGGTTACAGAGGTTTAGAGGTGTTCGGAGGTGATTACAGTGGTTTAGATGGTTTTAGTGTGTTTTGAGGGGTTTAGAGGGGTTTACAGTGCTTCAGATGGGTTTAGAGTGGTTTAGAGCGGTTTACGGGGTTTAGCGGTGTTTATATGGGTTTTCAGGTGATTAGAGGGGTTTACAGGGGGGTTGGAGGGGTTTACAGAGGTTTAGATGGGTTAACCGGTGTTTCGATGGGTTATCAGGGGTTTAGATGCGTTTAAATGGGGTTCACATGGCTTCAGAGCGGTTTAGAGGGTGTAAAGGGGGTTTCGGTGGGTTTACAGGGGGTTTAGAGGGATTTAGAATAGTTTAGAGGGGTTTAGATGGGTTACAGGGCTTTAGAGAGGTTTAAAGTGGTTAAGAGCGTTTAGAGAGATTTAGTGGTTTACAGGGGTTTAGAGTTGTTAACAGGTGGTTTAGACGTGTTTAGAGCGGTTTAGATGCGTTTACATGGGATTTACAGGTGTTTCGATGGGTTTAGAGGGATTTGGAGCTGTTTACAGGCGTTTAGAGATGTTTAGAGAAGTTTACATGGGGTTTGCATGGATTTACAGGGGTTTAGACGAGTTTAGCGGGGTTTACAGTTCACATGTGCTTAGAAGGATTTACAGGGGTTTCGAGCGGTAACCAGGGTTTTGGATGGGTTTAGCGGGGTTTAGATGGGTTTATAGGGGTGTACAGGTGTTTACAGGTGCATAGAGGTTCAAACGGTTTACATGGGTTTAGAGGGGTTTAAAGAGTGTTACCGGGGTTTACATGGGGGGTTTAGACGGGTTTACAGGGGGTTAGAGGAGTTTACAATCGTTTACAGGTGTTTAGATGGTTTAGAGAGTTTACAGAGGTTTACAGGGGGTTTATATGTGTTTAGAGAGGATTCGAGTTGTTTACATGGGGTTTCGCGGGGTTTAGAGTGTTTTAGATAGATTTATATGGGTTTGGTGGGGGTTAGTGGTTTAGAGTGGTTTACATGGGGTTTACAGGAGTTCAGATGGGGTTATTAGTGTTTAGAGGGCAGTTTAGATGTTTAGAGGGGATTAGATGGGTGTACAGGGTTTTACGGGCGTTTACAGAGGTTTAGGGGAGTTTTCGGGGATTTAGAGGTGCTTACAGGGTGTTTAGAGGTGTTTAGATCTGTTCTCGGCTGTTTAGAGTGGGTTTAAATGGGGTTCACGGTGCAACAGAGGGGTTTACAGTGGTTTAGATGGGTTTAGAGTGGTTTAGAGGGGTTTACGGGGTTTAGAGGTGTTTATATGGGTTTACAGGAGGTTGGAGGGGTTTACAGGGGGTTGGAGGGGTTTACAGGAGTTTAGATGGGTTTACAGGTGTTTCGATGGGTTAAGAGGGGTATAGATGCGTTTAATTGGGGTTTACAGGGGTTTAGAGAAGTTTAGAAAGGTTTACATCGGTTTACAGGGGTTTACAGAGATTTAGAGGGGTTTAGAGTGTTTTACATTAGTTCACATGTGTTTAGAAGGATTTAAAGAGGTTTAGAGATGTTTACAGTGGTTTACAGGTTTTTGGAGGTGTTTAGAAGTGTCTAGAGGGGTTTACAGAGGTCTGGAGTGGTGTAGGGGGGTTTCGAGGGCTTTACCGAGGTTTAGAGGGGTTTACAAGGGTTTATATGGGTTTACAGGTTTCGATGGGTTATGAGGGGTTTAGATGCGTTTAAGTGGGGTGCACATGGCTTCAGAGGTGTTTAGAGGTGTGTAAAGGTGGTATAGGTGGGTTTACAGGGGGTTTAGATGGAGTTAGAAGTGTTTAGAGGGGTTTAGATTGGTTTACAGGGCATTAGAGGAGTTTAAAGTGGTTAACAGCGGTTTAGAGAGATTTGGAGTGGTTCACAGGTGGTTACAGGTGTTAACAGGTGGTTATAGGTGTTTAGAGCGGTTTAGATGCGTTTACATGGGATTTACAGGTGTTTCGATGGGTTTAGAGGGATTTGGAGTTGTTTACAGGGGTTTAGAGATGTTTAGGGAGGTTTACAAGGGTTTACATGGATTTACAGGGGTTTAGAGGGATTTAGCGGGGTTTACAGGTGTTCACATGTGTTTAGAAGGATTTACAGGGGTTTCGAGCGGTATAGAGGGTTTAGATGGGTTTAGCGGGGTTTAGATGGGTTTATAGGGGTGTACAGGTGTTTACAGGTGGATAGACGTTCAGAGGGGTTTACAGGGGTTTAGAGGGGTTTTCGACATGTTTACATGGGTTTAGAGGGGTTTAAAGGGTGTTACGGGGGTTTACATGGGGGTTTAGACGGTTTACAGGGGTTTAGGGGAGTATACAATCGTTTACAGGTGTTTAGATGGATTTAGAGGGTTTTACAGGGGGTTACAGGGCGTTTACATGTGTTTAAAGAGGATTCGAGTTGTTACATGGGGTTTAGCGGGGTTTAGAGTATTTTAGATAGCTTTACAAGGGTTTGGAGGGCTTTAGTGGTTTAGAGTGGTTTACATAACGTTTGCAGGAGTTCAGATGTGGTTAATAATGTTTAGAGGGCATTTTAGATGTTTAGAGGGGATTAGAGGTGTGTACAGGTGTTTGCAGGCGTTTACAGAGGATTAGGGGAGTGCTCAGTGGTTTAGAGGTGCTTACAGGGTGTTTACATGGGTATAGAGGGGTTTAGAAGAATTTAGAGGGGTTTGTATGGGGTTCAGAGGGATTGGGCGGGTTTGGAGGAGTTTGCATGGAGTTTTAGAGGTGTTCAGATCTGTTCTCAGCTGTTTATAGGGTTTAAATGTGTTTCCCGGGGCAACAGAGGGGTTTAGAGTGGTTTAGTGGGTAGAGTGGTTTAGATGTGTTTACAGGAGTTTAGAGGGGTTTAGAGGGTTTTGCAGAGGTCTACAGGCGTTTGCAGAGGTTTTGAGGGATGTTCAGGGTATAGAGTGGGTTATGCGTTTACAGCGGTTTACAGCGGTTTCTGGGGGGTCTAGAGTGATTTAGATGGGGTTACACGGGATTATGGAGGTTTAGAAAGGTTTACATGGGGTTTAGACTGGTTCAGAGGTGTTTAAAGGTGTTTAGGGTCGTTTACAGTGGTTTAGATGGGTTTACATTGTTTAGTGATTTGCAAAGGCTACTGGGGAGACTTTAAACTAGAACGGTTGGGGGAGGGACTCAAATAGAGAAAGCTAGTGGAAAATGTGGGAGGCAGGAGGCAGAGAAGGGAAGCACTCGGACCCAAAATGTAGGGGGGAAAGAAGAAAAAGATAATAAACAGAGAATAAGTGGTGGTGGGTTTCTTAAATGTGTATATTTTAATGCTAGGAGCATTGTAAGAAAGGTGGATGAGCTTAGAGCCTGGATTGACACCTGGAAGTATGATGTTGTGGCGATCAGTGCAACATGGTTGCAGGAGGGCTGTGATTGGCAAATAAATATTCCAGGATTTCGTTGCTTCAGGGGTGATAGAATTGGAGGGGCAAGTGGTGGGGGTGTTGCATTGCTTGTCAAGGAAGATATTACAGCAGTGCTTTGGCAGGATAGATTAGAGGGCTCGTCTAGGGAGGCTATTTGGGTGGAACTGAGAAATGGGAAAGGTGTAGCAACATTTATAGGGTGTATTATAGACCGCCAAATGGGGAGCGAGAATTGGAAGAGCAAATATGTAAGGAGATAGCAGATATTAGTAGTAACCACAATGTAGTGATTGTGGGAGATTTCAATTTTCCACACATAGACTGGGAAACACATTCTGTAAAAGGGCTGGATGGTTTTGGAGTTTGTAAAATGTGTGCAAGATAGTTTTTTGCAGCAATACATAGAGGTACCTACTAGAGAAGGGGCAGTGCTGGACCTCCTGTTAGGAAATGAGACAGGGCAGGTGGCGGAGGTATGCGTCGGGGAGCACTTCGGGTCCAGTAATCACAATACCATTAGTTTCAATATAATTATGGAGAGGGTCAGAACTGGACCTATGGTTGAGATTTTTGTTTGGAGAAAGGCTAACTTTGAGGAGATGCGAAAGGATTTAAAAGGAGTGAATTGGGACATGTTGTTTTATGGGAAGGATGTAGAAGAAAAATGGAGGATATTTAAGGGTGAAATTTTAAGGGTACAGAATCTTTATGTCCCTGTTCGGTTGAAAGGAAATAGTAAAAAATGGAAAGAGCCATGGTTTTCAAGGGAAATTGGACACTTGGTTCGGAAAAAGAGAGAGATCTACAATTTTTTATAGGCAGCATGGAGTAAATGAGGTGCTTGAGGAGTATAAAGAATGTAAAAAGAATATTAAGAAAGAAATTAGAAAAGCTAAAAGAAGATATGAGGTTGCTTTGGCAAGTAAGGTGAAAGTAAATCCAAAGGGTTTTCTACAGCTATATTAATAGCAAAAGGATAACAAGGAATAAAATCGGTCCATTAGAGAGTCAGAGTGGACAGCTATCTGCGGAGCCAAAAGAGATGGGGGAGATATTGAACAATTTCTTTACTTCGGTATTCACGAAGGAGAAAGGATATGGAATTATGTGAGGTAAGGGAAACGAGCAGAGTAGCAATGGAAACTGTGAGATTCAAAGAAGAGGAGGTGCGGACACTTTTGAAAAATATGAAAACGGATAAGTCTCCAGGTCCTGACAGGATATTCCCTAGGACATTGAGGGAAGTTAGTGTAGAAATAGCAGGGGCTATGACAGAAATATTTCAAATGTTATTAGAAACGGGAATAGTGCCGGAGGATTGGCGTACTGCGCATGTTGTTCCGTTGTTTAAAAAGGGTTCGAAGAGTAAACCTAGCAATTATAGACCTGTTAGTTTGACGTCAGTGGTGGGCAAATTAATGGAAAGGATACTTAAAGATAATATATATAAGCATCTGGATAAGCAGGGTCTGATTAGGAACAGTCAACATGGATTTGTGCCTGGAAGGTCATGCTTGACTAATCTTCTTGAATTTTTTGAATAGGTTACTAGGGAAATTGATGAGGGTAAAACAGTGGATGTTGTCTATATGGACTTCAGTAAGGCCTTTGACAAGGTTCCTCATGGAAGGTTGGTTAAGAAGATTCAATTGTTGGGCATTAATGGTCGCCATAAATCCGATGAAGTCGCCATTTTTCCGGCAAGGTCGCCACAAATCCAGCAAGGTCGCCATAAATTCGGCGAGGTCGCCATATTTCCGGCGAGGTCGCCAGAAAGACGGCAAGGTCGCCTTAAATCCGGCAAGGTCGCCATAAATCCGGCGAGGTCGCCATATTTCCGCGAGGTCGCCATAAATCCGGCAAGGTCTCCATAAACCGGCGAGTCGCTATATTTCAGGCGAGGTCGCCCTAATTCCACAAAGGTCGTTATAAATCGGGAGAGGTCGCCATATTTCCGGCGAGGTCGCCATAAATCCGGCAAGGTCGCCATAATTCCGGCGACGTCGCCATATTTCCGGCACGGTCGACATAAATCCGGCAAGGTCGACACAAATCCGGCAAGGTCGCCATATTTCCGGCATGGTCGGCATAAATCCGGCAAGGTGGCCACGAATCAGGGAAGGTCGCCATATTTCCGGCAAGGTCGCCATGAATCCGGCAAGGTGGCCTCAAATCCGGCACGGTCGCCACATTTCCGACGAAGTCGCCATAAATCCGGCAAGGTCGCCATAACTCCGGCAAGGTGGCCACAGTTCAGGCGAGGTCGCCATAAACCCGGCTAGGTCGCCACATATCCCGCAAGGTCGCCATAAATCCGGTGAGGTCGCCATTTTTCCGGCAAGGTCGCCACAAATCCAGCAAGGTTGCCATAAATTCGGCGAGGTCGCCATATTTCCAGCGATTCGCCAGAAAGACGGCAAGGTCGCCTTAAATCCGGCGAGGTCGCCATATTTCCGGCAAGGTCGCTTCAAACCCGGCAAGGTCGCCGCATTTCCGGCAAGGTCGCCATAGATCCGGCAAGGTCGCCACAAATCCGGCAAGTTCGCAACATTTCGGCAAGGTCGCCAGAAATCCGGCATCGTCGCCACAAATCCGGCAAGGACGCCACATTTCCGGCAAGGTCGCCATGAATCCGGCACGGTCGCCACATTTCCGGCAAGGTCGTCATAAATCCGGCAAGGTCGCCACAAAATCACACAAAGTCGCCATAAATCCGGCAAGGTCGCCACAATTCCGGCAAGGTCGCCACAATTCCGGCAATGTCGCCATAAATCCGGTAAGGTCGACACAAATCCGGTAAGGTCGCCACATCCCCGGCAAGGTCGCCATAAATCCGTCAAGGTCGCCACAAATCCGTCAAGGTCGCCACATTTCAGGCAAGGTCGCCATAAATCTGGCAAGGTCGCCACAAATCCGGCAAGGTCGCCACATTTCCGGCAAGGTCGCCATTAATCCGGGAATTTCGCCATAAATCCGGCAAGGTCGCCACATTCCCGGCAAGGTCGCCATGCATCCGGCAACGTCGCCGCAAATCCGGCAAGGTCGACACATTTCCGGTAAGGTCGCCATAAATCAGGCAAGGTCGCCACAAATCCAGCAAGGTCGCCACAAATGCGGCAAGGTCGCCACAAATGCGGCAATGTCGCCATAAATCCGGCAAGTTCGCCACAAAATCCGACATGGTCGCCATAAATCCGGCAAGTTCGCCACATTTCCGGCAACATCGCCATAAATCCGGCAAGGTCGCCACAAATCCGCCAAGGTCACCACACTTCCGGCAAAGTCGCCATAAATCCGGCAAGGTCGCCACAAATCCGCCAAGGTCGCCACATTTTCGGCAAGGTCGCCATATTTCCCGCAAGGTCACCATGATCCGCAAGATCGCCACAAATGCGGCAAGGTCGCCATATTTCTGGCAAGGTCACCATTAATCTGGCAAGGTCCCGACAAATCCGGCAAGGTCGCCACATTCCCGGCGATGTCGCCACCTATCCGGCAAGTTCGCCACAAATCCGGCAAGGTCGCCATAAATCCGGCGAGGTCGCCATAAAATCTGGCAAATTCGCCACATATCCCGCAAGGTCGCCATAAATCCGATGAGGTCGCCATTTTTCCGGCAAGGTCGCCACAAATCCAGCAAGGTCGCCATAAATTCGGCGATGTCGCCATATTTCCGGCGAGGTCGCCAGAAAGACGGCAAGGTCGCCATATTTCCGCCGAGGTCGCCATAAATCCGGCAAGGTCTCCATAAACCGGCGAGGTCGCCATATTTCAGGCGAGGTCGCCCTAATTCCATAAAGGTCGTTATAAATCGGGAGAGGTCGCCATATTTGCGGCGAGGTCGCCATAAATCCGGCAAGGTCGCCATAATTCCGGCGACGTCGCCATATTTCCGGGACGGTCGACATAAATCCGGCAAGTTCGACACAAATCCGGCAAGGTCGCCATATTTCCGGCATGGTCGGCATAAATCCGGCAAGGTCGCCACAAATGCGGCAAGGTCGCCACAAATGCGGCAATGTCGCCATAAATCCGGCAAGTTCGCCACAAATCCGACAAGGTCGCCACATTTCCGGCAAGGTCGCCATAAATCCGGCAAGGTCGCCACAAATCCGGCAAGGTCGCCACATTTTCGGCAAGGTCGCCATAAATCCGGCAAGGTCGCCACAAATCCGGCAAGGTCGCCACATTTTCGGCAAGGTCGCCATATTTCCCGCAAAGTCACCATGAATCCGCAAGATCGCCACAAATGCGGCAGGTCGCCATATTTCGGGCAAGGTCACCATTAATCTGGCAAGGTCCCGACAAATCCGGCAAGGTCGCCACATTCCCGGCGATGTCGCCAACTATCCGGCAAGTTCGCCACAAATCCGGTAAGGTCGCCATAAATCCGGCGAGGTCGCCATAAATCTGGCAAATTCGCCACATATCCCGCAAGGTCGCCATAAATCCGATGAGGTCGTCATTTTTCCGGCAAGGTCGGCCCACAAATCCAGCAAGGTCGCCATAAAGTCGGCGAGGTCGCCATATTTCCGGCGAGGTCGCCAGAAAGACGGCAAGGTCGCCTTAAATCCGGCGAGGTCGCCATATTTCCGGCGAGGTCGCCATAAATACAGCAAGGTCGCCATAAATCCGGCGAGGTCGCCATATTTCAGGCGAGGTCGCCCTAATTCCACAAAGGTCGTTATAAATCGGGAGAGGTCGCCATATTTCCGGCGAGGTCGCCATAAATCCGGCAAGGTCGCCATAATTCCGGCGACGTCGCCATATTTCCGGGACGGTCGACATAAATCCGGCAAGGTCGACACAAATCCGGCAAGGTCGCCATATTTCCGGCATGGTCGGCATAAATCCGGCAAGGTGGCCACGAATCAGGGAAGGTCGCCATATTTCCGGCAAGGTCGCCATAAATCCGGCAAGGTGGCCTCAAAGCCGGCACGGTCGCCACATTTCCGACGAGGTCGCCATAAATCCGGCAAGGTCGCCACAACTCCGGCAAGGTGGCCACAGTTCAGGCGAGGTCGCATAAACCCGGCTAGGTCGCCATATATCCAGCAAGGTCGCCATAAATCCGGTGAGGTCGCCATTTTTCCGGCAAGGTCGCCACAAATCCAGCAAGGTTGCCATAAATTCGGCGGGGTCGCCATATTTCCAGCGAGTTCGCCAAGAAAAACGGCAAGGTCGCCTTAAATCCGGCGAGGTCGCTATATTTCCGGCGAGGTCGCCATAAATCCGGCAAGGTCGCCATAAATCCGGCGAGGTCGCCATATTTCCGCCGAGGTCGCCATAAATCCGGCAAGGTCTCCATAAACCGGCGAGGTCTCCATATTTCAGGCGAGGTCGCCCTGATTCCACAACGGTCGTTATAAATCCGGAGAGGTCGCCATATTTGCGGCGAGGTCGCCATAAATCCGGCAAGGTCGCCATATTTCCGGCACGGTCGCCAGGATTCCGGCAAGGTCGCCACAAATCAGCCAAGGTCGCCACAAATCCGTCAAGGTCGCCATATTTCCGGCAATGTCGTCATAAATCCGCCAAAGTCGCCACAAATCCGGCAAGGTGGTCATATTTCCGGCAAGGTCGCCATAAAGGCGGAAAGGTCGCCACAAATCCGGCAAGGTCGCCATATTACCGGCAAGGTCGCCATAAATCCGGCAAGGTCGCCACAAATCCGGCAAGGTCTCAATAATCCCGGCAAGGTCGCCATAAATCCGGCAAGGACGCCACAAATGCGGCAAGGTCGCGATATTTCCGGGAAGTTCGCCGTAATTCCGATAAGGTCGCCACAAATCCGGCAAGGTCGCCATATTTCAGGCATGGTCGCCATAAATCCGGCAAGGTGGCCACAAATCAGGGAAGGTCGCCACATTTCAGGCAAGGTAGCCATAAATCCGGCAAGGTCCCCACAAATCCGGCAAGGTAGCCACATTCCCGACGATGCCGCCAACTATCCGGTAAGTTCGCCACAAATCCGGCAAGGTCGCCATAAATCCGGCGAGGTCGCCATAAATCAGGCAAGGTCGCCACAAAATGCGGCAAGGTCGCCATGTTTATGGCACGGTCCCCATAATCCGCCAGTCGCCACAAATCCGGCCATATTTCCGGCAAGGTCGCATAAATCCGGCAAGGTCGCCATAAATCCGGCAAGGTCGCCATAACTCCGGCAAGGTGGCCACAGTTCAGGCAGGTCGCCATAAACCCGGCTAGGTCGCCATATATCCCGCAAGGTCGCCATAAATCCGGTGAGGTCGCCATTTTTCCGGCAAGGTCGCCACAATCCAGCAAGGTTGCCATAAATTCGGCGAGGTCGCCATATTTCCAGCGAGTTCGCCAGAAAAACGGCAAGGTCGCCTTAAATCCGGCGAGGTCGCTATATTTCCGGCGAGGTCGCCATAAATCCGGCAAGGTCGCCATAAATCCGGCGAGGTCGCCATATTTCCGCCGAGGTCGCCATAAATCCGGCAAGGTCTCCATAAACCGGCGAGGTCTCCATATTTCAGGCGAGGTCGCCCTGATTCCACAACGGTCGTTATAAATCCGGAGAGGTCGCCATATTTGCGGCGAGGTCGCCATAAATCCGGCAAGGTCGCCATATTTCCGGCACGGTCGCCAGGATTCCGGCAAGGTCTGCCACAAATCAGCCAAGGTCGCCACAAATCCGTCAAGGTCGCCATATTTCCGGCAATGTCGTCATAAATCCGCCAAAGTCGCCACAAATCCGGCAAGGTGGTCATATTTCCGGCAAGGTCGCCATAAAGGCGGAAAGGTCGCCACAAATCCGGCAAGGTCGCCATATTACCGGCAAGGTCGCCATAAATCCGGCAAGGTCGCCACAAATCCGGCAAGGTCTCAATAATCCCGGCAAGGTCGCCATAAATCCGGCAAGGACGCCACAAATGCGGCAAGGTCGCGATATTTCCGGGAAGTTCGCCGTAATTCCGATAAGGTCGCCACAAATCCGGCAAGGTCGCCATATTTCAGGCATGGTCGCCATAAATCCGGCAAGGTGGCCACAAATCAGGGAAGTTCGCCACATTTCAGGCAAGGTAGCCATAAATCCGGCAAGGTCCCCACAAATCCGGCAAGGTAGCCATTCCCGACGATGCCGCCAACTATCCGGTAAGTTCGCCACAAATCCGGCAAGGTCGCCATAAATCCGGCGAGGTCGCCATAAATCAGGCAAGGTCGCCACAAAATGCGGCAAGGTCGCCATGTTTATGGCACGGTCCCCATAAATCCGCCAAAGTCGCCACAAATCCGGCCATATTTCCGGCAAGGTCGCCATAAATCCGGCAAGGTCGCCACAAATCCGGCAAGGTCTCCATAATCCCGGCAAGGTCGCCATAAATCCGGCAAGGACGCCACAAATCCGGCAATGTCGCCATATTTCCGGCATGGTCGCGATAAATCCGGCAAGGTGGCCACAAATCAGGGAAGGTCGCCACATTTCAGGCAAGGTAGCCATAAATCCGGCAAGGTCCCCACAAATCCGGCAAGGTAGCCACATTCCCGACGATGCGCCAACTATCCGGTAAATTCGCCACAAATCCGGCAAGGTCGCCAATAAATCCGGCGAGGTCGCCATAAATCAGGCAAGGTCGCCACAAAAATGCGGCAAGGTCGCCATGTTTATGGCACGGTCCCCATAAATCCGCCAAAGTCGCCACAAATCCGGCCATATTTCCGGCAAGGTCGCCAAAAATCCGGCAAGGTCGCCACAAATCCGGCAAGGTCTCCATAATCCCGGCAAGGTCGACATAAAGGCGGAAAGGTCGCCACAAATCCGGCAAGGTCGCCATATTACCGGCAAGGTCGCCATAAATCCGGCAAGGTCGCCACAAATCCGGCAAGGTCTCAATAATCCCGGCAAGGTCGCCATAAATCCGGCAAGGACGCCACAAATGCGGCAAGGTCGCGATATTTCCGGGAAGTTCGCCGTAATTCCGATAAGGTCGCCACAAATCCGGCAAGGTCGCCATATTTCAGGCATGGTCGCCATAAATCCGGCAAGGTGGCCACAAATCAGGGAAGGTCGCCAACATTTCAGGCAAGGTAGCCATAAATCCGGCAAGGTCCCCACAAATCCGGCAAGGTAGCCACATTCCCGACGATGCCGCCAACTATCCGGTAAGTTCGCCACAAATCCGGCAAGGTCGCCATAAATCCGGCGAGGTCGCCATAAATCAGGCAAGGTCGCCACAAAATGCGGCAAGGTCGCCATGTTTATGGCACGGTCCCCATAAATCCGCCAAAGTCGCCACAATCCGGCCATATTTCCGGCAAGGTCGCCATAAATCCGGCAAGGTCGCCACAAATCCGGCAAGGTCTCCATAATCCCGGCAAGTTCGCCATAAATCCGGCAAGGACGCCACAAATCCGGCAATGTCGCCATATTTCCGGCATGGTCGCCATAAATCCGGCAAGGTGGCCACAAAATCAGGGAAGGTCGCCACATTTCAGGCAAGGTAGCCATAAATCCGGCAAGGTCACCACAAATCCGGCAAGGTAGCCACATTCCCGACGATGCCGCCAACTATCCGGTAAATTCGTCACAAATCCGGCAAGGTCGCCATAAATCCGGCGAGGTCGCCATAAATCAGGCAAGGTCGCCACAAAATGCGGCAAGGTCGCCATGTTTATGGCACGGTCCCCATAAATCCGCCAAAGTCGCCACAAATCCGGCCATATGTCCGGGAAGGTCGCCTAAATCCGGCAAGGTCGCCACAAATCCGGCAAGGTCTCCATAAGGTACACAAAAATGCTGGAGAAACTCAGCGGGTGCAGCAGCATCTATGGAGCGAAGGAAATAGGTAACGTTTCGGGCCGAAACCCTTCTTCAGACCTTTCTTCAGACCCTTCTTCAAGGTCTCCATAATCCCGGCAAGGTCGCCATAAATCCGGCAAGGACGCCACAAATCCGGCAATGTCGCCATATTTCCGGCAAGTTCGCCGTAACTCCGGCAAGGTCGCCAGAAATCCGGCATGGTTGCCATATTTCAGGCATGGTCGTCAGAAATCCGGCAAGGTGGCCACAAATCAGGGAAGGTCGCCACATTTCAGGCAAGGTCGCCATAAAATCCGGCAAGGTTCCCACAAATCCGGCAAGGTCGCCACATTCCCGGCGATGTCGCCAACTATCCGACAAGTTCGCCACAAATCCGGCAAGGTCGCCATAAATCCGGCGAGGTCGCCATAAATCCGGCAAGTTCGCCACATATCCCGCAAGGTCGCCATTAATCCGGTGAGGTCGCCATTTTTCCGGCAAGGTAGCCACAAATCCAGCAAGGTCGCCATAAATTCGGCTAGGTCGCCAAATTTCCGGCGAGGTCGCCAGAAAGACGGCAAGGTCCTGGGGAGACTTTAAACTAGAATGGTTGGGGGGAGGGACTCAAATAGAGAATGCTATTAGACAGTGTGTGAGGCAGGAGGCAGAGAAGGAAAGCACTCAGACCCAACATGTAGGGGGAAAGAAGAAAACAATAATAAACAGAGAATAAGAGGTGGTGGGGTTCTTAAATGGGTGAGCAGAGAAACAGAGGGGTGTAAAATGCGGGCGGAAGCAATAGGTAGCAAGGTGAAAGGTAAAAGTGGCAGGCAGACAAATCCAGGGCAAAAATCAAAAAGAGCCACTTTTCAACATAATTGTATAAGGGGTAAGAGCGTTGTAAAAACAAGTCTGAAGGCTTTGTGTCTCAATGCAAGGAGCATTCGTAATAAGGTGGATGAGTTGAACGTGCAGATAGCAATTAATGATTATGATATAGTTGGGATCACGGAGACATGGCTCCAAGGTGACCAAGGCTGGGAGCTGAACATCCAGGGATATTCAATATTCAGGAGGGATAGAGAGAAAGGAAAAGGAGGTGGGGTGGCGTTGCTGGTTAGAGAGGAGATTAACGCAGTGGAAAGGAAGGACATTAGCTTGGAGGATGTGGAATCGGTATGGGTAGAGCTGCGAAACACTAAGGGGAAGAAAACGCTGGTGGGCGTTGTGTACAGGCCACCTAGCAGTAGTAGTGAAGTTGGGGATGGCATCAAACAGGAAATTAGAAATGCGTGCAACAAAGGCAAAACAGTTATAATGGGTGACTTCAATCTACATATAGATTGGGTGAATCAAATTGGCAGGGGTGCTGAGGAAGAGGATTTCTTGGAATGTATGAGAGATAGTTATCTAAACCAACATGTAGAGGAACCAACGAGAGAGCAGGCTATTCTAGACTGGGTATTGAGTAATGAGGAAGGGTTAGTTAGCAGATTGTTGTGCGTGCCCCCTTGGGCAAGAGTGATCATAATATGGTTGAGTTCTTCATTAGGATGGAGAGTGACATTGTTAATTCAGAAACAACGGTTTTGAACTTAAAGAAAGATAACTTTGAGGGTATGAGACGTGAATTGGCCAAGATTGACTGGCAATTAGTTCTAAAAGGGTTGACGGTGGATATGCAATGGAAGGCATTTAAAGACTGCATGGATGAACTACAAAAATTGTTCATCCCAGTTTGGCAAAAGAATAAATCAAGGAAGGTAGTGCATCCGTGGATAACAAGGGAAATCAGGGATAGTATCAAAGCAAAAGATGATGCGTACAAATTAGCCAGAAAAAGCAGCATACCAGAGGACTGGGAGAAATTCAGAGACCAGCAGAGGAGGACAAAGGGCTTAATTAGGAAAGGGAAAATAGATTATGAAAGGAAACTGGCAGGGAACATAAAAACTGACTGCAAAAGTTTTTATAGATATGTGAAGAGAAAGAGATTAGTTAAATCAAATGTAGGTCCCTTGCAGTCAGAAACAGGTGAATTGATCATGGGGAACAAGGATATGGCAGACCAATTGAATAACTACTTTGGTTCCGTCTTCACTAAGGAAGACATAAATAATCTGCCGGAAATAGCAGGGGGCCGCGGGTCAAAGGAGATGGAGGAACTGAGTGAAATCCAGGTTAGTCGGGAAGTGGTGTTGGGTAAATTGAATGGATTAAAGGCCGATAAATCACCAGGGCCAGATAGGCTGCATCCCAGAGTACTTAAGGAAGTAGCTCCAGAAATAGTGGATGCATTAGTGATAATTTTTCAAAACTCTTTAGATTCTGGAGTAGTTCCTGAGGATTGGAGGGTAGCAAACGTAACCCCACTTTTTAAGAAGGGAGGGAGAGAGAAAACGGGGAATTACAGACCAGTTAGTCTAACATCGGTAGTGGGGAAACTGCTAGAGTCAGTTATTAAAGATGGGATAGCAGCACACTTGGAAAGTGGTGAAATCATTGGACAAAGTCAGCATGGATTTACGAAAGGTAAATCGTGTCTGACGAATCTTATAGAATTTTTCGAGGATGTAACTAGTAGAGTGGATAGGGGAGAACCAGTGGATGTGTTGTATCTGGACTTTCAGAAGGCTTTCGACAAGGTACCACATAAGAGATTAGGATACAAACTTAAATCACACGGTATTGGGGGTTCAGTATTGATGTGGATAGAGAACTGGCTGGCAAACAGGAAGCAAAGAGTAGGAGTAAACGGGTCCTTTTCACAATGGCAGGCAGTGACTAGTGGGGTACCACAAGGCTCAGTGCTGGGACCCCAGCTATTTACAATTTATATTAATGATCTGGACGAGGGAATTGAAAGCAACATCTCCAAGTTTGCGGATGACACTAAGCTGGGGGGCAGTGTTAGCTGTGAGGAGGATGCTAGGAGACTGCAAGGTGACTTGGATAGGCTGGGTGAGTGGGCAAATGTTTGGCAGATGCAGTATAATGTGGATAAATGTGAGGTTATCCACTTTGGTAGCAAAAACGGGAAGGCAGACTATTATCTAAATGGTGGCCGATTAGGAAATGGGGAGATGCAGCGAGACCTGGGTGTCATGGTACACCAGTCATTGAAAGTAGGCATGCAGGTGCAGCAGGCAGTGAAGAAAGCGAATGGTATGTTGGCCTTCATAGCAAGAGGATTTGAGTATAGGAGCAGTGAGGTTCTACTGCAGTTGTACAGGGTCTTGGTGAGACCACACCTGGAGTATTGCGTACAGTTTTGGTCTCCAAATCTGAGGAAGGACATTATAGCCATAGAGGGAGTGCAGAGAAGGTTCACCAGACTGATTCCTGGGATGTCATATGAAGAAAGACTGGATAGACTTGGCTTATACTCGCTAGAATTTAGGAGATTGAGAGGGGATCTTATAGAAACGTACAAGATTCTTATGGGGTTGGACAGGCTAGATGCAGGAAGATTGTTCCCGATGTTGGGGAAGTCCAGGACAAGGGGTCACAGCTTAAGGATAAGGGGGAAATCCTTTAAGACCGAGATGAGGAAAAACTTTTTCACACAGAGAGTGGTGAATCTCTGGAACTCTCTGCCACAGAGGGTAGTTGAGGCCAGTTCATTGGCTATATTTAAGAGGGAATTAGATGTGGCCCTTGTGGCTAAAGGGATCAGGGGGTATGGAGAGAAGGCAGGTACGGGATACTGAGTTGGATGATCAGCCATGATCGTATTGAATGGCGGTGCAGGCTCGAAGGGCCGAATGGCCTACTCCTGCACCTAATTTATATGTATCTATGTATCTATGTCCCCTTAAGTCCGGCGAGGTCGCCATATTTCCGGCGAGGTCGCCATAAACCCGGCAAGGTCGCCATAAATCCGGGGAGGTCGCCATATTTCCGCTGAGGTCGCCGTAAATCCGGCAAAGTCTCCATAAACCGGCGAGGTCGCCATATTTCAGGCGAGGTCGCCCTAATTCCACAAAGGTCGTTATAAATCCGGAGAGGTCCCCATATTTCCGGCGAGGTCGCCATAAATCCGGCAAGGTCGCCATAATTCCGGCGATGTCGTCATATTTCCGGCACGGTCGCCATAAATCCGGCAAGGTCGACACAAATCCGGCAAGGTCGCCATATTTCCGGCATGGTCGCCATAAATCCGGCAAGGTGGCCACGAATCAGGGAAGGTCGCCATATTTCCGGCAAGGTCGCCATAAATCCGGCAAGGTGGCCTCAAATCCGGCTAGGTCGCCATATTTCCGGTGAGGTCGCCATAAATCCGGCAAGGTGGCCTCAAATCCGGCATGGTCGCCACATTTTCGACGAGGTCGCCTTAAATCCGGCAAGGTCGCCATAACTCCGGAAAGGTGGCCACAGTTCCGGCGAGGTTGCCATAAACCCGGCAAGGTCGCCATATTTCCGGCACGGTCGCCATATTTCCGGCAAGGTCGCCATAAATCTGGCAAGGTCGCCATATTTCCGGCACGGTCGCCATGATTCCGGCAAGGTCGCCACAAATCAGGCAAGGTCGCCACAAATCTGGCAAGGTCGCCATATTTCCTGCACGGTCGCCATAAACCCGACAAGGTCGCCGCAAATCCGTCAAGGTCGCAATATTTCCGGCAATTTTGTCATAAATCCGCCAAAGTCGCCACAAATCCGCAAAGGTGGCCATATTTCCGGCAAGGTCGCCATAAATCCGGCAAGGTCGCCACAAATCCGGCACTGTCGCCATATTACCGGCAAGGTCGCCATAAATCCGGCAAGGTCGCCACAAATCCGGCAAGGTCTCCTTAATCCCACCAAGGTCGTCATAAATCTGGCAAGGACGCCACAAATCCGGCAAGGTCGCCATATTTCCGGCAAGTTCGCCGTAATTCCGACAAGGTCGCCACAAATCCGGCAAGGTCGCCACATTCCCGGCGATGTCGCCAACTATCCGGCAAGTTCGCCACAAATCCGGCAATTTCGCCATAAATCCGGCGAGGTCGCCATAAATCCGGCAAGTTCGCCACATATCCCGCAAGGTCGCCATAAATCCGGTGAGGTCGCCATTTTCCGGCAAGGTGGCCTCAAATCCTGCAAGGTCGCAACATTTTCGGCAAGGTCGCCATATTTCCGGCAAGGGCGTCATAAATCCGGCAAGGTCGCCACAAATGCGGCAAGGTCGCCATGTTTCCGGCAAGGTCGCCATAAATGCGGCAAGATCACCACAAATCCGGCAAGGTCGCCACAAATCCGGCAAAGTCGCCATATTTCCGGCTCGCTCGCCATAAATCCGGCAAGGTCGCCACAAATCCGACAAGGTCGCAATTTTCCGGCAAAGTCGCCATAAATCCGGCAAGGTCGCCCCAAATCCGGCAAGGTCGCCATATTTCCGGTTAGGTCGCCATAAATCCGGCAAGGTCGCCACAAATACGGCAAGGTCGCAATCTTCCGGCAAGGGCGCCATAAATCTGGCAAGGTCGCCCCAAATCCGGCAAGGTTGTCATATTGCCGGCAAGGTCGCCATAAATCCGGCAAGGTCGCCACAAATTCGGAAAGGTCGCCACATTTCCGGCCAGGTCGCCATAAATTCGGCAAGGTCGCCACAAATCTGGCAAGGTCGCCACATTTCCGGCGAGATCGCCATACATCCGGCAAAGTCGCCAAAAATCCGGAAAGATCGCAACATTTCCGGCGCGGTCGCCATAAATCCGGCAAAGTCGCCACAAATCCGGCAAGGTCGCCACATTCCCGGCGAGATCGCCATCAATCCTACATGGTCGCCAGAAATCCGGCAAGGTCGCCACATATCCGGCGAGGTCGCCAACAATCTGGGAAGGTCGCCACAAATCCGGCAAGGTCGCCAAAAATCCGGAAAGGTCGCCATATTCCCGGCAAGGTCGCCATAAATGCGGCAAGGTCGCCACAAACCCGGCAAGGTCTCCATATTTCCGGCATGGTCGCCATAAATCCGGCAAGGTCGCCACAAATCCGGCAAGGTCTCCATATCCCGGCAAGATCGCCATAAATCCGGCAATGTCGCCACAAATCCGGCAAGGACTCCATATTTCCGTCAAGGTCGCCATAAATCCGGCAAGGTTGACACAAATCCGGTAAGGTCGCCATATATCCGGCAACGTCGCCATAATTCCGGCAAGGCCGCCACAAATGCGTCAAGGTCGCCATATTTCCGGCATGGTCGCCATAAATCCGGGAAGGTGGCCACAAATCAGGGAAGGTCGCCATATTTCCGGCAATGTCGCCAGAAATCCGGCAAGGTGGCCTCAAACACGGCTATGTCGCCACATTCCCGGAAAAGGTCGCCATAAATCCGGCAAGGTCGCCACAAATCCGGCAAGGTCGCCAGAAATCCGGCAAGGTCGCCATATTTCCGGCTAGGTCGCCATAAATCCGGCAAGGTCGCCACAAATCCGGCAAGGTCGCAATCTTCCGGCAAGGACGCCATAAATCCGGCAAGGTCGCCCCAAATCCGGCAAGGTTGTCATATTGCCGGCAAGGTCGCCATAAATCCGGCAAGGTCGCCACAAATTCGGAAAGGTCGCCACATTTCCGGCCAGGTCGCCATAATTCCGGTAAGGTCGCCACAAATCTGGCAAGGTCGCCACATTTCCGGCGAGATCGCCATACATCCGGCAAAGTCGCCAAAAATCCGGAAAGATCGCAACATTTCCGGCGTGGTCGCCATAAATCCGGCAAAGTCGCCACAAATCCGGCAAGGTCGCCACATTCCCGGCGAGATCGCCATCAATCCTACATGGTCGCCACATATCCGGCGAGGTCGCCAACAATCTGGGAAGGTCGCCACAAATCCGGCAAGGTCGCCAAAAATCCGGAAAGGTCGCCATATTCCCGGCAAGGTCGCCATAAATGCGGCAAGGTCGCCACAAATCCGGCAAGGTCTCCATATTTCCGGCATGGTCGCCATAAATCCGGCAAGGTAGCCACAAATCCGGCAAGGTCTCCATATCCCGGCAAGATCGCCATAAATCCGGCAATGTCGCCACAAATCCGGCAAGGACTCCATATTTCCGTCAAGGTCGCCATAAATCCGGCAAGGTTGACACAAATCCGGTAAGGTCGCCATATATCCGGAAACGTCGCCATAAATCCGGCAAGGTCGCCCCAAATCCGGCAAGGTCGCCATATTTCCGGTTAGGTCGCCATAAATCCGGCAAGGTCGCCACAAATACGGCAAGGTCGCAATCTTCCGGCAAGGGCGCCATAAATCTGGCAAGGTCGCCCCAAATCCGGCAAGGTTGTCATATTGCCGGCAAGGTCGCCATAAATCCGGCAAGGTCGCCACAAATTCGGAAAGGTCGCCACATTTCCGGCCAGGTCGCCATAAATCCGGCAAGGTCGCCACAAATCTGGCAAGGTCGCCACATTTCCGGCGAGATCGCCATACATCCGGCAAAGTCGCCAAAAATCCGGAAAGATCGCAACATTTCCGGCGCGGTCGCCATAAATCCGGCAAAGTCGCCACAAATCCGGCAAGGTCGCCACATTCCCGGCGAGATCGCCATCAATCCTACATGGTCGCCAGAAATCCGGCAAGGTCGCCACATATCCGGCGAGGTCGCCAACAATCTGGGAAGGTCGCCACAAATCCGGCAAGGTCGCCAAAAATCCGGAAAGGTCGCCATATTCCCGGCAAGGTCGCCATAAATGCGGCAAGGTCGCCACAAATCCGGCAAGGTATCCATATTTCCGGCATGGTCGCCATAAATCCGGCAAGGTCGCCACAAATTCGGCAAGGTCTCCATATCCCGGCAAGATCGCCATAAATCCGGCAATGTCACCACAAATCCGGCAAGGACTCCATATTTCCGTCAAGGTCGCCATAAATCCGGCAAGGTTGTCATATTGCCGGCAAGGTCGCCATAAATCCGGCAAGGTCGCCACAAATCTGGCAAGGTCGCCACATTTCCGGCGAGGTCGCCATACATCCGGCAAAGTCGCCAAAAATCCGGAAAGATCGCAACATTTCCGGCGAGGTCGCCATAAATCCGGCAAAGTCGCCACAAATCCGGCAAGGTCGCCACATTCCCGGCGAGTTCGCCATCAATCCTACATGGTCGCCAGAAATCCGGCAAGGTCGCCACATATCCGGAGAGTTCGCCAACAATCTGGCAAGGCCGCCACAAATCCGGCAAGGTCGCCACAAATCCGGAAAGGTCGCCATATTCCCGGCAAGGTCGCCATAAATGCGGCAAGGTCGCCACAAATCCGGCAATGTCTCCACATTTCCGGCATGGTGGCCATAAATCCGGCAAGGTCGCCACAAATCCGGCAAGGTCTCCATATCCCGGCAAGATCGCCATAAATCCGGCAATGTCGCCACAAATCCGGCAAGGTCTCCATATTTCCGTCAAGGTCGCCATAAATCCGGCAAGGTTGACACAAATCCGGTAAGGTCGCCATATATCCGGCAACGTCGCCATAATTCCGGCAAGGCCGCCACAAATCCGTCAAGGTCGCCATATTTCCGGCATGGTCGCCATAAATCCGGCAAGGTGGCAACAAATCAGGGAAGGTCGCCATATTTCCGGCAATGTCGCCAGAAATTCGGCAAGGTGGCCTCAAACATGGCTATGTCGCCACATTCCCGGCAAGGTCGCCATAAATCCGGAAAGGTCGCCACAAATCCGGCAAGGTCGCCACAAATCCGGCAAGGTCGCCATATTTCCGGCTAGGTCCCCATAAATCCGGCAAAGTCGCCACAAATCCGGCAAGGTCGCAATCTTCCGGCAAGGACGCCATAAATCCGGCAAGGTCGCCCCAAATTCGGCAAGGTTGTCATATTGCCGGCAAGGTCGCCATAAACCCGGCAAGGTCGCCACAAATCCGGAAAGGTCGCCATATTCCCGGCAAGGTCGCCATAAATGCGGCAAGGTCGCCACAAATCCGGCAAGGTCTCCATATTTCCGGCATGGTCGCCATAAATCCGGCAAGGTCGCCACAAATCCGGCAAGGTCTCCATATCCCGGCAGGATCGCCATAAATCCGGCAATGTCGCCAAAAATCCGGCAAGGTCTCCATATTTCCGTCAAGGTCGCCATAAATCCGGCAAGGTTGACACAAATCCGGTAAGGTCGCCATATATCCGGCAACGTCGCCATAATTCCGGCAAGGCCGCCACAAATCCGTCAAGGTCGCCATATTTCCGGCATGGTCGCCATAAATCCGGCAAGGTGGCAACAAATCAGGGAAGGTCGCCATATTTCCGGCAATGTCGCCAGAAATTCGGCAAGGTGGCCTCAAACACGGCTATGTCGCCACATTCCCGGCAAGGTCGCCATAAATCCGGCAAGGTCGCCACAAATCCGGCAAGGTCGCCACAAATCCGGCAAGGTCGCCATATTTCCGGCTAGGTCGCCATAAATCCGGCAAGGTCGCCACAAATCCGGCAAGGTCGCAATCTTCCGGCAAGGACGCCATAAATCCGGCAAGGTCGCCCCAAATCCGGCAAGGTTGTCATATTGCCGGCAAGGTCGCCATAAATCCGGCAAGGTCGCCACAAATCCGGCAAGGTCGCCACAAATCCGGCAAGGTCGCCATATTTCCGGCTAGGTTGCCATATCTCCGGCAAGGTCGCCACAAATCCGACAAGGTCGCAATTTTCGAGCTAGGTCGCCATAAATCCCGATAGGTCGCCTCCAACCGGCAAGGTCGCCATATTGCCGGCAAGGTCGCCATCAATCCGGCAAGCTCGCCACAAATCCGGCAAGGACGCCACAAACCCGGCAAGGTCGCCATATTTCCGGCTCGCTCGCAATAAATCCGGCAAGGTCGCCACAAATCCGACAAGGTCGCATTTTCCGGCAAAGTCGCCATAAATCCGGCAAGGTCGCCCCAAATCCGGCAAGGTCGCCATATTTCCGGCTAGGTCGCCATAAATCCGGCAAGGTCGCCACAAATTCGGAAAGGTCGCCACATTTCAGGCCAGGTCCCCATAAATCCGGCAAGGTCGCCACAAATCTGGCAAGGTCGCCACATTTCCGGCGAGATCGCCATACATCCGGCAAAGTCGCCAAAAATCCGGAAAGATCGCAACATTTCCGGCGAGGTCGCCATAAATCCGGCAAAGTCGCCACAAATCCGGCAAGGTCGCCACATTCCCGGCGAGATAACCATCAATCCTACATGGTCGCCAGAATTCCGGCAAGGTCGCCACATATCCGGCGAGGTCGCCAACAATCTGGCAAGGTCGCCACAAATCCGGCAAGGTCGCCAAAAATCCGGAAAGGTCGCCATATTCCCGGCAAGGTCGCCATAAATGCGGCAAGGTCGCCACAAATCCGGCAAGGTCTCCATATTTCCGGCATGGTCGCCATAAATCCGGCAAGGTCGCCACAAATCCGGCATGGTCTCCATATCCCGACAAGATCGCCATAAATCCGGCAATGTCGCCACAAATCCGGCAAGGTCTCCATATTTCCGTCAAGGTCGCCATAAATCCGGCAAGGTTGACACAAATCAGGTAAGGTCGCCATATATCCGGCAACGTCGCCATAATTCCGGCAAGGCCGCCACAAATCCGTCAAGGTCGCCATATTTCCGGCATGGTCGCCATAAATCCGGCAAGGTCGCCACAAATCTGGCAAGGTCGCCACATTTCCGGCGAGGTCGCCATACATCCGGCAAAGTCGCCAAAAATCCGGAAAGATCGCAACATTTCCGGCGAGGTCGCCATAAATCCGGCAAAGTCGCCACAAATCCGGCAAGGTCGCCACATTCCCGGCGAGATCGCCATCAATCCTACATGGTCGCCAGAAATCCGGCAAGGTCGCCACATATCCGGCGAGTTCGCCAACAATCTGGCAAGGTCGCCACAAATCCGGCAAGGTCGCCACAAATCCGGAAAGGTCGCCATATTCCCGGCAAGGTCGCCATAAATGCGGCAATGTCGCCACAAATCCGGCAAGGTCTCCATATTTCCGTCAAGGTCGCCATAAATCCGGCAAGGTTGACACAAATCCGGTAAGGTCGCCATATATCCGGCAACGTCGCCATAATTCCGGCAAGGCCCCCACAAATCCGTCAAGGTCGCCATATTTCCGGCATGGTCGCCATAAATCCGGCAAGGTGGCCACAAATCAGGGAAGGTCGCCATATTTCCGGCAATGTCGCCAGAAATCCGGCAAGGTGGCCTCAAACACGGCTATTTCGCCACATTCCCGGCAAGGTCGCCATAAATCCGGCAAGGTCGACACAAATCCGGCAAGGTCGCCACAAATCCGGCAAGGTCGCCATATTTCCGGCTAGGTCGCCATAAATCCGGCAAGGTCGCCACAAATCCGGCAAGGTCGCAATCTTCCGGCAAGGACGCCATAAATCCGGCAAGGTCGCCCCAAATCCGGCAAGGTTGTCATACTGCCGGCAAGGCCGCCATAAATCCGGCAAGGTCGCCACAAATTCGGAAAGGTCGCCACATTTCCGGCCAGGTCGCCATAAATCCGGCAAGGTCGCCACAAATCTGGCAAGGTCGCCACATTTCCGGCGAGGTCGCCATACATCCGGCAAAGTCGCCAAAAATCCGGAAAGATCGCAACATTTCCGGCGAGGTCGCCATAAGTCCGGCAAAGTCGCCACAAATCCGGCAAGGTCGCCACATTCCCGGCGAGATCGCCATCAATCCTACATGGTCGCCAGAAATCCGGCAAGGTCGCCACATATCCGGCGAGTTCGCCAACAATCTGGCAAGGTCGCCACAAATCCGGCAAGGTCGCCACAAATCCGGAAAAGTCGCCATATTCCCGGCAAGGTCGCCATAAATGCGGCAAGGTCGCCACAAATCCGGCAAGGTCTCCATATTTCCGGCATGGTCGCCATAAATCCGGCAAAGTCGCCACAAATCAGGCAAGGGCTCCATATCCCGGCAAGATCGCCATAAATCCGCCAATGTCGCCACAAATCCGGCAAGGTCTCCATATTTCCGTCAAGGTCGCCATAAATCCGGCAAGGTTGACACAAATCCGGTAAGGTCGCCATATATCCGGCAACGTCGCCATAATTCCGGCAAGGCCGCCACAAATCCGTCAAGGTCGCCATATTTCCGGCATGGTCGCCATAAATCCGGCAAGGTGGCAACAAATCAGGGAAGGTCGCCATATTTCCAGCAATGTCGCCAGAAATTCGGCAAGGTGGCCTCAAACACGGCTATGTCGCCACATTCCCGGCAAGGTCGCCATAAATCCGGCAAGGTCGCCACAAATCCGGCAAGGTCGCCACAAATCCGGCAAGGTCGCCATATTTCCGGCTAGGTCGCCATAAATCCGGCAAGGTCGCCACAAATCCGGCAAGGTCGCAATCTTCCGGCAAGGACGCCATAAATCCGGCAAGGTCGCCCCACATCCGGCAACGTTGTCATATTGCCGGCAAGGTCGCCATAAATCCGGCAAGGTCGGCACAAATTCGGAAAGGTCGCCACATTTCCGGCCAGGTCGCCATAAATCCGGCAAGGTCGCCACAAATCTGGCAAGGTCGCCACATTTCCGGCGAGGTCGCCATATATCCGGCAAAGTCGCCAAAAATCCGGAAAGATCGCAACATTTCCGGCGAGGTCGCCATAAATCCGGCAAAGTCGCCACAAATCCGGCAAGGTCTCCACATTCCCGGCGAGATCGCCATCAATCCTACATGGTCGCCAGAAATCCGGCAAGGTCGCCACATATCCGGCGAGTTCGCCAACAATCTGGCAAGGTCGCCACAAATCCGGCAAGTTCGCCACAAATCCGGAAAGGTCGCCATATTCCCGGCAAGGTCGCCATAAATGCGGCAAGGTCGCCACAAATCCGGCAAGGTCTACATATTTCCGGCATGGTCGCCATAAATCCGGCAAGGTCGCCACAAATCCGGCAAGGTCTCCATATCCCGGCAAGATCGCCATAAATCCGGCAATGTCGCCTCAAATCCGGCAAGGTCTCCATATTTCCGTCAAGGTCGCCATAAATCCGGCAAGGTTGACACAAATCCGGTAAGGTCGCCATATATCCGGCAACGTCGCCATAATTGCGGCAAGGCCGCCACAAATCCGTCAAGGTCGCCATATTTCCGGCATGGTCGCCATAAATCCGGCAAGGTGGCAACAAATCAGGGAAGGTCGCCATATTTCCGGCAATGTCGCCAGAAATTCGGCAAGGTGGCCTCAAACACGGCTATGTCGCCACATTCCCGGCAAGGTCGCCATAAATCCGGCAAGGTCGCCATAAATCCGGCAAGGTCGCCACAAATCCGGCAAGGTCGCAATCTTCCGGCAAGGACGCCATAAATTCGGCAAGGTCGCACCAAATCCGGCAAGGTTGTCATATTGCCGGCATGGTCGCCATAAATCCGGCAAGGTCGCCACAAATCCGGCAAGGTCGCCACAAATCCGACAAGGTCGCCATATTTCCGGCTAGGTTGCCATAAATCCGGCAAGGTCGCCACAAATCCGACAAGGTCGCAATTTTCGAGCTAGGTCGCCATAAATCCGGATAGGTCGCCTCCAACCGGCAAGGACGCCATATTGCCGGCAAGGTCGCCATCAATCCGGCAAGATCGCCACAAATCCGGCAAGGACGCCACAAACCCGGCAAAGTCGCCATATTTCCGGCTCGCTCGCCATAAATCCGACAAGGTCGCCACAAATCCGACAAGGTCGCAATTTTCCGGCAAAGTCGCCATAAATCCGGCAAGGTCGCCCCAAATCCGGCAAGGTCGCCATATTTCCGGCTAGGTCGCCATAAATCCGGCAAGGTCGCCACAAATACGGCAAGGTTGTCATATTGCCGGCAAGGTCGCCATAAATCCGGCAAGGTCGCCACAAATCCGGCAAGGTCGCCACAAATCCGGCAAGGTCGCCATATTTCCGGCTAGGTCGCCATAAATCCGGCAAGGTCGCCACAAATCCGGCAAGGTCGCAATCTTCCGGCAAGGACGCCATAAATCCGGCAAGGTCGCCCCAAATCCGGCAAGGTTGTCATACTGCCGGCAAGGCCGCCATAAATCCGGCAAGGTCGCCACAAATTCGGAAAGGTCGCCACATTTCCGGCCAGGTCGCCATAAATCCGGCAAGGTCGCCACAAATCTGGCAAGGTCGCCACATTTCCGGCGAGGTCGCCATACATCCGGCAAAGTCGCCAAAAATCCGGAAAGATCGCAACATTTCCGGCGAGGTCGCCATAAGTCCGGCAAAGTCGCCACAAATCCGGCAAGGTCGCCACATTCCCGGCGAGATCGCCATCAATCCTACATGGTCGCCAGAAATCCGGCAAGGTCGCCACATATCCGGCGAGTTCGCCAACAATCTGGCAAGGTCGCCACAAATCCGGCAAGGTCGCCACAAATCCGGAAAAGTCGCCATATTCCCGGCAAGGTCGCCATAAATGCGGCAAGGTCGCCACAAATCCGGCAAGGTCTCCATATTTCCGGCATGGTCGCCATAAATCCGGCAAAGTCGCCACAAATCAGGCAAGGGCTCCATATCCCGGCAAGATCGCCATAAATCCGCCAATGTCGCCACAAATCCGGCAAGGTCTCCATATTTCCGTCAAGGTCGCCATAAATCCGGCAAGGTTGACACAAATCCGGTAAGGTCGCCATATATCCGGCAACGTCGCCATAATTCCGGCAAGGCCGCCACAAATCCGTCAAGGTCGCCATATTTCCGGCATGGTCGCCATAAATCCGGCAAGGTGGCAACAAATCAGGGAAGGTCGCCATATTTCCGGCTAGGTCGCCATAAATCCGGCAAGGTCGCCACAAATCCGGCAAGGTCGCAATCTTCCGGCAAGGACGCCATAAATCCGGCAAGGTGGCAACAAATCAGGGAAGGTCGCCATATTTCCAGCAATGTCGCCAGAAATTCGGCAAGGTGGCCTCAAACACGGCTATGTCGCCACATTCCCGGCAAGGTCGCCATAAATCCGGCAAGGTCGCCACAAATCCGGCAAGGTCGCCACAAATCCGGCAAGGTCGCCATATTTCCGGCTAGGTCGCCATAAATCCGGCAAGGTCGCCACAAATCCGGCAAGGTCGCAATCTTCCGGCAAGGACGCCATAAATCCGGCAAGGTCGCCCCACATCCGGCAACGTTGTCATATTGCCGGCAAGGTCGCCATAAATCCGGCAATGTCGGCACAAATTCGGAAAGGTCGCCACATTTCCGGCCAGGTCGCCATAAATCCGGCAAGGTCGCCACAAATCTGGCAAGGTCGCCACATTTCCGGCGAGGTCGCCATATATCCGGCAAAGTCGCCAAAAATCCGGAAAGATCGCAACATTTCCGGCGAGGTCGCCATAAATCCGGCAAAGTCGCCACAAATCCGGCAAGGTCTCCACATTCCCGGCGAGATCGCCATCAATCCTACATGGTCGCCAGAAATCCGGCAAGGTCGCCACATATCCGGCGAGTTCGCCAACAATCTGGCAAGGTCGCCACAAATCCGGCAAGTTCGCCACAAATCCGGAAAGGTCGCCATATTCCCGGCAATGTCGCCATAAATGCGGCAAGGTCGCCACAAATCCGGCAAGGTCTACATATTTCCGGCATGGTCGCCATAAATCCGGCAAGGTCGCCACAAATCCGGCAAGGTCTCCATATCCCGGCAAGATCGCCATAAATCCGGCAATGTCGCCTCAAATCCGGCAAGGTCTCCATATTTCCGTCAAGGTCGCCATAAATCCGGCAAGGTTGACACAAATCCGGTAAGGTCGCCATATATCCGGCAACGTCGCCATAATTGCGGCAAGGCCGCCACAAATCCGTCAAGGTCGCCATATTTCCGGCATGGTCGCCATAAATCCGGCAAGGTGGCAACAAATCAGGGAAGGTCGCCATATTTCCGGCAATGTCGCCAGAAATTCGGCAAGGTGGCCTCAAACACGGCTATGTCGCCACATTCCCGGCAAGGTCGCCATAAATCCGGCAAGGTCGCCATAAATCCGGCAAGGTCGCCACAAATCCGGCAAGGTCGCAATCTTCCGGCAAGGACGCCATAAATTCGGCAAGGTCGCACCAAATCCGGCAAGGTTGTCATATTGCCGGCATGGTCGCCATAAATCCGGCAAGGTCGCCACAAATCCGGCAAGGTCGCCACAAATCCGACAAGGTCGCCATATTTCCGGCTAGGTTGCCATAAATCCGGCAAGGTCGCCACAAATCCGACAAGGTCGCAATTTTCGAGCTAGGTCGCCATAAATCCGGATAGGTCGCCTCCAACCGGCAAGGACGCCATATTGCCGGCAAGGTCGCCACAAATCCGGCAAGGACGCCACAAACCCGGCAAAGTCGCCATATTTCCGGCTCGCTCGCCATAAATCCGACAAGGTCACCACAAATCCGACAAGGTCGCAATTTTCCGGCAAAGTCGCCATAAATCCGGCAAGGTCGCCCCAAATCCGGCAAGGTCGCCATATTTCCGGCTAGGTCGCCATAAATCCGGCAAGGTCGCCACAAATACGGCAAGGTTGTCATATTGCCGGCAAGGTCGCCATAAATCCGGCAAGGTCGCCACAAATTCGGAAAGGTCGCCACATTTCCGGCCAGGTAGCCATAAATCCGGCAAGGTCGCCACAAATCTGGCAAGGTTGCCACATTTCCGGCGAGTTCGCCATACATCCGGCAAAGTCGCCAAAAGTCCGGAAAGATCGCAACATTTCCGGCGAGGTCGCCATAAATCCGGCAAAGTCGCCACAAATCCGGCAAGATCGCCACATTCCCGGCGATATCGCCATCAATCCTACATGGTCGCCAGAAATCCGGCAAGGTCGCCACATATCCGGCGAGGTCGCCAACAATCTGGCAAGGTCGCCACAAATCCGGCAAGGTCGCCACAAATCCGGAAAGGTCGCCATATTCCCGGCAAGGTCGCCATAAATGCGGCAAGGTCGCCACAAATCCGGCAAGGTCTACATATTTCCGGCATGGTCGCCATAAATCCGGCAAGGTCGCCACAAATCCGGCAAGGTCTCCATATCCCGGCAAGATCGCCATAAATCCGGCAATGTCGCCTCAAATCCGGCAAGGTCTCCATATTTCCGTCAAGGTCGCCATAAATCCGGCAAGGTTGACACAAATCCGGTAAGGTCGCCATATATCCGGCAACGTCGCCATAATTGCGGCATGGTCGCCATAAATCCGGCAAGGTGGCAACAAATCAGGGAAGGTCGCCATATTTCCGGCAATGTCGCCAGAAATTCGGCAAGGTGGCCTCAAACACGGCTATGTCGCCACATTCCCGGCAAGGTCGCCATAAATCCGGCAAGGTCGCCATAAATCCGGCAAGGTCGCCACAAATCCGGCAAGGTCGCAATCTTCCGGCAAGGACGCCATAAATCCGGCAAGGTCGCACCAACTCCGGCAAGGTTGTCATATTGCCGGCATGGTCGCCATAAATCCGGCAAGGTCGCCACAAATCCGGCAAGGTCGCCACAAATCCGGCAAGGTCGCCATATTTCCGGCTAGGTTGCCATAAATCCGGCAAGGTCGCCACAAATCCGACAAGGTCGCAATTTTCGAGCTAGGTCGCCATAAATCCGGATATGTCGCCTCCAACCGGCAAGGACGCCATTATTGCCGGCAAGGTCGCCATCAATCCGGCAAGACCGCCACAAATCCGGCAAGGACGCCACAAACCCGGCAAAGTCGCCATATTTCCGGGTCGCTCGCCATAAATCCGGCAAGGTCGCCACAAATCCGACGTCGCAATTTTCCGGCAAAGTCGCCATAAATCCGGCAAGGTCGCCCCAAATCCGGCAAGGTCGCCATATTTCCGGCTAGATCGCCATAAATCCGGCAAGGTCGCCACAAATACGGCAAGGTTGTCATATTGCCGGCAAGGTCGCCATAAATCCGGCAAGGTCGCCACAAATTCGGAAAGGTCGCCACATTTCCGGCCAGGTAGCCATAAATCCGGCAAGGTCGCCACAAATCTGGCAAGGTTGCCACAGTTCCGGCGAGATCGCCATACATCCGGCAAAGTCGCCAAAAATCCGGAAAGATCGCAACATTTCCGGCGAGGTCGCCATAAATCCGGCAAAGTCGCCACAAATCCGGCAAGGTCGCCACATTCCCGGCGATATCGCTATCAATCCTACATGGTCGCCAGAAATCCGGCAAGGTCGCCACATATCCGGCGACGGCGCCAACAATCTGGCAAGGTCGCCACAAATCCCGCAAGGTCGCCAAAAATCCGGAAAGGTCGCCATATTCCCGGCAAGGTCGCCATAAATGCGGCAAGGTCGCCACAAATCCGGCAAGGTCTCCATATTTCCGGCATGGTCGCCATAAATCCGGCAAGGTCGCCACAAATCCGGCAAGGTCTCCATATCGCGGCAAGATCGCCATAAATCCGGCAATGTCGCCACAAATCCGGCAGGGTCTCCATATTTCCGTCAAGGTCGCCATAAATCCGGCAAGGTTGACACAAATCCGGTAAGGTCGCCATATATCCGGCAACGTCGCCATAATTCCGGCAAGGCCGCCACAAATCCGTCAAGGTCGCCATATTTCCGGCATGGTCGCCATAAATCCGGCAAGGTGGTCGCAAATCAGGGAAGGTCGCCATATTTCCGGCAATGTCGCCAGAAATCCGGCAAGGTGGCCTCAAACACGGCTATGTCGCCACATTCCCGGCAAGTTCGCCATAAATCCGGCAAGGTCGCCACAAATCCGGCAAGGTCGCCATATTTCCGGCTAGGTCGCCATAAATCCGGCAAGGTCGCCACAAATCCGGCAAGGTCGCAATCTTCCGGCAAGGTCGCCATATTTCCGGCTAGGTCGCCATAAATCCGGCAAGGTCGCCCCAAATCCGGCAAGGTTGTCATATTGCCGGCAAGGTCGCCATTAATCCGGCAAGGTCGCCACAAATTCGGAAAGGTCGCCACATTCCCCGCCAGGTCGCCATAAATCCGGCAAGGTCGCCACAAATCTGGCAAGGTCGCCACATTCCCGGCGAGATCGCCATCAATCCTACATGGTCGCCAGAAATCCGGCAAGGTCGCCACATATCCGGCGAGTTCGCCAACAAACTGGCAAGATCGCCACAAATCCGGGAAGGTCGCCACAAATCCGGAAAGGTCGCCATATTCCCGGCAAGGTCGCCATAAATGCGGCAAGGTCGCCACAAATCCGGCAAGGTCTCCATATTTCCGGCATGGTCGCCATAAATCCGGCAAGGTCGCCACAAATCCGGCAAGGTCTCCATATCCCGGCAAGATCGCCATAAATCCGGCAATGTCGCCACAAATCCGGCAAGGTCTCCATATTTCCGTCAAGGTCGCCATAAATCCGGCAAGGTTGACACAAATCCGGTAAGGTCGCCATATATCCGGCAACGTCGCCATAATTCCGGCAAGGCCGCCACAAATCCGTCAAGGTCGCCATATTTCCGGCATGGTCGCCATAAATCCGGCAAGGTGGCAACAAATCAGGGAAGGTCGCCATATTTCCGGCAATATCGCCAGAAATTCGGCAAGGTGGCCTCAAACACGGCTATGTCGCCACATTCCCGGCAAGGTCGCCATAAATCCGGCAAGGTCGCCACAAATCCGGCAAGGTCGCCACAAATCCGGCAAGGTCGCCATATTTCCGGCTAGGTCGCCATAAATCCGGCAAGGTCGCCACAAATCCGGCAAGGTCGCAATCTTCCGGCAAGGACGCCATAAATCCGGCAAGGTCGCCCCAAATCCGGCAAGGTTGTCATATTGCCGGCAAGGTCGCCATAAATCCGGCAAGGTCGCCACAAATTCGGAAATGTCGCCACATTTCCGGCCAGGTCGCCATAAATCCGGCAAGGTCGCCACAAATCTGGCAAGGTCGCCACATTTCCGGCGAGGTCGCCATACATCCGGCAAAGTCGCCAAAAATCCGGAAAGATCGCAACATTTCCGGCGAGGTCCCCATAAATCCGGCAAAGTCGCCACAAATCCGGCAAGGTCGCCACATTCCCGGCGAGATCGCCATCAATCCTACATGGTCGCCAGAAAATCCGGCAAGGTCGCCACATATCCGGCGACTTCGCCAACAATCTGGCAAGGTCGCCACAAATCCGGCAAGGTCGCCACAAATCCGGAAAGGTCGCCATATTCCCGGCAAGGTCGCCATAAATGCGGCAAGGTCGCCACAAATCCTGCAAGGTCTCCATATTTCCGGCATGGTCGCCATAAATCCGGCAAGGTCGCCACAAATCCGGCAAGGTATCCATATCCCGGCAAGATCGCCATAAATCCGGCAATGTCGCCACAAATCCGGCAAGGTCTCCATATTTCCGTCAAGGTCGCCATGAATCCGGCAAGGTTGACACAAATCCGGTAAGGTCGCCATATTTCCGGCAACGTCGCCATAATTCCGGCAAGGCCGCCACAAATCCGTCAAGGTCGCCATATTTTCGGCATGGTCGCCATAAATCCGGCAAGGTGGCAACAAATCAGGGAAGGTCGCCATATTTCCGGCAATATCGCCAGAAATTCGGCAAGGTGGCCTCAAACACGGCTATGTCGCCACATTCCCGGCAAGGTCGCCATAAATCCGGCAAGGTCGCCACAAATCCGGCAAGGTCGCCACAAATCCGGCAAGGTCGCCATATTTCCGGCTAGGTCGCCACAAATCCGGCAAGGTCGCCACAAATCCGGCAAGGTGGCAATCTTCCGGCAAGGACGCCATAAATCCGGCAAGGTCGCCCCAAATACGGCAAGGTTGTCATATTGCCTGCAAGGTCGCCATAAATCCGGCAAGGTGGCCACAAATTCGGAAAGGTCGCCACATTTCCGGCCAGGTCGCCATAAATCCGGCAAGGTCGCCACAAATCTGGCAAGGTCGCCACATTTCCGGCGACGTCGCCATACATCCGGCAAAGTCGCCAATATTCCGGAAAGATCGCAACATTTCCGGCGAGGTCCCCATAAATCCGGCAAAGTCGCCACAAATCCGGCAAGGTCGCCACATTCCCGGCGAGATCGCCATCAATCCTACATGGTCGCCAGAAATCCGGCAAGGTCGCCACATATCCGGCGAGTTCGCCAACAATCTGGCAAGGTCGCCACAAATCCGGCAAGGTCGCCACAAATCCGGAAAGGTCGCCATATTCCCGGCAAGGTCGCCATAAATGAGGCAAGGTCGCCACAAATCCGGCAAGGTCGCCACAAATCCGGCAAGGTCTCCATATATCCGGCAACGTCGCCATAATTCCGGCAAGGCCGCCACAAATCCGTCAAGGTCGCCATATTTCCGGCATGGTCGCCATAAATCCGGCAAGGTGGCAACAAATCAGGGAAGGTCGCCATATTTCCGGCAATATCGCCAGAAATTCGGCAAGGTGGCCTCAAACACGGCTATGTCGCCACATTCCCGGCAAGGTCGCCATAAATCCGGCAAGGTCGCCACAAATCCGGCAAGGTCGCCACAAATCCGGCAAGGTCGCCATATTACCGGCTAGGTCGCCATAAATCCGGCAAGGTCTCCACAAATCCGGCAAGGTCGCAATCTTCCGGCAAGGACGCCATAAATCCGGCAAGGTCGCCCCAAATCCGGCAAGGTTGTCATATTGCCGGCAAGGTCGCCATAAATCCGGCAAGGTCGCCACAAATTCGGAAAGGTCGCCACATTTCCGGCCAGGTCGCCATAAATCCGGCAAGGTCGCCACAAATCTGGCAAGGTCGCCACATTTCCGGCGAGGTCGCCATACATCCGGCAAAGTCGCCAAAAATCCGGAAAGATCGCAACATTTCCGGCGAGGTCGCCATAAATCCGGCAAAGTCGCCACAAATCCGGCAAGGTCGCCACATTCCCGGCGAGATCGCCATCAATCCTACATGGTCGCCAGAAATCCGGCAAGGTCGCCACATATCCGGCGAGTTCGCCAACAATCTGGCAAGGTCGCCACAAATCCGGCAAGGTCGCCACAAATCCGGAAAGGTCGCCATATTCCCGGCAAGGTCGCCATAAATGCGGCAAGGTCGCCACAAATCCGGCAAGGTCTCCATATTTCCGGCATGGTCGCCATAAATCCGGCAAGGTCGCCACAAATCCGGCAAGGTCTCCATATCCCGGCAAGATCGACATAAATCCGGCAATGTCGCCACAAATCCGGCAAGGTCTCCATATTTCCGTCAAGGTCGCCATGAATCCGGCAAGGCTGACACAAATCCGGTAAGGTCGCCATATATCCAGCAACGTCGCCATAATTCCGGCAAGGCCGCCACAAATCCGTCAAGGTCGCCATATTTCCGGCATGGTCGCCATAAATCCGGCAAGGTGGCAACAAATCAGGGAAGGTCGCCATATTTCCGGCAATGTCGCCAGAAATCCGGCAAGGTCGCCACAAATCCGGCAAGGTCGCCACAAATCCGGCAAGGTCGCCATATTTCCGGCTAGGTCGCCATAAATCCGGCAAGGTCGCCACAAATACGGCAAGGTCGCAATCTTCCGGCAAGGACGCCATAAATCCGGCAAGGTCGCCCCCAAATCCGGCAAGGTTGTCATATTGCTGGCAAGGCCGCCATCAATCCGGCAAGGTCGCCACAAATTCGGAAAGGTCGCCACATTTCCGGCCAGGTCGCCATAAATCCGGCAAGGTCGCCACAAATCTGGCAAGGTCGCCACATTTCCGGCGAGGTCGCCATACATCCGGCAAAGTCGCCAAAAATCCGGAAAGATCGCAACATTTCCGGCGAGGTCGCCATAAATCCGGCAAAGTCGCCAGAAATCCGGCAAGGTCGCCACATTCCCGGCGAGATCGCCATCAATCCTACATGGTCGCCAGAAATCCGGCAAGGTCGCCACATATCCGGCGAGGTCGCCAACAATCTGGCAAGGTCGCCACAAATCCGGCAAGGTCGCCACAAATCCGGAAAGGTCGCCATATTCCCGCCAAGGTCGCCATAAATGCGGCAAGGTCGCCACAAATCCGGCAAGGTCTCCATATTTCCGGCATGGTCGCCATAAATCCGGCAAGGTCGCCACAAGTCCGGCAAGGTCTCCATATCCCGGCAAGATCGCCATAAATCCGGCAATCTCGCCACAAATCCGGCAAGGTCTCCATATTTCCGTCAAGGTCGCCATAAATCCGGCAAGGTCGCCACAAATACGGCAAGGTCGCAATCTTCCGGCAAGGACGCCATAAATCCGGCAAGGTCGCCCCAAATCCGGCAAGGTCGCCATATTTCCGGCATGGTCGCCATAAATCCGGCAAGGTGGCAACAAATCAGGGAAGGTCGCCATATTTCCGGCAATGTCGCCAGAAATTCGGCAAGGTGGCCTCAAACACGGCTATGTCGCCACATTCCCGGCAAGGTCGCCATAAATCCGGCAAGGTCGCCACAAATCCGGCAAGGTCGCCACAAATCCGGCAAGGTCGCCATATTTCCGGCTAGGTCGCCATAAATCCGGCAAGGTCGCCACAAATACGGCAAGGTCGCAATCTTCCGGCAAGGACGCCATAAATCCGGCAAGGTCGCCCCCAAATCCGGCAAGGTTGTCATATTGCTGGCAAGGTCGCCATCAATCCGGCAAGGTCGCCACAAATTCGGAAAGGTCGCCACATTTCCGGCCAGGTCGCCATAAATCCGGCAAGGTCGCCACAAATCTGGCAAGGTCGCCACATTTCCGGAGAGGTCGCCATACATCCGGCAAAGTCGCCAAAAATGCGGAAAGATCGCAACATTTCCGGCGAGGTCGCCATAAATCCGGCAAAGTCGCCACAAATCCGGCAAGGTCGCCACATTCCCGGCGAGATCGCCATCAATCCTACATGGTCGCCAGAAATCCGGCCAGGTCGCCACATATCCGGCGAGGTCGCCAACAATCTGGCAAGGTCGCCACAAATCCGGCAAGGTCGCCACAAATCCGGAAAGGTCGCCATATTCCCGGCAAGGTCGCCATAAATGCAGCAAGGTCGCCACAAATGCGGCAAGGTTTCCATATTTCCGGCATGGTCGCCATAAATCCGGCAAGGTCGCCACAAGTCCGGCAAGGTCTCCATATCCCGGCAAGATCGCCATAAATCCGGCAATCTCGCCACAAATCCGGCAAGGTCTCCATATTTCCGTCAAGGTCGCCATAAATCCGGCAAGGTCGCCACAAATACGGCAAGGTCGCAATCTTCCGGCAAGGACGCCATAAATCCGGCAAGGTCGCCCCAAAACCGGCAAGGTTGTCATATTGCCGGCAAGGTCGCCATAAATCCGGCAAGGTCGCCACAAATTCGGAAAAGGTCGCCACATTTCCGGCCAGGTCGCCATAAATCCGGCAAGGTCGCCACAAATCTGGCAAGGTCGCCACATTTCCGCCGAGGTCGCCATACATCCGGCAAAGTCGCCAAAAATCCGGAAAGATCGCAACATTTCCGGCGAGGCCGCCATAAATCCGGCAAAGTCGCCACAAATCCGGCAAGGTCGCCACATTCCCGGCGAGATCGCCATCAATCCTACATGGTCGCCAGAAATCCGGCAAGGTCGCCACATATCCGGCGAGGTCGCCAACAATCTGGCAAGGTCGCCACAAATCCGGCAAGGTCGCCACAAATCCGGAAAGGTCGCCATATTCCCGGCAAGGTCGCCATAAATGCGGCAAGGTCGCCACAAATCCGGCAAGGTCTCCATATTTCCGGCAAGGTCGCCATAAATCCGGCAAGGTCGCCACAAATCCGGCAAGGTCTCCATATCCCGGCAAGATCGCCATAAATCCGGCAATGTCGCCACAAATCCGGCAAGGTCTCCATATTTCCGTCAAGGTCGCCATAAATCCGGCAAGGTTGCCACAAATCCGGTAAGGTCGCCATATATCCGGCAACGTCGCCATAATTCCGGCAAGGGCGCCACAAATCCGTCAAGGTCGCCATATTTCCGGCATGGTCGCCATAAATCCGGCAAGGTGGCCACAAATCAGGGAAGGTCGCCATATTTCCGGCAATGTCGCCATAAATCCGGCAAGGTCGCCCCAAATCCGGCAAGGTCTTCATATTGCCGGCAAGGTCGCCATGAATCCGGCAAGTTCGCCGCAAATCCGGAAAGGTCGCCACATTTCCGGCAAGGTCGCCATAAATCCGGCATGGTCGTCAGAAAACCGGCAAGGTCGCCACATTTCCGGGCGAGGTCGCCATATATCCGGCAAAGTCGCCAAAATCCGGCAAGATCGCAACATTTCCGGCGAGGTCGCCATAAATCCGTCAGTCGCCACAAATCCGGCAAGGTCGCCACGTTCCCGGCGAGATCGCCATCAATCCTATAAGGTCGCCACAAATCCTGCAAGGTCACCACATTCCGGCAAGGTCGCCAACAATCCGGCAAGGTCCCCACAATTCCGGCAAGGTCGCCACAAATCCAGCTAGGTAGCCATATTCCCGGCAATGTCGCCATAAATCCGGCAAGGTCGCCACAAATCCGGCAAGGTCTCCATATTTCCGGCATGGTCGCCATAAATCCGGCAAGCTCACCACAAATCCGGCAAGGTCGCCATATTTCCGACAAGGTCGCCATATTTCCGGCAAGGTCCCCATAAATCCGGCAAGGTCGCCACAAATCCGGCAAGGTCGCCATATTTCCGACATGGTCGCCATAAATCCGGCAAGGTCGCCACAAATCTGGCAAGGTCGCATATTTCCGGCAAGGTCGCCATAAATCCGGCAATGTCGCCACAAATCCGGCAAGGTCGCCATAAATCAGGCAAAGACGCCATACTTCCGGCAAGGTCGCCATATATCCGGCGAGGGCGCCATATTTCCGGCAAGGTCGCCATATATCCGGCGAGGTCGCCATATTTCCGGCAAGGTCGCCACAAATCCGGCAAGGTCGCCATAAATCCGGCAAGGTCGACAGAAGTCCAGCAAGGTCGCCATATTTCCGGCAAGGTCGCCATAAATCCGGCGAGGTCGCCATATTTCCGGCAAGGTCGCCATAAATCGGGCGAGGTCGCCATATTTCCGGCTAGGTCGCCATATTTCCGGCAAGTTCGCCACAAATTCGGCGTGGTCGCCATATTTCCGGCAAGGTCGCCATATATTCGGCAAGGTCGCCATAAATCCGGCGAGGTCGCCATATTTCCGGCAAAGTCGCCATATTTACGGCAAGGTCGCCATAAATCCGGCGAGGTCGCCATAAATCCGGCGAGGTGGCCATATTTCCGGCAAGGTCGCCACAAATCCGGCCAGGGCGCCATAATTTCGGCAAGGTCGCCATAAATCAGGCAAAGTCGCCATACTTCCGGCAAGGTCGCCATATATCCGGCGAGGGCGCCATATTTCCGGCAAGGTCGCCATATATCCGGCGAGGTCGCCATATTTCCGGCAAATTCGCCAATTATCCGGCAAGGTCGCATTAAATCCGGCGAGGTCGCCATATTTCCGGCAAGGTCGCCACAAATCCGGCAAGGTCACCATAAATCCGGCAAGGTCGACAGAAGTCCAGCAAGGTCGCCATATTTCCGGCAAGGTCGCCATAAATCCGGCGAGGTCGCCATATTTCCGGCAAGGTCGCCATAAATCGGGCGAGGTCGCCATATTTCCGGCTAGGTCGCCATATTTCCGGCAAGTTCGCCGCAAATTCGGCGAGGTCGCCATATTTCCGGCAAGGTCGCCATATATTCGGCAAGGTCGCCATAAATCCGGCGAGGTCGCCATATTTTCGGCAAAGTCGCCACAAATCCAGCAAGGTCGCCATAAATCCAGCAAGATCGCCATATTTCCGGCAAGTTCGCCACAAATCCGGCAAGGTCGCCATATTTCCGGCAAGGTCGCCGTAAATCCGGCAAGGTCGCAACAAATCCGGCGAGGACGCCATATTTCCGGCAAGGTCGCCATAAATCCGGCAAGGTCGCCATAAATCCGGCGAGGTCGCCATATGTCCGTCAAGGTCGCCATAAATCCGGCAAGGTAGCCACAAATCCGGCAAGGTCGCCATATTTCCGGCAAGGTCGCCACAAATCCGGCCAGGCCGCCATAATTCCGGCAAGGTCGCCATAAATCAGAGGAAGTCGCCATACTTCCGGCAAGGTCGCCATAAATCCAGCGAGGTCGCCATATTTCCGGCAAGGTCGCCATAAATCCGGCAATGTCGCCACAAATCCGGCAAGGTCGCCATATTTCCGGCAAAGTCGCCATAAATCCGGCAAGGTCGCCACAAATCCGGCAAGGTCGCCATATTTCCGGCAAGGTCGCCATATTTCCCGCAAGGTCGCCATAAATCCGGCGAGGTCGCCATAAATCCGGCGAGGTCGCCAGATTTCCGGCAAGGTCGCCATATATCCGGCGAGGTCGCCATAAATCCGGCGAGGTGGCCATATTTCCGGCAAGGTCGCCACAAATCCGGCCAGGGCGCCATAATTCCGGCAAGGTCGCCATAAATCAGGCAAAGTCGCCATACTTCCGGCAAGGTCGCCATATATCCGGCGAGGGCGCCATATTTCCGGCAAGGTCGCCATATTTCCGGCAAATTCGCCAATTATCCGGCAAGGTCGCATTAAATCCGGCGAGGTCGCCATATTTCCGGCAAGGTCGCCACAAATCCTGCAAGGTCGCCATAAATCCGGCAAGGTCGACAGAAGTCCAGCAAGGTCGCCATATTTCCGGCAAGGTCGCCATAAATCCGGCGAGGTCGCCATATTTCCGGCAAGGTCGCCATAAATCGGGCGAGGTCGCCATATTTCCGGCTAGGTCGCCATATTTCCGGCAAGTTCGCCACAAATTCGGCGAGGTCGCCATATTTCCGGCAAGGTCGCCATATATTCGGCAAGGTCGCCATAAATCCGGCGAGGTCGCCATATTTCCGGCAAGGTCGCCATATTTACGGCAAGGTCGCCATAAATCCGGCGAGGTCGCCATAAATCCGGCGAGGTGGCCATATTTCCGGCAAGGTCGCCACAAATCCGGCCAGGGCTCCATAATTTCGGCAAGGTCGCCATAAATCAGGCAAAGTCGCCATACTTCCGGCAAGGTCGCCATATATCCGGCGAGGGCGCCATATTTCCGGCAAGGTCGCCATAAATCCGGCGAGGTCGCCATATTTCCGGCAAGGTCGCCATAAATCCGGCGAGGTCGCCATATTTCCGGCAATGTCGCCATATTTCCGCAAGTTCGCCACAAATTCGGCGAGGTCGCCATATTTCCGGCAAGGAAGCCACAAATACGGCAAGGTCGCCATAAATCCAGCAAGGTCGCCAAAAATCCGGCAAGGTCGCCACAAATCCGGCAAGGTCGCCATATCTCGGGCAAGGTAACCAGAAATCCGCAAGGTCGCCACAAATCCGGCGAAGTAGCCATATTTCCGGCAAGGTCGCCATAAATCCGGCAAGGTCGCCACAAATCCGACGAGGTCACCATATTTCCGGCATGGTCGGCATAAATCCGGCAAGGTCGCCACAAATCAGGCGAGGACGCCATATTTCCGGCAAGGTCGCCATAAATCCGGCAAGGTCGTCATAAATCCGGCGAGGTCGCCATATTTCCGGTGTCTCCACAAACCCTGCAAGGTCGCCATACATCCGGAGAGGTCGCCATATTTCAGGCAAGGTCGCCACAAATCCGGAAAGGTCGCCATAAATCCGGCAATGCCGCCCCAAATAGGGCAAGGTCGCCATAATTCCGTCATAGTAGCCATAAATCTGGCATGGTCGCCACAAACCGGCATTTTCGCCATATTTCCGGCAAGGTCGCCATATTTCCGGTAAAGTCGCCATAAATCCGGCGATGTTGCCATATTTCCGGCAAGGACGCCATAAATCCGGCGACGTCGCCATATTTCCGGCAAGGTCGCCATATATCCGGCAAGGCCGCCATAAATCCGGCGAGGTCGCCATATTTCCGGCAAAGTCGCCACAAATCCGGCAAGGTCGCCATAAATCCGGCAAGATCGCCAGAAATCCGGCAAGGTCGCCATATTTCCGACATGGTCGCCATAAATCCGGCAAGGTCGCCACAAATCTGGCAAGGTCGCCATATTTCCGGCAAGGTCGCCATAAATCCGGCGATGTCGCCACAAATCCGGCAAGGTCGCCATATATCCGGCAAAGTCGCCATAAACCCGGCAAGGTCGCCATATTTCCGGCAAGGTCGCCATAAATCCGGCGAGGTCGCCATATTTACGGCAAGGTCGCCATAAATCCGGCGAGGTCGCCATATTTCCGGCAATGTCGCCATATTTCCGGCAAGTTCGCCACAAATTCGGCGAGGTCGCCATATTTCCGGCAAGGTCGCCATAGATCCGGCAAGGTCACCATAAATCCGGCGAGGTCGCCATATTTCCGGCCAAGTCGCCACAAATGCGGCAAGGCCGCCATAAATCCGGCAAGGTCGCCATAAATCCGGCAAGGTCGCCAGAAATCCGGCAAGGTCGCCATATTTCACGCAATGTCGCCATACATCCGGCAAGATCGGCACCAAATCCGGCAAGGTCGCCATATTTCCGACATGGTCGCCATAAATCCGCAAACGTAACCCCACTTTTTAAGAAGGGAGGGAGAGAGAAAACGGGGAATTACAGACCAGTTAGTCTAACATCGGTAGTGGGGAAACGGCTAGAGTCAGTTATTAAAGATGGGATAGCAGCACATTTGGAAAGTGGTGAAATCATTGGACAAAGTCAGCATGGATTTACGAAAGGTAAATCATGTCTGACGAATCTTATAGAATTTTTCGAGGATGTAACTAGTAGCGTGGATAGGGGAGAACCAGTGGATGTGGTGTATCTGGACTTCCAGAAGGCTTTCGACAAGGTCCCACATAAGAGAATAGTATACAAACTTAAAGCACATGGCATTGGGGGTTCAATATTGATGTGGATAGAGAACTGGCTGGCAAACAGGAAGCAAAGTGTAGGAGTAAACGGGTCCTTTTCACAATGGCAGGCAGTGACTAGTGGGGTACCGCAAGGCTCAGTGCTGGGACCCCAGCTATTTACAATATATATTAATGAACTGGATGAGGGAATTGAAGGCAATATCTCCAAGTTTGCGGATGACACTAAGCTGGGGGGCAGTGTTAGCTCTGAGGAGGATGCTAGGAGACTGCAAGGTGACTTGGATAGGGTGGGTGAGTGGGCAAATGTTTGGCAGATGCAGTGTAATGTGGATAAATGTGAGGTTATCCATTTTGGTGGCAAAAACAGGAAAGCAGACTATTATCTAAATGGTGGCCGACTAGGAAAAGGGGAGATGCAACGAGACCTGGGTGTCATGTTACACCGGTCATTGAAAGTAGGCATGCAGGTGCAGCACGCAGTGAAGAAAGCGAATGGTATGTTAGCTTTCATAGCAAAAGGATTTGTGTTTAGGAGCAGGGAGGTTCTACTGCAGTTGTACAGGTCTTGGTGAGACCACACCTGGAGTATTGCGTACAGTTTTGGTCTCCAAATCTGAGGAAGGACATTATTGCCATGGAGGGAGTGCAGAGAAGGTTCACCAGACTGATTCCTGGGATGTCAGGACTGTCTTATGAAGAAAGACTGGATAGACTTGGTTTATACTCTCTAGAATTTAGGAGATTGAGAGGGGATCTTATAGAAACTTACAAAATTCTTAAGGGATTGGACAGGCTAGATGCAGGAAGATTGCACCCGATGTTGGGGTAGTCCAGGACAAGGGGTCACAGCTTAAGGATAAGGGGGAAATCCTTTAAAACCGATATGAGAAGAACTTTTTTCACACAGAGAGTGGTGAATCTCTGGAACTCTCTGCCACAGAGGGTAGTCGAGGCCAGTTCATTGGCTATATTTAAGAGGGAGTTAGATGTGGCCCTTGTGGCTAAAGGGATCAGGGGTATGGAGAGAAGGCAGGTACGGGATACTGAGTTGGATGATCAGCCATGATCATATTGAATGGCGGTGCCGGCTCGAAGGGCCGAATGGCCTACTCCTGCACCTAATTTCTATGTTTCTATGTTTCTATGTTTCTAAATCCGGCAAGGTCGCCGTAAATCCGGCAAGGTCGCAACAAATCCGGCGAGGACGCCATATTTCCGGCAACGTCGCCATAAATCCGGCAAGGTCGCCAAAAATCCGGAGAGGTCGCCATATTTCCGGCAAGCTCGCCATAAATCCGGCAAGGACGCCATAAATCCGGTGAGGTCGCCATATGTCCGTCAAGGTCGCCATAAATCCGGCAAGGTAGCCACAAATCCGGCAAGGTCGCCATATTTCCGGCAAGGTCGCCACAAATCCGGCCAGGGCGCCATAATTCCGGCAAGGTCGCCATAAATCAGGCAAAGTCGCCTCAAATCCGGCAAGGTCGCCATTTTTCCGGCAAGGCCGCCATAAACCCGCAAGGTCGCCTCAAATCCGGCAAGGTCGACATATTTCCAGCATGGTCTCCATAAATCCGGCATGGTCGCCACAAATCCGGCAAGGTCGACATATTTCCGGCACGATCGCCATAAATCCGGCTAGGACGCCACAAATCCGGCAAGGTCGCCATATTTCCAGCAATCTCGCCATAAATCCGGCAAGGTCGCCACAAACCCGGCAAGGTCGCCATATTTCCGACAAGGTCGCCATAAATCCGACAAGGTGGCGTCAAATCCGCAAGGTCGCCACATTTCCATCAAGGTAGCCATAAATTCGGCAAGGTCGCGTTAAATCCGGCAAGGTCGCCACATTTCAAGCAATGTCGCCATAGATCCGGCAAGGTCGCCACAAACCCGGCAAGGTCGCCACATTTCCGGCAAGGTCGCCATAAATCCGGCAAGTTCGCCACAAATCCGGCAAGGTAGCCACATTTCGGCAAAGTCGCCATATACCCGGCAAGGTCGCCACAAATCCGGCAAGGTCGCAACATTTCGGAAAGGTAGCCATAAATCCGGCATAGTCGCCACAAATCCAGCACGGTCGCCACATTCCGGCAAGGTCGCCATGAATCCGGCAATGTCGCCAAGAGTCCGGAAAGGTAGCCACATTTCCGGCAAGGTCGCCATAAACCCGGCAAGGTCGCCACAAATCCCACAAGGTCGCCATAAATGCGGCAAGGTCGCCACAAATCCGGCAAGGTCGCCATATTTCCGTCAAAGACGCCATAAATCCGGCAAGGTGGCCATATTTCCGGCAAGGTCGCCATAAATCCGGCAAGGTGGCCACAAATCCGACAAGGTCGCCATATTTCCGGCATGGTCGCCATAAATCCGGCGAGGTCGCCATATTTCCGGCAAGGTCGCCATAAATCCGGCAAAGTCGCCACAAATCCGGCAAGGTCGCCACATTTCCGGCAAGGTCGCCAAAAATCCGGCAAGATCGCCACAAACCGACAAGGTCGCTTGAAATTCGGCAAGGTCGCCACATTTCCGGCAAGGTCGCCATAAATCCGACAAGGTCGCCACAAATGCTTCAAGGTCGCCATATTTCTGGCAAGGTCGCCATAAACCCGGCAAGGTCGCCACAAATCAGACAAAGTCGCCACATTTCCGGCAAGTTCGCCATAAATCCGACATAGTGGCCACAAATCAGGGAAGGTCGCCATATTTCCGGCGAGGTCGCCATAAATCCGGCAAGATGGCATCAAATCCGGCAAGGTCGCCACATTTACGGCGAGGTCGCGATAAATCCGGCAAGGTCGCCATAAACCCGGCAAGGTCGCCATATTTCCGGCGAGGTCGCCATAAATCCGGCAAGGTCGCCACAAATTCGGCAAGGTCGCTATAAATCCGGCGAGGTCGCCATATATCCGGCAAGGTCGCCGCAAATCCGGCAAGGTCACCATATTTCCGGCAACGTGGCCACAAATCCGGCAAGGTCGCCATAAACCCGGCGAGGTCGCCATAAATCCGGCAAGGTGGCCACAAATCCGACAAGGTCGCCATATTTCCGGCATGGTCGCCATAAATCCGGCGAGGTCGCCATATTTCCGGCAAGGTCGCCATAAATCAGGCAAGGTCGCCATAAATCCGGCAAGGTCGACATATTTCCGGCAAGGTCGCCATAAACCCGGCAAGGTCGCCATAAATGCGGCAAGGTCGCCACAAATCCGGCAAGGTCGCCATATTTTCGTCAAAGACGCCATAAATCCGGCGAGGTCGCCATATTTCCGGCAAGGTCGCCACAAGTCCGGCAAGGTCGCCATAAATCCGGCAAGGTCGACATATTTCCGGTAAGGTCGCCATAAATCCGGCAAGGTCGCCATAAATGCGGCAAGGTCGCCACAAATCGGGCAAGGTCGCCATATTTCCGTCAAAGACGCCATAAATCCGGCAAGGTGGCCATATTTCCGGCAAGGTCGCCATAAATCCGGCAAGGTCGCCACAAATCCGGCAAGGTCGCCATATTTCCGGCATGGTCGCCATAAATCCGGCAAGGTCGCCACAAATGAGGCAAGGACGCCATAAATCCGGCAAGGTCGCCACAAATCCGGCAAGGTCGCCACATTTCCGGCAAGGCCGCCAAAAATCCGGCAAGACCGCCACAAACCGACAAGGTCGCTTTAAATCAGACAAAGTCGCCACATTTCCGGCAAGGTCGCCATAAATCCGACAAGGTCCCCACAAATCCGGCAAGGTCGCCACATTTCCGGCGAGATCGCCATACATCCGGCAATGTCGCAATAAATACGGCGAGGTCGCCATATTTCCGGCAAGGAAGCCACAAATCCGGCAAGGTCGCCATAAATCCAGCAAGGTCGCCAAAATCCGGCAAAGTCGCCACAAATCCGGCAAGGTCGCCACATTTCCGGCAAGGTCGCCATAAATCCGGCAAGATCGCCACAAACCGACAAGGTCGCATGAAATTCGGCAAGGTCGCCACATTTCCGGCAAGGTCGCCATAAATCCGGCAAGGTCGCCACAAATGCGTCAAGGTCGCCATATTTCTGGCAAGGTCGCCATAAACCCGGCAAGGTCGCCACAAATCAGACAAAGTCGCCACATTTCCGGCAAGTTCGCCATAAATCCGGCATGGTGGCCGCAAATCAGGGAAGGTCGCCACATTTCCGGCGAGGTCGCCATAAATCCGGCAAGGTCGCCACAAATTCGGCAAGGTCGCTATAATCCGGCGAGGTCCGCCATATATCCGTCAAGGTCGCCGCAAATCCGGCAAGGTCACCATATTTCCGGCAACGTGGCCACAAATCCGGCAAAGTCGCCATAAACCCGGCGAGGTCGCCATATTTCCGACAAGGTCGCCATAAATCCGGCAAGGTCGCCATAAATCCGGCAAAGTCCCCATATTTCCGGGATGGTCGCCATAAACCCGGCAAGGTCGCCACAAATCCGGCAAGGTCGCCATATTTCCGACAAGGTCGCCATAAATCCGTCAAGGTCGCAATAAATCCGGCAAGGTGGCCACAAATCCGGCAAGGTAGCCATTTTCCGCCAATGTCGCCAGAAATCCGGCATGGTGTCCACAAATCAGGGAAGGTCGCCATATTTCCGGCGAGGTCGCCATAAATCCGGCAAGGTCGCCATAAATCCGGCAAGGTCGCCATAGTTCCGGCAAGGTCGCCATAAATCTGGCATGATCGCCACAAATCCGGCAACGTGGCCGTATTTCCGGCACGATCGCCATAAATCCGGCAAGGTCGCCATATTTCCAGCAATCTCGCCATAAATCCGGCAAGGTTGCCACAAATCCGGCAAGGTCGCCATATTTCCGGCAAGGTCGCCATAAATCCGGCAAGATCGCCACAAACCGACAGGGTCGCTTTAAATCAGACAAAGTCGCCACATTTCCGGCAAGGTCGCCATAAATCCGGCATGGTCGCCACAAATCCGGCAAGGTCGCCACATTTCCGCCAAGGTCGCCACATTTCCGGCAAGGTCGCCATATATCCGACAAGCTCTCCACAAATCCGGCAAGGTCGGCACATTTCCGGCGACGTCGCGATACATCCGGCAAGGTCGCAATAAATACGGCGAGGTCGCCATATTTCCGGCAAGGATGCCACAAATCCGGCAAGGTCGCCATAAATCCAGCAATGTCGCCAAAAATCCGGCAAGGTCGCCACAAATCCGGCAAGGTCGCCACATTTCCGGCAAGGTCGCCATAATTCCGGCAAGATCGCCTCAAACCGACAAGGTCGCTTGAAATCCGGCAAGGTCGCCACATTTCCGGCAAGGTCGCCATAAATCCGGCAAGGTCGCCACAAATGCGTCAAGGTCGCCATGTTTCTGGCAAGGTCGCCATAAACCCGGCAAGGTCGCCACAAATAAGACAAAGTCGCCACATTCCCGGCCAGTTCGCTATAAATCCGGCATGGTGGTCACAAATCAGGGAAGGTCGCCATATTTCCGGCGAGGTCGCCATAAATCCGGCAAGATGGCATCAAATCCGGCAAGGTCGCCATATTTTCGGCGAGGTCGCCATAAATCCAGCAAGGAGGCCTCAAATCCGGCAAGGTCGCCACATTTACGGCGAGGTCGCCATAAACCCGGCAAGGTCGCCACATTTCCGGCGAGGTCGCCATAAATCCGGCAAGGTCGCCACAAATTCGGCAAGGTCGCTATAAATCCGGCGAGGTCGCCATATATCCGGCAAGGTCGGCGCAAATCCGGCAAGGTCACCATATTTCCGGCAAGGTGGCCACAAATCCGGCAAGGTCGCCATAAACCCGACGAGGTCGCCATATTTCCGGCAAGGTCGCCATAAATCCGGCAATGTCGCCATAAATCCGGCAAGGTCGCCATATTTCCGGCAAGTTCGCCAGAAACCCGGCAAGGTCGCCACAAATCCGGCAAGGTCGCCATATTTCCGGCAAGGTCGCCATAAATCCGTCAAGGTCGCAATAAATCCGGCAAGGTTGCCACAAATCCGGCAAGGTAGCCATTTTTCCGCCAATGTCGCCAGAAATCCGGCATGGTGTCCAAAAATCAGGGAAGGTCGCCATATTTCCGGCGAGGTCGCCATAAATCCAGCAAGGTGCCCTTAAATCCGGCAAGGTCGCCATATTTTCGGCGAGGTCGCCATAAATCCGGCAAGGTGGCCTCAAATCCGGCAAGGTCGCCACATTTCCGGCGAGGTCGCCATAAATCCGGCAAGGTCGCCATAAATCCGGCAAGGTCGCCATAGTCCCGGCAAGGTCGCCATAAATCTGGCATGATCGCCACAAATCCGGCAACGTGGCCGTATTTCCGGCACGATCGCCATAAATCCGGCAAGGTCGCCATATTTCCAGCAATCTCGCCATAAATCCGGCAAGGTTGCCACAAATCCGGCAAGGTCGCCATATTTCCGGCAAGGTCGCCATAAATCCGGCAAGGTCGCCACAAATCCGGCAAGGTCGCCATATTTCCGACAAGGTCGCCACAAATCCGGCAAGGTCGCCACATTTCCTGCAAGGCCGCCATAAATCCGGCAAGTTCGCCACAAACCGACAGGGTCGCTTTAAATGAGACAAAGTCGCCACATTTCCGGCAAGGTCGCCATAAATCCGGCAAGGTTGCCACAAATCCGGCAAGGTCGCCATATTTCCGGCAAGGTCGCCATAAATCCGGCAAGGTCGCCACAAATCCGGCAAGGTCGCCATATTTCCGACAAGGTCGCCACAAATCCGGCAAGGTCGCCACATTTCCTGCAAGGCCGCCATAAATCCGGCAAGATCGCCACAAACCGACAGGGTCGCTTTAAATGAGACAAAGTCGCCACATTTCCGGCAAGGTCGCCATAAATCCGGCAAGGTCGCCACAAATCCGGCAAGGTCGCCACATTTCCGGCAAGGTCGCCACATTTCCGGCAAGGTCGCCATATATCCGACAAGGTCTCCACAAATCCGGCAAGGTCGGCACATTTCCGGCGACGTCGCGATACATCCGGCAAGGTCGCCACAAATCCGGCAAGGTCGCCATATTTCCGGCAAGGAAGCAACAAATCCGGCAAGGTCGCCATAAATCCAGCAATGTCGCCAAAAATCCGGCAAGGTCGCCACAAATCCGGCAAGGTCGCCACATTTACGGCGAGGTCGCCATAAACCCGGCAAGGTCGCCACATTTCCGGCGAGGTCGCCATAAATCCGGCAAGGTCGCCACAAATTCGGCAAGGTCGCTATAAATCCGGCGAGGTCGCCATATATCCGGCAAGGTCGCCGCAAATCCGGCAAGGTCACCATATTTCCGGCAAGGTGGCCACAAATCCGGCAAGGTCGCCATAAACCCGGCGAGGTCGCCATATTTCCGGCAAGGTCGCCATAAATCCGGCAAGGTCGCCATAAATCCGGCAAGGTCGCCATATTTCCGGCAAGTTCGCCAGAAACCCGGCAAGGTCGCCACAAATCCGGCAAGGTCGCCATATTTCCGGCAAGGTCGCCATAAATCCGTCAAGGTCGCAATAAATCCGGCAAGGTGGCCACAAATCCGGCAAGGTAGCCATTTTTCCGCCAAGGTCGCTAGAAATCCGGCATGGTGTCCACAAATCAGGGAAGGTCGCCATATTTCCGGCGAGGTCGCCATAAATCCGGCAAGGTGGCCTCAAATCCGGCAAGGTCGCCACATTTCCGGCGAGGTCGCCATAAATCCGGCAAGGTCGCCATAAATCCGGCAAGGTCGCCACTTTTCCGGCGAGGTCGACATAAACCTGGCAAGGTCGCCATATTTCCGGCACGGTCGCCATATTTCCGGCAAGGTCGCCATAAATCCGGCAATGTCGCCATATTTCCGGCACGGTCGCGATAAATCAGGCAAGGTCGCCACAAATCCGGCAAGGTCGCCATATTTCCGGCAAGGTCGCCATAAATCCGGCAAGGTCGCCACAAATCCGGCAAGGTCTCCATATTTCCGACAAGGTCGCCACAAATCCGGCAAGGTCGCCACATTTCCGGCAAGGCCGCCATAAATCCGGCAAGATCGCCACAAACCGACAAGGTCGCTTTAAATCAGACAAAGTCGCCACATTTCCGGCAAGGTCGCCATAAATCCGGCAAGGTCGCCACAAATCCGGCAAGGTCGCCACATTTCCGGCAAGGACGCCACATTTCCGGCAAGGTCGCCATAAATCCGACAAGGTCTCCACAAATCCGGCAAGATCGCCACATTTCCGGCGAGGTCGCCATACATCCGGCAAGGTCGCAATAAATACGACGAGGTCGCCATATTTCCGGCAAGGAAGCGACAAATCCGGCAAGGTCGCCATAAATCCAGCAAGGTCGCCAAAAATCCGGCAAGGTCGCCACAAATCCGGCAAGGACGCCACATTTCCGGCAAGGTCGCCATAAATCCGACAAGGTCGCCACAAATGCGTCAAGGTCGCCATATTTCTGGCAAGGTCGCCATAAACCCGGCAAGGTCGCCACAAATCAGACAAAGTCGCCACATTTCCGGCAAGTTCGCCATAAATCCGGCATGGTGGCCACAAATCAGGGAAGGTCGCGATATTTCCGGCGAGGTCGCAATAAATCCGGCAAGATGGCATCAAATCCGGCAAGGTCGCCATATTTCCGGCGAGGTCGCCATAAATCCGGCAAGGAGGCCTCAAATCCGGCAAGGTCGCCACATTTACGGCGAGGTCGCCATAACTCCGGCGAGGTCGCCATAAATCCGGCAAGGTCGCCACAAATTCGGCAAGGTCGCTATAAATCCGGCGAGGTCGCCATATATCCGGCAAGGTCGCCGCAAATCCGGCAAGGTCACCATATTTCCGGCAAGGTGGCCACAAATCCGGCAAGGTCGCCATAAACCTGGCGAGGTCGCCATATTTCCGGCAAGGTCGCCATAAATCCGGCAAGGTCGCCATAAATCCGGCAAGGTCGCCACAAATCCGGCAAGGTCGCCACATTTCCGGCAAGGTCGCCATAATTCCGGCAAGATCGCCTCAAACCGACAAGGTCGCTTGAAATCCGGCAAGGTCGCCACATTTCCGGCAAGGTCGCCATAAATCCGGCAAGGTCGCCACAAATGCGTCAAGGTCGCCATGTTTCTGGCAAGGTCGCCATAAACCCGGCAAGGTCGCCACAAATCAGACAAAGTCGCCACATTCCCGGCCAGTTCGCCATAAATCCGGCATGGTGGCCACAAATCAGGGAAGGTCCCCATATTTCCGGCGAGGTCGCCATAAATCCGGCAAGATGGCATCAAATCCGGCAAGGTCGCCATATTTCCGGCGAGGTCGCCATAAATCCAGCAAGGAGGCCTCAAATCCGGCAAGGTCGCCACATTTACGGCGAGGTCGCCATAAAACCGGCAAGGTCGCCACATTTCCGGCGAGGTCGCCATAAATCCGGCAAGGTCGCCACAAATTCGGCAAGGTCGCTATAAATCCGGCGAGATCGCCATATATCCGGCAAGGTCGCCGCAAATCCGGCAAGGTCACCATATTTCCGGCACGGTGGCCACAAATCCTGCAAGGTCGCCATAAACCCGGCGAGGTCGCCATATTTCCGGCAAGGTCGACATAAATCCGGCAAGGTCGCCATAAATCCGGCAAGGTCGCCATATTTCCGGCAAGTTCGCCAGAAACCCGGCAAGGTCGCCACAAATCCGGCAAGGTCGCCATATTTCCGGCAAGGTCGCCATAAATCCGTCATGGTCGCAATAAATCCGGCAAGGTGGCCACAAATCCGGCAAGGTAGCCATTTTTCCGCCAAGGTCGCTAGAAATCCGGCATGGTGTCCACAAATCAGGGAAGGTCGCCATATTTCCGGCGAGGTCGCCATAAATCCGGCAAGGTGGCCTCAAATCCGGCAAGGTCGCCACATTTCCGGCGTGGTGGCCATAAATCCGGCAAGGTCGCCATAAATCCGGCAAGGTCGCCACTTTTCCGGCGAGGTCGACATAAACCTGGCAAGGTCGCCATATTTCCGGCACGGTCGCCATATTTCCGGCAAGGTCGCCATAAATCCGGCAATGTCGCCATATTTCCGGCACGGTCGCGATAAATCAGGCAAGGTCGCCACAAATCCGGCAAGGTCGCCATCTTTCCGGCAAGGTCGCCATAAATCCGGCAAGGTCGCCACAAATCCGGCAAGGTCTCCATAAATCCGGCATGGTGGCCACAAATCAGGGAAGGTCGCCATATTTCCGGCAAGATCGCCACATTTTCGGCGAGGTCGCCATACATCCGGCAAGGTCGCAATAAATACGGCGAGGTCGCCATATTTCCGGCAAGGAAGCCACAAATCCGGCAAGGTCGCCATAAATACAGCAATGTCGCCAAAAATCCGGCAAGGTCGCCACAAATCCGGCAAGGACGCCACATTTCCGGCAAGGTCGCCATAAATCCGACAAGGTCGCCACAAATGCGTCAAGGTCGCCATATTTCTGGCAAGGTCGCCATAAACCCGGCAAGGTCGCCACAAATCAGACAAAGTCGCCACATTTTCGGCAAGTTCGCCATAAATCCGGCATGGTGGCCACAAATCAGGGAAGGTCGCCATATTTCCGGCGAGGTCGCCATAAATCCGGCAAGATGGCATCAAATCCGGCAAGGTCGCCATATTTCCGGCGAGGTCGCCATAAATCCGGCAAGGAGGCCTCAAATCCGGCAAGGTCGCCACATTTACGGCGAGGTCGCCATAACTCCGGCGAGGTCGCCATAAATCCGGCAAGGTCGCCACAAATTCGGCAAGGTCGCTATAAATCCGGCGAGGTCGCCATATATCCGGCAAGGTCGCCATAAACCCGGCGAGGTCGCCATATTTCCGGCAAGGTCGCCATAAATCCGGCAAGGTCGCCATAAATCCGGCAAGGTCGCCATATTTCCGGCAAGGTCGCCATAAACCCGGCAAGGTCGCCACAAATCCGGCAAGGTCGCCATATTTCCGGCAAGGTCGCCATAAATCCGTCAAGGTCGCAATAAATCCGGCAAGGTGGCCACAAATCCGGCAAGGTAGCCATTTTTCCGCCAAGGTCGCCAGAAATCCGGCATGGTGTCCACAAATCAGGGAAGGTCGCCATATTTCCGGCGACGTCGCCATAAATCCAGCAAGGTGCCCTTAAATCCGGCAAGGTCGCTATATTTTCGGCGAGGTCGCCATAAATCCGGCAAGGTCGCCATAAATCCGGCAAGGTCGCCACCTTTCCGGCGAGGTCGACATAAACCCGGCAATACGCCATATTTCCTGCACGGTCGCCATATTTCCGGCAAGGTCGCCTTAAATCCGGGAATGTCGCCATATTTCCGGCACGGTCGCGATAAATCAGGCAAAGTCGCCACAAATCCGGCAAGGTCGCCATATTTCCAGCAATCTCGCCATAAATCCGGCAAGGTTGCCACAAATCCGGCAAGGTCGCCATATTTCCGGCAAGGTCGCCATATTTCCGGCATGGTCGCCATAAATCCGACAAGGTCGCCACAAATGAGGCAAGGACGCCATAAATCCGGCAAGGTCGCCACATTTCCGGCAAGGTCGCCATAAATCCGGCAAGGTCGCCACAAATCCGGCAAGGTCGCCATATTTCCGGCATGGTCGTCATAAATCCGGCAAGGTCGCCACAAATGAGGCAAGGACGCCATCAATCCGGCAATGTCGCCACATTTCCGGCAAGGCCGCCATAAATCCGACAAGATCGCCACAAACCGACAAGGTCGCTTTAAATCAGACAAAGTCGCCACATTTCCGGCAAGGTCGCCATCAATCCAGCAAGGTCGCCACAAATCCGGCAAGGTCGCCACATTTCCGGCAAGGTCGCCACATTTCCGGCAAGGTCGCCATAAATCCGACAAGGTCTCCACAAATCCGGCCATGTCGCCACATTTCCGGCGAGGTCGCCATACATCCGGCAAGGTCGCAATAAATACGGCGAGGTCGCCATATTTCCGGCAAGGAAGCCACAAATCCGGCGAGGTCGCCATATTTCCGGCAAGGAAGCCACAAATCCGGCAAGGTCGCCATAAATCCGGCAAGGTCGCCAAAAATCCGGCAAGGTCGCCACAAATCCGGCAAGGTCGCCACATATCCGGCAAGGTCGCCATAAATCCGGCAAGATCGCCACAAACCGACAAGGTCGCTTGAAATCCGGCAAGGTCGCCACATTTCCGGCAAGGTCGCCATAAACCCGGCAAGGTCGCCACAAATCAGACAAAGTCGCCACATTTCCGGCAAGTTCGCCATAAATCCGGCATGGTGGCCACAAATCAGGGAAGGTCGCCATATTTCCGGCGAGGTCGCCATAAATCCGGCAAGATGGCATCAAATCCGGCAAGGTCGCCATATTTCCGGCAAGGTCGCTATAAATCCGGCGAGGTCTCCATATATCCGGCAAGGTCGCCGCAAATCAGGCAAGGTCACCATATTTCCGGCAAGGAGGCCACAAATCCGGCAAGGTCGCCATAAATCCGGCGAGGTAGCCATATTTCCGGCAAGGTCGCCATAAATCCGCCAAGGTCGCCATAAATCCGGCAAGGTCGCCATATTTCCTGCAAGGTCGCGATAAACCCGGCAAGGTCGCCACAAATCCGGCAAGGTCGCCATATTTCCGGCAAGGTCACCATAAATCCGTCAAGGTCGCAATAAATCCGGCAAGGTGGCCACAAATCCGGCAAGGTAGCCATTTTTCCGCCAAGGTCGCCAGAAATCCGGCATGGTGTCCACAAATCAGTGAAGGTCGCCATATTTCCGGCGAGGTCGCCATAAATCCAGCAAGGCGCCCTTAAATCCGGCAAGGTCGCCATATTTTCGGCGAGGTCGCCAGAAATCCGGCAAGGTGGCCTCAAACCCGGCAAGGTCGCCACATTTCTGGCGAGGTCGCCATAAATCCGGCAAGGTCGCCATAAATCTGGCAACGTCGCCACTTTTCCGGCGAGGTCGCCATAAACCCGGCAAGGTCGCCATATTTCCGGCACGGTCGCCATATTTCCCGCAAGGTCGCCATAAATCCGGCAATGTCGCCATATTTTCGGCAAGGTCGTGATAAATCAGGCAAGGTCGCCACAAATCCGGCAAGGTCACCATACTTCCGGCAAGGTCGCCATAAATCTGGCATGATCGCCACGAATCCGGGAAGGTGGCCGTATTTCCGGCACGATCGCCATAAATCCGGCTAGGACGCCACAAATCCGGCAAGGTCGCTACATTTCCAGCAATCTCGCCATAAATCCGGCAAGGTTGCCACAAATCCGGCAAGGTCGCCATTTTTCCGGCAAGGTCGCCATAAATCCGGCAAGGTCGCCACAAATCCGGCAACGTCGCCATATTTCCGACAAGGTCACCATAAATCCGGCTAGTTTGCCTCAAATGCGGCAAGGTCGCCATATTTCCGACAAGGTCGACATAAATCCGGCAAGGTGGCGTCAAATCCGCAAGGTCGACACATTTCCATCAAGGTAGCCATAAATTCGGCAAGGTCGCGTTAAATCCGGCAAGGTCGCCACATTTCAAGCAATGTCGCCATAGATCCGGCAAGGTCGCCACAAACCCGGCAAGGTCGCCACATTTCCGGCAAGGTCGCCATAAATCCGGCTGGTTCGCCACAGATCCGGCAAGGTAGCCACATTTCGGCAAGGTCGCCATAAATCCGGGAAGGTCGCCACAAATCCGGCAAGGTCGCAACATTTCGGCAAGGTAGCCATAAATCCGGCATCGTCGCCACAAATCCAGCACGGTCGCCACATTGCGGCAAGGTCGCCATGAATCCGGCAATGTCGCCACGAGTCTGGCAAGGTGGCCACAAATCCCACAAGGTCGCCATAAATGCCGCAAGGTCGCCACAAATCCGGCAATGTCGCCATATTTCCGTCAAAGACGCCATAAATCCGGCAAGGTGGCCAAATTTCAGGCAAGGTCGCCATAAATCAGGCAAGGTCGCCACAAATTCGGCAAGGTCGCCATATTTCCGGAATGGTCGCCATAAATCCGGCAAGGTCGCCACAAATCCGGCAACGTCGCCATATTTCCAACCAGGTCACCATAAATCCGGCTAGTTTGCCTCAAATGCGGCAAGGTCGCCATATTTCCGACAAGGTCGCCATAAATCCGGCAAGGTGGCGTCAAATCCGCAAGGTCGACACATTTCCATCAAGGTAGCCATAAATTCGGCAAGGTCGCGTTAAATCCGGCAAGGTCGCCACATTTCAAGCAATGTCGCCATAGATCCGGCAAGGTCGCCACAAACCCGGCAAGGTCGCCACATTTCCGGCAAGGTCGCCATAAATCCGGCAAGTTCGCCACAGATCCGGCAAGGTAGCCACATTTCGGCAAGGTCGCCATAAATCCGGGAAGGTCGCCACAAATCCGGCAAGGTCGCTACATTTCGGCAAGGTAGCCATAAATCCGGCATCGTCGCCACAAATCCAGCACGGTCGCCACATTGCGGCAAGGTCGCCATGAATCCGGCAATGTCGCCACGAGTCTGGCAAGGTGGCCACAAATCCCACAAGGTCGCCATAAATGCGGCAAGGTCGCCACAAATCCGGCAATGTCGCCATATTTCCGGCAAGGGCGCCACATTTCCGGCAAGGTCGCCATAAATCCGACAAGGTCTCCACAAATCCGGCAAGGTCGCCACATTTCCGGCGAGGTCGCCATACACCCGGCAAGGTCGCAATAAATACGGCGAGGTCGCCATATTTCTTGCAAGGAAGCCACAAATCCGGCAAGGGCGCCATAAATCCGGCAAGGTCGCCAAAAATCCGGCAAGGTCGCCACAAATCCGGCAAGGTCGCCGCATTTCCGGCAAGGTCGACATAAATCCGGCAAGGTCGGATTTATGGCCTTGCCGGATTTATGGCGGAAGCCACTGATTGGTGGAAGAGGACAAAGTGAAAGCAGCTGATTGGGAGTCAGTTTTGTATTGTATCCAGGGTAAGGCTTTGTATTGTATCCAGGGTAAGGCTTTGTATTGTATCCAGGGTAAGGGGGGAGAATGAGGGCCAGGGCAGTTTACTGTTCTGGATGTCAGATGTGGGAGGTCATGGAGTCTGATACCCCTCCACCTGTGTCAGGTGCGTAGAGATGGGGTTCCTAAGGTACCGTGTTAGGAACCTGGAGCAGCAGCTCGATGACCTCTGTCTGATCAGGGAGAGTGAGGAGGTCATAGAAAAGAGTTATAGGGTAGTGGCCACTCCAAGACCACGGGAGGCAGACAAGTGGGTCACGGTTAGGAAGGGCAAGGGGCAGAGGCAGGGACTAGTGAGTACCCCAGTGGCTGTACACCTTGAAAATAAGTACTCCTGTTTGAGTACTGTTGAGGGGGACAGCCTTCCTGCGGGTAGCAACAGCGGCCGGGCCTCCGGCACAGAGACCAGCCCTATTGCTCAGAAAGGTAGGGAAAAGAAGAGGAGGGCAATAGTAATAGGGGACTCTATGGTTAGGGGTCGGATAGGCGATTCTGTGGACGCAGTCAGGAGACCCGGATGGTAGTTTGCCTCCCTGGTGCCAGGGTCAGGGATGTGTCTGAACGCGTCCAAGATATCCTGAAATCGGAGGGAGAGGAGCCTGAGGTTGTGGTACATATAGGTACCAATGACATAGGTAGAAAAAGAGAAGAGGTCTTGAAAGGAGAATTTAGGGAGTTGGGAGGAGAGTTAAGGAGAAGGACTACAAAGGTAACAATCTCAGGATTACTACCTGTGCCACGCGACGGTGAGAGTAGGAATGGAGTGAGGTGGAAGATAAATGCGTGGCTGAGGAACTGGTGTAGTGGGAAGGGATTCAAATTTCTGGATCATTGGGACCTCTTTTGGGGAAGGTGTGACCTGTACAGAAAGGACGGGTTGCACTTGAACCCGAGGGGGACCAATATCCTGGCGGGGAGATTTGCAAAGGCTACTGGGGAGACTTTAAACTAGAATGGTTGGGGGGAGGGACACAAATAGAGAAAGCTAGTGGAAAATGTGGGAGGCAGGAGGCAGAGAAGGGAAGCACTCGGACCCAAAATGTAGGGGAGAAAGAAGAAAAAGATAATAAACAGAGAATACGTGGTGGTGGGTTTCTTAAATGTGTATATTTTAATGCTAGGAGCATTGTAAGAAAGGTGGATGAGCTTAGAGCCTGGATTGACACCTGGAAGTATGATGTTGTGGCGATCAGTGAAACATGGTTGCAGGAGGGCTGTGATTGGCAAATAAATATTGCAGGATTTCGTTGCTTCAGGGGTGATAGAATTGGAGGGGCAAGAGGTGGGGGTGTTGCATTTTGTCAAGGTAGATATTACAGCAGTGCTTTAGCAGGATAGATGAGAGGGCTCGTCTAGGGAGGCTATTTGGGTGGAACTGAGAAATGGGAAAGGTGTAGCAACACTTATAGGGGTGTATAATAGACCGCCAAATGGGGAGCGAGAATTGGAAGAGCAAATATGTAAGGAGATAGCAGATATTAGTAGTAAGCACAAGGTAAGCGCATAGTTCACTGAAGGTGGAATCTCATGTAGATAGGGTGGTAAAGAAAGCTTTTGGTGTGCTGGCCTTTATAAATCAGAGCATTGAATATAGAAGTTGGGATGTAATGTTAAATTGTACAAGGCATTGGTGAGGCCAATTCTGGTGTATGGAGTACAATTTCGGTCGCCTAATTATAGGAAGGATGTCAACAAAATAGAGAGAGTACAGAGGAGACTTACTAGAATGTTGCCTGGGTTTCAGCAACTAAGTTACAAAGGTTGAACAGGTTAGGTCTTTATTCTTTGGAGCACAGAAGGTTAAGAGGGGACTTGATAGAGGTCTTTAAAATTATGAGCGGGTTAGACAGAGTGGACGTGGATAAGCTTTTCCCATTGAGAGCAGGGAAGATTCAAACAAGGGGGCATGACTTGAGAATTAAGTGACAGAAGTTTAGGGGGAACCTTAGGGGGAACTTCTTTACTCAGAGAGTGGTAGCTGTGTGGAATGAGCTTCCAGTGGAAGTGGTGGAGGCAGGTTCGATGTTATCCTTTAAAAATAGATTGGATGGGAATATGGACGGGAAAGGAATGGAGGGTTATGGTCTGAGTGCAGGTAGATGGGACTAGGGGGAAGTATTTATATTTAATAAAAAATAAATTAAAAAAATAAATTTAAAAAAATGTTCGGCACGGACTTGAAGGGCCGAGATGGCCTATTTCTGTGCTGTTATGGTTATATGGTTATAAATCCGGCTAGGTCGCCACAAATGCGTCAAGGTCGCCATATTTCTGGCAAGGTCGCAGTAAACCCGTCAAGGTCGCCACAAATCAGGCAAAGTCGCCACATTTCCGGCAAGTTCGCCATAAATCCGGCATGGTGGCCACACTTCAGGGAAGGTCGCCATATTTCCGGCGAGGTCGCCATAAATCCGGCAAGATGGCATCAATTCCGGCAAGGTCGCCATATTTCCGGCGACGTCGCCATAAATACGGCAAGGAGGGCTCAAATCCGGTAAGGTCGCCACATTTACGGCGAGGTCGCCATAAATCCGGCAAGGTCGCCATAAACCCGGCAAGGTCGCCACATTTCCGGCGAGGTCGCCATAAATCCGGCAAGGTCGCCACAAATTCGGCACGGTCGCTATAAATCCAGCGAGGTCGCCATATATCCGGCAAGGTCGCCGCAAATCCGGAAAGGTCACCATATTTCCGGCAAGGTGGCCACAAATCCGGCAAGGTCGCCATAAACCCGGCGAGGTCGCCATATTTCCGGCAAGGTCGCCAAAAATCCGGCAAGGTCGCCATAAATCCGCCAAGGTCGCCATATTTCCGGCAAGGTCGCCATAAACCCGGCAAGGTCGCCACAAATCCGGCAAGGTCGCCATATTTCCGGCAAGGTCGCCATAAATCCGTCAAGGTCGCAATAAATCCGGCAAGGTGGCCATAAAATCCGGCAAGGTAGCCATTTTTCCGCCAAGGTCGCCAGAAATCCGGCATGGTGTCCACAATTGAGGGAAGGTCGCCATATTTCCGGCGAGGTCGCCATAAATCCAGCAAGGTGCCCTTAATCCGGCAAAGTCGCCATATTTTCGGCGAGGTCGCCAGAAATCCGGCAAGGTGGCTTCAAATCCGGCAAGGTCGCCACATTTCCGGCGAGGTCGCCATAAATCCGGCAAGGCCGCCATAAATCCGGCAAGGTCGCCACTTTTCCGGCGAGGTCGCCATAAACCCGGCAAGGTCGCCATATTTCCGGCACGGTCGCCATATTTCCGGCAAGGTTGCCATAAATCCGGCAATGTCGCCATATTTCCGGCACGGTCGCGATAAATCAGGCAAGGTCGCCACAAATCCGGCAAGGTCGCCATATTTCCGGCAAGGTCGCCATAAATCTGGCATGATCGCCACAAATCCGGCAAGGTGGCCGTATTTCCGGCACGATCGCCATAAATCCGGCTAGAACGATACAAATCCGGCAAGGTCGCCATATTTCCAGCAATCTCGCCATAAATCCGGCAAGGTCTCCATATCTCCGGCAACGTAGCCAGAAATCCGCAAGGTCGCCATAAATCCGGCGAAGTAGCCATATTTCCGGCAAGGTCGCCATAAATCCGGCAAGGTCGCCACAAATCCGGCGAGGTCGCCATATTTCCGGCATGATCGGCATAAATCCGGCAAGGTCGCCATAAATCCGGCGAGGTCGCCATATGTCCGTCAAGGTCGCCATAAATCCGGCAAGGTAGCCATAAATCCGGCAAGGTCGCCATATTTCCCGCAAGGTCCCCACAAATCCGGCAAAGTCGCCATATTTCTGGGAAGGTCGCCATATATCCGGCGAAGTCGCCATATATCCGGCAAGGTCGGCATAAATCCGGCAAGGCGGCCACAAATCCGGCAAGGTCGCCATATTACCGGCAAGGTAGCCAGAAATCCGCAAGGTCGCCACAAATCCGGCGAAGTAGCCATATTTCCAGCAAGGTCGCCATAAATCCGGCAAGGTCGCCACAAATCCGGCGAGCTCGCCATATTTCCGTCATGGTCGCCATAAATCCGGCAAGTTCGCCACATATCCGGCGAGGACGCCATATTTCCGGCAAGGTCCCCATAAATCCGGCAAGGTCGCCATAAATGCGGCGAGGTCGCCATATTTCCGGCAATGTCGCCACAAATCTGGCAAGGTCGCCATAAATCCGGCGAGCTCGCCATATTTACGGCAAGGTCGCCACAAATCCGGAAAGGTCGCCATAAATCCGGCAAGGTCGCCATAAATCCGGCAAGGTCGTCAGAAATCCGGCAACTTCGCCATATTTCCGGCAACGTCACCATATATCCGGCAAGGTCGCCACAAACCCGGCAAGGTCGCCATATTTCCGACAAGGTCGCCATAAATCCGGGAAAGTCGCCACAAATCCGGCAAGGTCGCCACAAATCCGGCAAGGTCGCCATAAATCCGGCAAGGTCGCCACAAACCCGACAATGTCGCCATATTTCCGGCAAGGTCGCCACATTTCCGGCAATGTCGCCATAAATCCGGCAAGGTCGCCACAAATCAGGCATGGTCGCTACATTACCGGCAAGGTCGCCATAATTCCAGCAAGGTCGCCACAAATCCGGCAAAGTTGCCACATTTCCGGCAAGGTCGACATAAATCAGGCAAGGTCGCCACAAACCCGGCAAGGTAGCCACATTTCGTCAAGGTCGCATTGAATCCGGCAAGGTCGACACAAATCCGGCAAGGTTGCCATATTTCCGGCAAGGTCGCCATAAATCCGGGTACGTCGCCACAAATCCGGCAAAGTCGCCATATTTCCGGCAAGGTTGCCACAAATCCGGAAAGGTCGTCATAAATCCGGCAAGGTCGCCATAAATCCGGCAAGGTCGCCATAAATCCGGCAAGGTCGCCATATTTCCGGCAAGTTAGCCACAAATCCGGCAAGGTCGACATATTTCCGGCAAGGTCGCCGTAAATCCGGCAAGGTCGCAACAAATTCGGCGAGGACGCTATATTTCCGGCAAGGCCGCCATAAATACGGCAAGGTCGCCAAAAATCCGGAGAGGTCGCCATATTTCCGGCAAGGTCGCCATAAATCCGGCAAGGTCGCCATAAATCCGGCGAGGTCGCCATATGTCCGTCAAGGTCGCCATAAATCCGGCAAGGTAGCCACAAATCCGGCAAGGTCGCCATATTTCGGCAAGGTCGCCACAAATCCGGCCAGGGCGCCATAATTCCGGCAAGGTCGCCATTTTTCCGGCAAGGTCCCGTAAATCCCGCAAGGTCGCCACAAATCCGGCAAGGTCGACATATTTCCAGCAAGGTCTCCATAAATCCGGCAAGGTCGCCACAAATCCGGCAAGGTCGCCATATTTCCGGCGAGGTCGTCATATTTCCGGCAAAGTCGCCACAAATACGGCTAGGTCGCCATATTTCCGGCAAGGTCGGCATAAATCCGGCAAGTTCGCCTCAAATCAAGGTCGCCATATTTCCGGCAAGGTCGCCATAAATCCGCCAAGGTCGCCACAAATCCGGCGAGGTCGCCATATTTCCGGCAAGGTCGCCACAAATCCGGTAAGGTCGCCATAAATCCGGCGAGGTCGCCATATTTCCGGCACGGTCGCCACAAATCCGGCAAGGTCGCCATAAATCCGGCGAGGTCGCCATATTTCCGGCAAGGTCGCCACAAATCCGGAAAGGTCGCCATAAATCCGGCAAGTTCGCCACAAAACCGGCAAGGTCGCCATAATTCGGGCAAGGTCGCCATAAATCCGGCATGGTCGCCATAAATCCCGCGAAGTCGCCACATTTCCGGCAAGGTCCTAAATCCGGCGAGGCCGCCATAAATCCGGCAAGGTCGCCATATTTCCGGCAAGGACGCCATAAATCCGGCGAGGTCGCCATATTTCCGGCAAGGTCGCCGTATATCCGGTAATGTCGCCATATATCCTGCAAGGTCGCCACAAATCCGGTAAGGTCGCCATATCTCTGGCAAGGTAGCCAGAAATCCGCAAGGTCGCCACAAATCCGGCGAAGTAGCCATATTTCCGGCAAGGTCGCCATAAATGCGGCAAGGTCGCCACAAATCCGGCGACGTCGCCATATTTCCGGCATGGTCGGCATAAATCCGGCAAGGTCGCCATAAATCCGGCAAGGTCGCCATATGTCCGTCAAGGTCGCCATAAATCCGGCAAGGTAGCCATAAATCCGGCAAGGTCGCCATATTTCCGGCAAGGTCGCCACAAATCCGGCCAGGGCGCCATAATTCCGGCAAGGTCGCCATAAATCAGGCAAAGTAGCCACAAATCCGGCAAGGTCGCCATTTTCCGGCAAGGTCGCCATAAATCCCGCAAGGTCGCCACAAATCCGGCAAGGTCGACATATTTCCAGCAACATCTCCATAAATCCGGCAAGGTCGCTACAAAGCCGGCAAGGTCGCCATATTTCCGGCGAGGTCGTCATAAATCCCGCAAGGTCGCCACAAATCCGGAAAGGTCGCCATATTTCCAGCAAGGTCTCCATAAATCCGGCATGGTCGCTACAAATCCGGCAAGGTCGACATATTTCCGGCGAGGTCGTCATAAATCCCGCAAGGTAGCCACAAATCCTGCAAGGTGCCATATTTCCGGCAAGGTCGCCAGAAATCCGCAAGGTCGCCACAAATCCGGAGAGGTAGCCATATTTCCGGCAAAGTCGCCATAAAACCGGCAAGGTCGCCACAAATCCGGCGAGGTCGCTATATTTCCGGCAAGGTCGTCATAACTCCGGCAAGGTTCCACAAATACGGCTAGGTCGCCATATTTCCGGCAAGGTCGGCATAAATCCGGCAAGGTCGCCACAAATCAAGGTCGCCATATTTCCGGCAAGGTCGCCATAAATCCGACAAGGTCGCCACAAATCCGGCGAGGTCGCCATATTTCTGGCAAGTTCGCCACAAATCCGGAAAGGTCGCCATAAATCCGGCAAGTTCGCCACAAAACCGGCAAGGTCGCCATAATTCGGGCAAGGTCGCCATAAATCCGCCATGGTCGCTATAAATCCGGCGAAGTCGCCACATTTCCGGCAAGGACGCCTAAATCCGGCGAGGCCGCCATAAATCTGGCGAGGTCGCCATATTTCCGGCAAGGTCGCCATAAATCCGGCGAGGTCGCCATAAATCCGGCAAGGTCGCCATATTTCCGGCAAGGACGCCATAAATCCCGCGAGGTCGCCATATTTCCGGCAAGGTCGCCATATATCCGGCAAGGTCGCCATATATCCGGCAAGGTCGCCATATATCCGGCAAGGTCGCCATGAATTCGGCGGGGTCGCCATATTTCCGGCAAGGCCGCCACAAATTCGGCAAGGTCGCCATAAATCCGACAAAGTCGCCAGAAATCAGGAAGGTCGTCATATTTCCGGCAAGGTCGCCATATATCCGGCAAGGTCGCCACAAATCCGGCAAGGTCGCCATATCTCCGGCAAGGTAGCCAGAAATCCGCAAGGTCGCCACAAATCCGGCGAAGTCGCCACATTTCCGGCAAGGACCTAAATCCGGCGAGGCCGCCATAAATCCGGCGAGGTCCCCATATTTCCGGCAAGGACACCATAAATCCGGCGAGTTCGCCATAAATCCGGCAAGGTCGCCATATTTCCGGCAAGGACGCCATAAATCCGGCGAGGTCGCCATATTTCAGGCAAGGTCGCCATATATCCGGCAAGGTCGCCATATATCCGGCAAGGTCGCCATAAATTCGGCGGGGTCGCCATATTTCCGGCAAGGCCGCCGCAAATTCGGCAAGGTCGCCATAAATCCGGCAAGGTCGCCAGAAATCAGGAAAGGTAGTCATATTTCCGGCAAGGTCGCCATATATCCGGCAAGGTCGCCACAAATCCGGCAAGGTCGCCATATCTCCGGCAAGGTAGCCAGAAATCCGCAAGGTCGCCACAAATCCGGCGAAGTAGCCATATTTCCGGCATGGTCGGCATAAATCCGGCAAGGTCGCCATAAATCCGGCGAGGTCGCCATATGTCCGTCAAGGTCGCCATAAATCCGGCAAGGTAGCCATAAATCCGGCAAGGTCGCCATATTTCCGGCAAGGTCGCCACAAATCCGGCCAGGGCGCCATAATTCCGGCAAGGTCGCCATAAATCAGGCAAAGTAGCCACAAATCCGGCAAGGTCGCCATTTTTCCGGCAAGGTCGCCATAAATCCCGCAAGTCGCCACAAATCCGGGAAGGTCGACATATTTCCAGCAACGTCTCCATAAATCCGGCAAGGTCGCCACAAATCCGGCAAGGTCGCCATATTTCCGGCGAGGTCGTCATAAATCCCGCAAGGTCGCCACAAATCCGGGAAGGTCGCCATATTTCCGGCAAGGTCGTCAGAAATCCGCAAGGTCGCCACAAATCCGGCGAAGTAGCCATATTTCCGGCAAGGTCGCCATAAATCCGGCAAGGTCGCCACAAATCCGGCGAGGTCGCCATATTTCCGGCATGGTCGGCATAAATCCGGCGAGGTCGCCATATTTCCGGCAATGTCGCCATAAATCCGGCGAGGCCGCCATAAATCCGGCGAGGTCGCCATATTTCCGGCAAGGTCGCCATATATCCGGCAATGTCGCCAGAAATCAGGAAGGTCGTCGTATTTCCGGCAAGTTCGCCAAATATCCGGCAAGGTCGCCACAAATCCGGCAAGGTCGCCATATCTCCGGCAAAGTAGCCAGAAATCCGCAAGGTCGCCACAAATCCGGCGAAGTAGCCATATTTCCGGCAAGATCGCCATAAATCCGGCAAGGTCGCCACAAATCCGGCGAGGTCGCCATAATTCCGGCAAGGTCGCCATAAATCAGGCAAAGTAGCCACAAATCCGGCAGGGTCGCCATTTTTCCGGCAAGGTCGCCATAAATCCCGCAAGGTCGCCACAAATCCGGCAAGGTTGACATATTTTCGGGAAGGACGCCATAAAACCGGCAAGGTCGCCAAAATCCGGCGAGGTCGCCATATTTCCGTCAAGGTTGCCAGAAATCCGGCGAGGTCGCCATATTTCCGGCAATGTCGCCATAAATCCTGCAAGGTCGCCATAAATCTGGCGAGGTCGCCATATTTCCGGCAAGGTCGCCACAAATCCGGCATGGTCGCCATAATTCCCGCGAGGTCGCTATATTTCCGGCATAGTCGCCACAAATCCGGCAAGGTCGCCATAAATCCGGCAAGGTCGCCACAAACCCGGCAAGGTCGCCATATTTCCGGCAAGGTCGCCATAAATCCTGCAAGGTCGCCACAAATCAGGCAAAGTCGCCATATTTCCGGCAAGGTCGCCTTAATTCCGGCATGGTCGTCACACATCCGGCAAGGTAGCCATATTTCCGGCAAGGACGCCATAAATCCGGCAAGGTCGTCACAAATCCGGCAAGCTCGTCATGTTTCCGGCAAGGTCGCCATTAATCCGGCAAGGTCGCCACAAATCCGGCAAGGTCGCCATATTTCCGGCAAGGACGCCATAAAACCGGCAAGGTCGCCAAAATCCAGCGAGGTCGCCATATTTCCGTCAAGGTCGCCATAAATCCGGCGAGGTCGCCATATTTCCGGCAATGACGCCATAATTCCAGCAAGGTCGCCATAAATCTGGCGAGGTCGTCATATTTCCGGCAAGGTCGCCATATTTACGGCAAGGTCGCCACAAATCCGGCAATGTCGCCACAAATCCGGCAAGGTCGCCATGTTTCCGGCAAGGTCGCCAAATTTCCATCAAGGTCGCCACAAATCCGGCAAGGTCGCCATATTTCCGGCAAGGTCGCCAAATATCCGCAAGGTCGCCATATCTCCGGCAAGGTAGCCAGAAATCCGCAAGGTCGCCACAAATCCGGCGAAGTAGCCATATTTCCGGCAAGATCGCCATAAATCCGGCAAGGTCGCCACAAATCCGGCGAGGTCGCCATAATTCTGGCAAGGTCGCCATAAATCAGGCAAAGTAGCCACAAATCCGGCAAGGTCGCCATTTTTCCGGCAAGGTCGCCATAAATCCCGCAAGGTCGCCACAAATCCGGCAAGGTCGACATATTTCCGGCAAGGACGCCATAAAACCGGCAAGGTCGCCAAAATCCGGCGAGGTCGCCATATTTCCGTCAAGGTCGCCATAAATCCGGCGAGGTCGCCATATTTCCGGCAATGTCGCCATAAATCCTGCAAGGTCGCCATAAATCTGGCGAGGTCGCCATATTTCCGGCAAGGTCGCCACCAATCCGGCATGGTCGCCATAATTCCCGCGAGGTCGCTATATTTCCGGCATGGTCGCCACAAATCCGGCAAGGTCACCATAAATCCGGCAAGGTCGCCACAAACCCGGCAAGGTCGCCATATTTCCGGCAAGGTCGCCATAAATCCTGCAAGGTCGCCACAAATCAGGCCATGTCGCCATATTTCCGGCAAGGTCGCCTTAATTCCGGCATGGTCGCCACACATCCGGCAAGGTCGCCAAAATCCGGCGAGGTCGCCATATTTCCGTCAAGGTCGCCATAAATCCGGCGAGGTCGCCATATTTCCGGCAATGTCGCCATAAATCCAGCAAGGTCGCCATAAATCTGGCGAGGTCGTCATATTTCCGGCAAGGTCGCCATATTTACGGCAAGGTCGCCATAAATCCGGCAATGTCGCCACAAATCCGGCAAGGTCGCCATATTTCCGGCAAGGTCGCCAAATTTCCATCAAGGTCGCCACAAATCCGGCAAGGTCGCCATATTTCCGGCAAGGTCGCCATAAATCTGGGAACGTCGCCACAAAGCCGGCAAGGTCGGCATAAATCCGGCAAGGTCGCCACAAATCCGACAATGTCGCCATATTTCCGGCAAGGTCGCCATAAATCCGGCAAGTTAGCCATATTTCCGGCAATGTCATCATAAATCCGGCAAGGTCGCCACAAATCGGACAGTATTGATGGCGCTGTAGCTCAATCCTTCATTATGGTGAAGGCCCCCCCAGGAACTCCAGTACATTGGTTATGGTTGCAGATGAGTACGTTGTCCCAGTAGTCGAGCAGTATCTTTCCCACTTCCTGATGCTCGATAGGTATTGTTTCCTGGTGGACATACGGTGTCGTCATGTTGATGGTCCTGTCAGACAATCCCAGTCCCAGCAGTGGTCTTTTGATAATCTGCAACCCAGTAGGTTAATTTTGGCATGGCATGGATGACTTATGCCTGATACAGGGTGCGTCAATAGGTCTGGGCTACTGGGAAAGGTCATAGGAGTTTCGATGACCATGTCGAGGACCACTGGGAACCATGGCTGTGTAGGCCAGTTGGTACTATCAAAATACCTGAAGCAGAGTCCATCTGTATTTTGCGTAGTACCCTACAGATTAAGGCAGAAGGGGAAAAAGCATAGAAGAAATCGGTCCCCCAGTTCAGCGCGAATGCATCTATCGCTGCTGCCTCAGGGTGTGGTTCCCAAGGGACATACATTGGTACGTGGTGATTTAGTCTGGATGCAAAGAGATCGATATCTGGTGTGCCATATTGGTTTGTAATTTTAGCAAAAGCTCTAGGATTTAACATCCATTCGATGTTTATCATTGAATTTGCGTGACCTGGCACTGTAGTTAGCTTACCTGGTAGGTAAGTTGCTGATAGCCAAATATGTCTATCGACCCACCATTACCAGATTGTGTTGACCCAATTGTCACATGATATTGATTTTATTCCGGTCATATGGTTAATATAGGCCACCACCGTGATATTATCAATTTGTAAATGAACATGCAAGTTGTGCATATTCCTAGAATATGCTTTAAAACCATAAAACGCACCCAACATTTCCAAATAATTTATGCCCAGTGTTTGTAGTAAAGACGAGTCTAGGTTAGTCCATCTACCACCTGTGCTGGATAGGGTATTAGTTGCTCCCCAGCCTTGAGCACTGGCATCTGTTTGTATAGTTAACGTAGGGTTATTGATGATGATAGGGCTGGAACTATGCCAAATGTGTTATATCCACCATTGTAACTCTGATATTGCTTCAATGGGTAGTTTCATGGATCTGTCAAAGTGACCTGCATGTCGTTTCAACGCCTGTACTTTTGCCCTTTGTAGGTGCTGATAGTGCAGGAGTCCAAATTGTGTAACTGAAAATGCTGCTACCATTTTGCCAATTACTCTTGCCACTTGTCGGATGGTTGGTCGATTGCTTACCATTAAATTGTTGCACATCTGTGCCAATTCTGCTGCTTTACCTTTTGGCAACGTTACAGACATGTGGATTGAGTTAATTGTGAATCCCAGATAGTCCATAGTTGTGGATGGCGTCAACTTAGATTTATCTGGATGTATGACAAACCCAGGGTTTCAAACAATTGTTTGGTAGCTAATACAGCTGATTTAGCCAACTCCATGGTTTTGCCAACTATTAGGATATCATCAAGATACGCCATGACAATATGTCTTTGTTTCGTTAATGTTGCCAAGGCTGGTTTTAATATCTTGGTAAATAGTCTAAGGCTGATGTCAACCCATTAAGCAACACTTTATACTGCCATAGTTGCCCCATCCAGGTACATTTTCAGGTATCTGGGATGACCCTTGTGAATGGGTACTGAATAGTAGGCATCTTTTAAATCAATGCTTGCCATAAAGTATCCTTTGGAAATCAGTTGTTTAGCAGTTACAAATGTTTCCATTTTGAAATGTACATTCTTAACAAATGTATTTAGTGAGGTTAAGTCAATGATGATGCGACATCCACCATCTTTTTTGCTTTTGGTAAATATATTTGAGACAAATTCCAAAGGATCATGTTTGGATTTCTCAATGACACCCTTTGTAAGTAACCTCCCCAGTTCTGCTTGAGCCTCTAGTTCCCTTTGACTGAGAGGGTAAAGACCCTTTGGGGTACGTGCTGAACTGGTGGCATGTTTTCTTGAATGAACTCTATTTTGTATCCCCGAATACTGTTAAGTATATAACTATCATTCGTGAGACACCTCCTGTTAGTACAGACCTCCTGTTAGTACAGTTCCCCATTTACATGCTGGTAGGAACCAGACCCACCTACCTCCATAGTTATGGTAGTGTTCCTTTCTTCCGTTTGTTCATCCGTCGTTCTACTGCTGGATGTACTGCTGATGTACTGCTGATTGGGGGTGGCGCATTTTCCATGGGGTCCGCTCTGGGCCCTGGTCTAAAAAGGCTTTCGGGGATAGTATGCGGACCCCGAGCTTTCACCATTTACCTAAATTTGACCTTGACAGGTGGACGCGGTGGGGTACTGCCGTCTGTTTTTTTGTGGGGGTCTGCTCGTTCCGGGGCCTGCCCTCATGAGGCCAAATGCTTTGGACTTCCTCCAGGTCTTTCACTTTTCCTTCCAAATAACAGGATCTGCGGCTCTGAGGCCGGTGTTTTACACAGTCCTGCAAACCTGGGATTGAGGGCAGGTCTTATTCTCTCCTTGCGGAGGTTATTTATCTCATATTGGGTGTAGCACAGCAGAGCCAGAGTATCTTGCTGGTTTGTGGTCATATCCACCCCATCCACGGAACGAGCATAGGCTGTTATCCCTGTCATCAGGAGCTTGAGGATTTTAGCTCCTGGTTCCGGATACTCTGTCCCCCCCCCCCCCCCCCAGATTTGGCTGTTAACAGCCGGTACATTGAGCGAACTGCAGTTTTCCAGCTCTAGTACCTGTCTTGTAGGGGTTTGAGGGACAGGTGGTTGATGCTGGCCGCCAGTTTTGGCTCCAATGGCCGCCCTGCTCGTGGTGAAACCACGTAGCGAATCTCCACATCCCAGCAGCTCTTCCTGATCCTGTACCCCAAGCGTACTCCCGACATCTTCAGCCAATGACCCCTGTTCCTGACCAGCCCAGCCCTGGTCGCCAACGCTGCCCTGCTTTGAGGGGAAAGCGATGGCCAGTGCATTGTAGAGCACTGCTGTGGGAGTGCCTGATCCCCCTGGCGAGACTGCTCTAGCTCCTGAAGCAAGTCTCGCTGGAGCAGTTGCTCCATGAGCCTTTCCATTCGGCTCAGGCGGCTAGCTCTGCCGCTCTAAGGCGGACCCTCCTCATCGGAGTCAGACATAACCGGCCGGTTTTTTTTTGTTGTTTTTTTTTAACTTTTCCTCCAGCCCGCTGCCGCTCATCAGGCTGCGCTAGCGGTACTGGGCTCGGCTCGGTCTCGATGAGGGTGGACCGCCGCATATGCGGTCCAGGTGCCGCCTCTCGCCCCCCACTGATGGAACACTCCCGTTCTGTTGGAGTCGAACGGGGGGCGGTTTTCTTCCTTTGCCGTGCTGCTCATGTTCCCAGTTCCTCTGGAATAGAGAGCAGAGCACAGCTTGCGGATTACGACCTCAGTGTAAGACTTACCTGATGGTCCGCTGTTTAGTTTTCACCGACGTGTAGCGGGAGCGCCTGTACTCCCGGTCGTCGCTGTTGCACTGCGTGAACGCTAATGTCGCGCATGCGTGCTGGACGGGGTCTTCACGTAGTCACTCACGTGACTCCGAAATAAAATTGCTAGGTTTACTCTTCAAACCCTTTTTTAAACAACGGAACAACATGCGCAGTACGCCAATCCTCCGGCACCATTCCCGTTTCTAATGACATTTGAAATATTTCTGTCATAGCCCCTGCTATTTCTACACTAACTTCCCTCAATGTCCAAGGGAATATCCTGTCAGGACCTGGAGACTTATCCGTTTTCATATTTTTCAAAAGTGTCCACACCTCCTCTTCTTTGAATCTCACAGTTTCCATTGCTACTCTGCTCGTTTCCCTTACCTCACATAATTCCATATCCTTCTCCTTCGTGAATACCGAAGAAAAGAAATTGTTCAATATCTCCCCCATCTCTTTTGGCTCTGCAGATAGCTGTCCACTCTGACTCTCTAATGGACCGATTTTATTCCTTGTTATCCTTTTGCTATTAATATAGCTGTAGAACCCCTTTGGATTTACTTTCACCTTACTTGCCAAAGCAACCTCATATCTTCTTTTAGCTTTTAGTTTAGAGGGTTTTATACAGGTTTAAGGGAGTTTAGGGGATTTAGAGGGATTTAGAGGGGTTTAGAGGAGTTTACAGGGGTTTACAAGGCTTAACAGGTGTTTAGTGAGGTTCAGATGAGTTTACAGGAGTATAGAGAGGTTTAGAGGGTTTTAGAGGTCGAGTTGTATTGCCATATACTCAAGCAGAGAAGCATAGAAAATAGGTGTAGCAATAGTCCTTCGAGCCAGCACTGCCATTCACTATGTTCATGGCTGTTCATCTAAAATCTGTACCTCTCTCCTGTTTTTTCCTATATCCCTTGATTTCGCTAGCTCCAAGAGCTAAATGTAACTCTCTCTTGAAAACATCCAGTGGATTGGCCTCCACTGCCTTCTGTGGCAGAGAATTCCACAGATTCACAATTCTCTGCGTGAAGAAAGTTTGTCCTCATTTCAGTCCTAACTGGCCTACCCTTTTCCTCCAGCCCGCTGCCGCTCATCAGGCTGCGCTAGCGGTACTGGGCTCGGCTCGGTCTCGATGAGGGTGGACCGCCGCATATGCGGTCCAGGTGCCGCCTCTGTGGCAGAGAATTCCACAGATTCACAATTCTCTGCGTGAAGAAAGTTTGTCCTCATTTCAGTCCTAACTGGCCTACCCTTGATTCTTAAACTGTGACCCCTGGCTCTGAACTGCCCCAACATCGGGACAAATTTTCCTGCAGTTAGTGCAAGTGAAAATCTAGCAGGCAAGCAAAATGCTTTCTCCAACCACCCCATTTGAAGGCCACTATCTTCCACCGTTTCTACCCAATGACAAGATGGCGGCGCCTCGCGCCAGCGGCCTCTGCAATCCGTCTGTCTTTTTTTCGTTTTGTCCTGTTAGGTGGATGTCTTGGTTTTAGTTTTTATACTATTTTAGCTGTGTATATGTGGGGGAGGGGGGCGGGGGAAACATTTTAATCTCTTCCTTGTACGGGGACCCGACTTTTTCCATGTCGAGTCTCCGTTGTCATTGGGCCTAACATCGTGGAGCCGGCGGCCTCCAATCGGAATCGACCTGGAGCCTGCGGACTTACCATCGCGGAGCTGGCCGACTTCAGAGTGCGGAGCGCTGTTGTGCCGCGCGGCTGCGACCCGACTTCGGAGCTTGGAGGCTTCGGCTGCAGGCCCTGTGGTCGGTGACATCGGGAGCTCGCGGGTCTCTGGTAGGAGACCGCTTTTCGGGAGCTCCCGCAACGGAAAACTTCGCCCGCCGAATCGAGGGGTTTAATTCGACCCGGAGCGGTGCCTCACATCGCCCGGCGCAGCTTATACGGACGCGGGACTTACCATCGCCCGCCGGGGCTCAAACATCAAGAGCCTCGATCAGCTCGATGCAGCAGTATAACTGCATGACTGCGGGAGAAAAATAAGATCAGAGAACAGGGAGGAGATAAGACTTGTGCCTTCCATCACACCGAGGAGGTGTTTGAGGATTCACTGCCATTGATGTTTGTGTGGAATTATGTTCATTGTGTGTTTTTTTGTTGTTATGACTGCAGAAAACGTAATTTCGTTTGAACCTATGTTTAAATGAGAATAAACTGCATTCTGATTACTTTCAGAAGCCACTGGTTGTCCTCCAGGATGCACCAAGCCGCAGCCTGATCTATGCCGGTCACCTGGGCACAGAGACTCTCACGGCAGCGGCGCAACACTTCCGACGCCTCCGACGGCCCTGGAATCTTGCACTGAGGCAGCTCCATGGCTGAAGCTGCACGAGTGACTCGCCAGCCCGGCAAACACTCGCCAGCCCGACAAACACTCGGGAGCCCTGGGTTCCCTTCCGCATCTGTCCGCGCCGCTGCTTCTGCTTTCATCCCTCCCTCAGCCCCGGCCATCCAGCACCCGCGGCCCATGCAGTGGATATACTTTTTAAAATTTTCGTTGATCACAGAATTTCTCACGATAGAGCGTGAGAAATTTGTGATCAGCGTGAGAATTTGGCCAAATGCGTGATTCTCACGCTCAATGCGTGAGAGTTGGCAGCCCTGCATCAACTATTCCTTCACTCCATGGATGCTGCCTCACCCGCTGAGTTTCTCCAGCATTTTTGTCTGCCTTCTTGTACAGGTCACCTCGGGTCCAACAAGGATCTCAGCGGTCCCACAATCTGAATGGCTGGCCCTTCCACCAACTCCGCAACCAGGCCTTCACCTGTTCCCCCCTTCTTGTTCTTCCCCTCAGCAGCATGTTGCACCAGGAGCAATCTGGAGAGTACTACCCCTCCCCCCACCCTCGTGGTCCTGTTCCTAAACCATTTGCCTTGTTCCCCGTATACATCCTGTTTCTGTGGGTGCTCACCCTACCTACAGTAGATCTTTTCTGTCTGAGCAGACCTGGCGGCACCCCGTCCCCAATGAGAATGATCTGCAAGCCTAGTATTTTCTCACATGTCAGTCCCGCCATCCCAGGGATCAATCTCGTGAACCTACGCTGCACTGCCTCGATCAGAAGGATGTCCTTCCTCAAATTAGGAGACCAAAACTGTACACAATACTCCAGATGTGGCCTTACCAGAGCCCTATACAACTGCAGAAGTACAAGGACACCCAGATCTCGATGTACCTCCCCCTTGCCTAACCTAACCCCATTGAGATAATAATCTGCCCCCTTGTTTTTGCCGCCAAAGCAGATAACCTCACATTTATCTATATAATACTGCATATGCTACGCATCTGCCCACTCACTTAACCTGTCCAGATCACGCTGCAACCTCTTAACATCCTCTTCGCAGTTCACACTGCCACTCAGCTTTGTGTCATCCGCAAACTTGCTAGTGTTGCTCATAATTCCCCAACACCGAGCCTTGCGGCACTCCACTCCCCACTGCCTGCCATTCAGAAAAGGACCCGTTCACTCCTACTCTTTGCTTCCTGTCTGCCAACCATTTTTTTATCCATGTCAACACCGTACCCCTAATACCATGTGCTGGAAATTTAGTCACCAGTCTCCCATGCGGGACCTTAGCACTACATCCACTGGCACCCTTTCATCCATTTTACTTGTCACATCCTTTAAAAAAATCCAGAAGATTAGTCAAGCATGATTTCCCTTTCATAAATCCATGTTGGCTTGGACTAATCCTTTTACTGCTATCCAAATGCCCCATTATTACCTCTTTACTAATTGACTCCAGCATCTTTCCCACCACCGAAGTCAGGCTAACTGGTCTGTAATTCCCCGTTTGATCTCTCGCTCCTTTCTTGAAAAGTGGGATAACGTTAGCTATCCTCCAATCCACAGGAAATGATCCTGAATCGATCGAACATTGGAAAATAATTACCAATGCGTCCACTATTTCTCGAGCCGCCTCCCTGAGGACCCTGGGATGCAGATCATCAGGCCCAGGGGGATTTATCAACCTTCAGACCCATTAGCCTACCCAATACTATTTCTCGCCTAATGAAAATTTATTTCAGTTCCTCTACCCCCTTAGATCCTCTGTCCTCCAGTACATCTGGGATATTGTTTGTGTCTTTCTCAGTGAAGACAGATCCGAAGTACCTGTTCAACTCTTATGCCATTTCCTTGTTACCCATAATAATTTCACCGTATCTGCCTTCAAGGGACCCACATTTGACTTTGCTACTCTTTTACCCTTAACAAGAAGCTTTTACTGTCCTTTATATTCCTGGCCAACTTCCCTTCGTAGTTCATCTTTTCAGCCGTATAGCTCGATTTGTTTCCTTCTGTTGTCCTATGAAAGTTTCACAATCCTCTGGCTTCCGGGTACTCTTTGCTAGTTATACAACTTTTCATTTAGTTTTATTCTATCCCTAACTTATCTTGTCAGCCACCGTTGCCTCCTAATCCCCTCTAAATCCCTCTGACCCCTCTAAACACCTCTAAACACCTATAAACCCCTCTAAACCGTCTAAACCACTCTAAACACCTAAACCCCTCTGAAGACGTCTACACCCCTCTAACCCTCTATACCCCTCTAAACCCCTCCAAACTAAAGCCCTCTAAACCCCTCTAAAGACCTCTAAACACCTCTAAACCACTCTAAACACAGTTCGGTGGGGGCGCTGCACGCCGGCAGCCCTGACAGCAGCGTGTTAGTTCTTTCTAATTTTCTTGTTTTTTCCGTATGTCCTAATGGATGTTTTTAATGTTTCTTTGTGTGTCTTGTGTGCGGGTGGTTTGCGGGGGTGGGTGTGGGGGGGGGGGTAAGGGTGAAACCGTTTCGGCCGCCTCCTCCACGGAGAGGCAACTTTTCTATGTCGCCTCCCCCGTGGCCTAACATCGAGACGCGCCCGGGGCGAGCATTCTTTCGTCGCGGAGCGGGCGATGTCTCGCCGGGGATCGCCGGAGTGGAGCGCTCCTTTCGCTGGCCCGCGGCAACCAGGTCTGCGGAGCAGCCTGGGATCCCTCGTTGGGGACCCGGGAGGAGAAGAGCTCCGACCGCCGGCCCGCGGCCAACTTCTACCGCGGGCGCGGCGTGGAGTTACCATCAGGAGCGGGTCCCTCGCCGGGGACCCCTGGAGAGGAGCTCCGACTGTCGGCCCGCGGCCTACATCATCCAGAAGCCGCGAACTGCGGTGCTTCAGGCTTGCGCGGCGTCCGGAGCCTGGGATCCCTCGTTGGCTACCATGGAGGAGAAGAGCTCCGAGCGCCGGCCCGCGGCCTACTTCTACCGCTGGCGTGGCGTGGACTTACCATCAGGAGCGGGGTCCCTCGCTGGGTATGCATGGAGAGGAGCTCCGACTGCCGACCCTGCGGTCTGCGGTGCTTCTGGCTGCGGCGCGGCGGGGACTTTAGTTCTTCGACCGCCGGCTTGCGGCCTACACCAACCTGAAGCCGCGGTCTCCGGTAGGGAAGCACCGATTTAGGACTTACCTGGACTTTACCTTGTCTCCACATCTGGACACCAGCAGCGGTGACGGCGGAGGGTTGAGGTCCCTCCCATGGGGGAAATGGAGGAGGACTAGCCATTTTTGTGCCTTCCACCACAATGAACACATCAAAACCACTATAAACACGTTTAAACCCGTCTAAACCCCTTCTAGACCCCTCTACACCCCTCTGAACCCCTCTGAACCGCTCCAAACTCATCTAAACCCATCTAAAGCCCTCTAATCCTCTCTAAACTCCTGTAAACCCCACTAACACTCTAGAAACCCATCTAAACCCCTTGAAACCCCTCGAAACCCCTCTAGACCCTTCTAAGCCCTTCAAAACCACTCAACACACTTCTACCGCCCTCTAAACTTATCTAACCCCCTCTAACCCCCTATAAACCCATCTAACCCCCCCTATTAACCTCTCTAATCCCCATCTAATCCCTATAAACACCTCTAAACCACTTCAAATCCCCCTCTAAACCACTCAAATGCCCAGACGTAACAACAGCTTCGCACAGAAAGGAGCCGCAGATGCTGCTTTCAACCGAAGATATACACAAAAAGCAGGAGTAACCCAGTGTGACAGACAGCATCTGTGGAGAGAAGGGTCTCGAAAAGGAACTGTGCGAATCCGCACTGACCAGCGATCCCCACACATTATCGATGTCCTACACACACTGGGGACAATTTACATTTAAACCTGTATATCTACAAGCCTGCGCGTATTTGGAGTTTGGTAGGAAACCGAAGATGTCGGGGAAATCCACGCGGTCAGTGGGAGAACGTACAAACTCCGTACAGACAGCACCCTTGGTCGGGATTGTACCCGCGTCTCTGGCGCTGTAAGGCAGCAACTACCGCTGTGCTACCGTGATGGATAGCTTGAGCTTAGAAACGCAGATATAACATATGTTATCGGCTTCGGAAGCTGCGGCCTCCGGTAGGGAATGCGGCCGTTCCAGATGGCCCAGCCGCTAGAGGACTCTCCCGACGCCGGGCTAGCATCACCCGGTGAAAACGGCCAGGAACATCGGGCCTCCGTAGAGACAATAGCGGAGGCCTCATTGGGCCTGACTTTGGGTGAACTGGGGTTGGGGACTAGACATTGTGCCTTCCCCACAGTGGTGGTCATTATGGGGAGATGATTTTTCTGTGCTGTGTCTGTTGGTGCTTGTTCAAGATGGCGGTCGGAGGGGAGAGTGAACGATGGCGCGGTTTGGCTGCCGCTGCTCTCTCCTCAAATTGTATTTCTGATTTTCTTTTTGTGCTTTTGTAATTGAATTCTGTCCTTGATTTGTGTATTGTGGTGTTTTTATATTTAATTTATTCCGACTATGTTTGTATTTTTGTGATTTTATGTATTGTAAGGTGTCCTTGGGTGATAGAAAGGCGCCAGCAAATAAAATTAATTATTATTATTATTATTATATGTGGTCACAAAAATCTGGAGTAACAGTGGGGCAGGCAGCATCTCTGGAGAAAATCCACGCGGTTACGGGGAGAACGTACAAATCGTACAGACGGCGGCCGTGGTCGGAATCGAACCCTGGTCTGAACCTGTGAGGCAGCAACTCTTCCGCTGCGCTACTGTTTACTGGCGCCCTCCCATAATTTCCCATTTATTGGTGCCATTCCCTAAATCCCCATTGACTGGTGCCCTCCCCTAATGCACCATTTAATGTTGCGCTCCCCTAATTCTCCATTTATTAGTGCCCTCCCCTAATTCCCCACTTACTGAGGCTCGCTCTTTTCGCACCAGGCTCGTAGCGTGCGCCCGGCTCCTAGTTTGCGGACGAGGTTCGCAGCTTTTGCAGCAGGCTGGCACTTTTCGCACCAGCTCACACTTATCGGACCAGGCCGGCATTTTTCGCAAATGGCTCCTACTTTTCTCACCAGGCTCGCATTTTTCGCACAAGGCTCGCAGATTTCGCACCAGGCTCGCAGTTTTCGCACCAGGCTCGCAGTTTTTGCGCCAGGCTCTCAGTTTTCGCACCCGGATTGCAGTGTTCGCACCAGGCTCGCTTTTTTTCGCAGCCGGCTCGCACTTTTTGAACCAGGCTAGCATTTTTCGCTGGCGGCTCGCACTTTTCGAACCAGACTCGCACCTTTCGCACCAGGCTCGCATCTTTCGCACCAGGCTCGCACCTTTCGCACCAAGCTCGCACTTTTAGCACCAGGCGCGAAGCTTTCTCACCAGGCTCGCATCTTTCGCACTAGGCTCGCAGTTCTCAGCCAGGATTACAACATTCGCACCAGGATCTCAGTTTTCGCACCAGGCTGGCAGTTTTAGCACCAGGCTCGCATTTTTTTGCAGCCGGTTCGCACTTTTCGCACCACCATCGCTCTTTTCGCACCAGACCCGCACTTTTCGCACCAATCTCGTAGTTTTTACGCCAGGCTCGCACTTTTCGCACCAGGATCACACTTTTCGTAATAGACTTGCTCTTTTCGCAGCGGGATCGCACTTTTCGCACCACGCTCGCAGTTTTTGCGCCAGGCTCCCGGTTTTCGTACCAGGATTGCAGTTTTCGCACCAGGCTCCCACATTTCGCAGCAGGCTCGCACTTTTGGCACCCGGCTCGCATTTTTCGCACGAGGCTCGCACTATTCGCACCAGGCTCGCACTTTTCGCACCAGACTCGCGAGATAGACACAACCTTTTGTCGTCACAACCCTTAGTAGACACAACCCTTGGTATGAACAAAACTTGGTCGAAACAAAGCTTGGTAGACTTAACCTTCGTTTGACACAACCCTGGGTAAACACATCCCTTGGTAAGCAAACCCCTTGGTAGACACAACACTTGGAAGACACAACCCTTGGGAGACAGAGCCATTCGTCGACACAACCTTCGGTAGACACAGCCCTTGGTACACACCACCCTTGGTAGACAGTCTTTGTAGGCACAACGCGTGGTAAACATGAGCCTTGGCAAACACGACCCTTGGTAAACACGACCTTTAGCAAACACGACCTTTAGCAAACACAACGCTTGGTAGACATGAACATTGGCAAACACGAACTTTGAGAAACACGACTCTTTGGGAACACGACCTTTGTTAAACATGTCCCTTGGCAAACACTTCCCCTGGTAAACACTACCCCTGGTAAACACAACCTTGGTAAACAGTGCGATCCTGGTGCGAAAACTGTGACACTGGCGCAAAAAGTGCGAGCCTGGTGCGAAAAGTGCGAGCCTGCTGCGAAAAGTGGGAGCCTGCTGCGAAAAGTGGGAGCCTGGTGCGAAAACTGCGAGCCTTGTGCGAAGATTGCGAGACTGGTGCGAAAAGTACGAGCAGTCTGCGAAAAATGCCAGCCTGGTCCGAAAAGTGCAAGCTGGTGCGAAAAGTGCGAGCCTGGTACTAACGCTGCGAAACTCGTCCGCGCACTACGAGCCGGGCGCACAAGCTGCGAGCCTGGTGCGAAAAGAGCGAGCCTCAGTAAATGGGGAATTAGGGGATGGCACTAATAAATGGGGAATTAGGGGAGCGCAACATTAAATGGTGAATTAGGGGAGGACAGCATTAAATGGGGATTTAGGGTATGGCACCAGTGAATGGGAAATTATGGGAGGGCACCAGTAAACAGTGGCGCAGCGATAGAGTTGCTGCCTCACAGGTTCAGAGACCCGGGTTCGATTCCGACCACGGCCGCCGTCTGACGGTTTGTACGTTCTCCCGTGACCGCGTGGATTTTCCCCAGAGATGCTGCCTGCCCCGCTGTTACCTCAGATGTTTGTGACTACATATGTTATACCTGCGTTTCTGAGCTCAAGCTATCCAGCACGGTGGGACAGCGCTAGAGTTGCTGCCTTACAGCGCCAGAGACGCGGTTCAATCCCGACGAAGGGTGCCGTCTGTACGTTCTCCCCCTGACCGCGTGGAGTTTCTCCGACATCTTCAGTTTCCTCCCAAACTCCAAGGACGCGCAGGCTTGTAGATATACAGGTTTAAATGTAAGTTGTCCCCAGTGTGTGCCGGACATCGATAATGTGTGGGGATCGCTGGTCAGTGCGGACTCGCACAGTTCCTTTTCGAGACCCTTTTCTCCACAGTTGCTGTCTGTCACGCTGGGTTACTCCAGCTTTTTTGTCTATCTTCGGTTGAAAGCAGCATCTGCAGATCCTTCCTGTGCGAAGCTGTTCTTACGTCTGGACATTTGAGGGGATTAGAGGGGTTTAGATGGGTTTAGAGGGAATTAGAGGGGTTTAGAGGGGTTTCGATGTGTTTAGAGGTGTTTAGAGGGTTTTCGGAGGGTTTAGAGGGGTTTAGAGAGATTTAGGTGGGTTTAGAGGCGGTTGCAGCGGTTTAGATGGGTTTAGATACATAGATACATAGAAAATAGGTGCAGGAGTAGGCCATTCGGCCCTTCGAGCCTGCACCGCCATTCAATATGATCATGGCTGATCATCCAACTCAGTATCCCGTACCTGCCTTCTCTCCACACCCCCTGATCCCTTTAGCCACAAGGGCCACGTCTAACTCCCTCTTAAATATAGCCAATGAACTGGCCTCAACTACCCTCTGTGGCAGAGAGTTCCAGAGATTCACCACTCTCTGTGTGAAAAAGTTTTTCCTCATCTCGGTCTTAAAGGATTTCCCCCTTATCCTTAAGCTGTGACCCCTTGTCCTGGACTTTCCCAACATCGGGAACAATCTTCCTGCATCTAGCCTGTCCAACTCCATAAGAATTTTGTACGTTTCTATAAGATCCCCACTCAATCTCCTAAATTCTAGCGAGTATAAGCCAAGTCTATCCAGTCTTTCTTCATATGAAAGTCCTGACATCCCAGGAATCAGTCTGGTGAACCTTCTCTGCACTCCCTCTATGGCTATAATGTCCTTCCTCAGATTTGGAGACCAAAACTGTACGCAATACTCCAGGTGTGGTCTCACCAAGACCCTGTATAACTGCAGTAGAACCTCCCTGCTCCTATACTCAAATCCTCTTGCTATGAAGGCCAACATACCATTCGCTTTCTTCACTGCCTGCTGCACCTGCATGCCTACTTTCAATGACTGGTGTACCATGACACCCAGGTCTCGCTGCATCTCCCCATTTCCTAATCGGCCACCATTTAGATAATAGTCTGCCTTCCCGTTTTTGCCACCAAAGTGGATAACCTCACATTTATCCACATTATACTGCATCTGCAAACATTTGCCCACTCACCCAGCCTATCCAAGTCACCTTGCAGTCTCCTAGCATCCTCCTCACAGCTAACACTGCCCCCCCAGCTTAGTGTCATCCGCAAACTTGGAGATGTTGCTTTCAATTACCTCGTCCAGATCATTAATATAAATTGTAAATAGCTGGGGTCCCAGCACTGAGCCTTGCGGTACCCCACTAGTCACTGCCTGCCATTGTGAAAAGGACCCGTTTACTCCTACTCTTTGCTTCCTGTTTGCCAGCCAGTTCTCTATCCACATCAATACTGAACCCCCAATACCGTGTGATTTAAGTTTGTATCCTAATCTCTTATGTGGTACCTTGTCGAAAGCCTTCTGAAAGTCCAGATACAACACATCCACTGGTTCTCCCCTATCCACTCTACTAGTTACATCCTCGAAAAATTCTATAAGATTCGTCAGACACGATTTACCTTTCGTAAATCCATGCTGACTTTGTCCAATGATTTCACCACTTTCCAAATGTGCTGCTATCCCATCTTTAATAACTGACTCTAGCAGTTTCCCCACTACCGATGTTAGACTAACTGGCCTGTAATTCCCCGTTTCCTCTCTCCCTCCCTTCTTAAAAAGTGGGGTTACGTTTGCTACCCTCCAATCCTCAGGAACTACTCCAGAATCTAAAGAGTTTTGAAAAATTATCACTAATGCATCCACTATTTCTGGAGCTACTTCCTTAAGTACTCTGGGATGCAGCCTATCTGGCCCTGGTGATTTATCGGCCTTTAATCCATTCAATTTACCCAACACCACTTCCCGACTAACGTGGATTTCACTCAGTTCCTCCATCTCCTTTGACCCGCGGCCCCCTGCTATTTCCGGCAGCTTATTTATGTCTTCCTTAGTGAAGACGGAACCAAAGTAGTTATTCAATTGGTCCGCCATATCCTTGTTCCCCATGATCAATTCACCTGTTTCTGACTGCAAGGGACCTACATTTGTTTTAACTAATCTCTTTCTCTTCACATATCTATAAAATCTTTTGCAGTCAGTTTTTATGTTCCCTGCCAGTTTCCTTTCATAATCTATTTTCCCTTTCCTAATTAAGCCCTTTGTCCTCCTCTGCTGGTCTCTGAATTTCTCCCAGTCCTCTGGTATGCTGCTTTTTCTGGCTAATTTGTACGCATCATCTTTTGCTTTGATACTATCCCTGATTTCCTTTGTTATCCACGGATGCACTACCTTCCCTGATTTATTCTTTTGCCAAACTGGGATGAACATTTTTTGTAGTTCATCCATGCAGTCTTTAAATGCCTTCCATTCCATATCCACCGTCAACCCTTTTAGAACTAATTGCCAGTTCACGTCTCATACCCTCAAAGTTACCTTTCTTTAAGTTCAGAACCGTTGTTTCTGAATTAACAATGGCACTCTCCATCCTAATGAAGAACTCAACCATATTATGGTCACTCTTGCCCAAGGGGGCACGCACAACAAGTCTGCTAACTAACCCTTCCTCATTACTCAATACCCAGTCTAGAATAGCCTGCTCTCTCGTTGGTTCCTCTACATGTTGGTTTAGATAACTATCCCTCATACATTCCAAGAAATCCTCTTCCTCAGCACCCCTGCCAATTTGATTCACCCAATCTATATGTAGATTGAAGTCACCCATTATAACTGTTTTGCCTTTGTTGCACGCATTTCTAATTTCCTGTTTGATGCCATCCCCAACTTCACTTCTACTGCTAGGTGGCCTGTACACAACACCCACCAGTGTTTTCTGCCTCTTAGTGTTTCGCAGCTCTACCCATACCGATTCCACATCCTCCAAGCTAATGTCCTTCCTTTCCACTGCGTTAATCTCCTCTCTGACCAGCAACGCTACCCCACCTCCTTTTCCTTTCTCTCTATCCCTCCTGAATATTGAATATCCCTGGATGTTCAGCTCCCAGCCTTGGTCACCCTGGAGCCATGTCTCCGTGATCCCAACTATATCATAATCATTAATTGCTATCTGCACGTTCAACTCATCGACCTTATTACGAATGCTCCTTGCATTGAGACACAAAGCCTTCAGGCTTGTTTTTACAACGCTCTTACCACTTATACAATTATGTTGGAACGTGGCTCTTTTTGATTTTTGCCCTGGATTTGTCTGCCTGCCACTTTTACTTTTCACCTTGCTACCTATTGCTTCCGCCCGCATTTTGCACCCCTCTGTTTCTCTGCTCACCCATTTAAGAACCCCACCACCTCTTATTCTCTGTTTATTATTGTTTTCTTCTTTCCCCCCTACATGTTGGGTCTGAGTGCTTTCCTTCTCTGCCTACTGCCTCACACACTGTCTAATAGCATTCTCTATTTGAGTCCCTCCCCCCAACCATTCTAGTTTAAAGTCTCCCCAGTAGCCTTTGCAGATCTCCCCGCCAGGATATCGGTCCCCCTCAGGTTCAAGTGCAACCTATCCTTTTTGTACAGGTCGAACCTTCCACAAAAGAGGTCCCAATGATCCAGAAATTTGAATCCCTGCCTTCTGCGCCAGTCCTTCAGCCACGCATTTATCCTCCACCTCGCTCCATTCCTACTCTCACTGTCGCGTGCCACAGGCAGTAATCCCGAGATTGTTACCTTTGCTGTCCTTCTCTTTAACTCCCCTCCTAACTCCCTAAATTCTCCTTTCAGGACCTCTTCTCTTTTTTTACCTATGTCATTGGTACCTATATGTATCACGACTTCGGGCTCCTCTCACTGCCCTTTCAGGATGTCTTGGACACGTTGAGACACATCACAGACCCTGGCACCAGGGAGGCAAACTACAATCCGGGTCTCCCGACTGCGTCCACAGAATCGCCTGACCCCCTAACTATAGAGTCCCCTATTAATATTGCCCTCCTCTTCTTTTCCTTACTCTTCTGAGCAACAGGACCGGTCTCTATACCGTAGGCCCGGCCGCTGTCGCTAACCCCAGGTAGGCTGTCCACCCCAACAGTGCTCAAACAGGAGTACTTATTGTCAAGATGTACAGCCACCGCGGTACTCTCTAGTCCCTGCCTGTGCCCCTTGCCTCTCCCAACCGTGATCCACTTGCCTGCCTCCTGTGGTGTTGGAGTGACCACATCCCTGTAACTCATCTCAATGACTTCCGCGCTCTCCCTGACCAGACGGAGGTCATCGAGCTGCTGCTCCAGGTTCCTAATACGGTCCATTAGGAGCCCCATCTCGATACACCTGGCGCAGATGTGGACGCCTGGAGGGCTATCAGACTCCATGACTTCCCACATCTGACATCCAGAACAGTAAACTGCCCTGGCCCTCATACTCCCCTTACCCTGGATACAATACAAAACAAACTGCTAGAATACAAAACAATCTGCTAGAATACAAAACAAACTGCTAAATACAAAACAAACTGCTAGAATACAAAACAAACTGCTAGAATACAAAACAAACTGCTAGAATACAGTACAATCAGCAGGGATCTGACTCTCAATCAGCTGCTCCCTCTTGTCTGCGTCCACCAATCAGCGGCTTCCTCAAACCCACTTGTTTTTGAAGTGGCACTTGTAACGTTACAGATTTAGGTTCCTCTGCGGTTCGGTGTAGCTCCTCTTCGGTTCGGTGTAGCTCCTCCCTCTGCGATCTCTCCAACGGCTCTCGGGCCTCTGTAAGGAACAAGCCCCGCGCTCCTTTTTACTCCTACCGCTCGGGTGTAGCTCCTCCCTCTGCGATCTCTCCAACGGCTCTCGGGCCTCTGTAAGGAACAAGCCCGCGCTCCTTTTTAAGTCCTACCGCTCGGGTGTAGCTCCTCCCTCTGCGATCTCGCCAACGGCTCTCGGGCCTCTGTAAGGAACAAGCCCCGCGCTCCTTTTTAAGTCCTACCGCTCGGGTGTAGCTCCTCCCTCTGCGATCTCTCCAACGGCTCTCGGGCCTCTGTAAGGAACAAGCCCCGCGCTCCTTTTTAAGTCCTACCGCTCGGGTGTAGCTCCTCCCTCTGCGATCTCTCCAACGGCTCTCGGGCCTCTGTAAGGAACGAGCCCCGCGCTACTTTTTAAGTCCTACCGCTCGTGTGTAGCTCCTCCCTCTGCGATCTCTCCAACGGCTCTCGGGCCTCTGTAAGGAACAAGCCCCGCGCTCCTTTTTAAGTCCTACCGCTCGGGTGTAGCTCCTCCATCTGCGATCTCTCCAACGGCTCTCGGGCCTCTGTAAGGAACAAGCCCCGCGCTCCTTTTTAAGTCCTACCGCTCGGGTGTAGCTCCTCCCTCTGCAATCTCTGCAACGGCTCTAGGGCCTCTGTCAGAGGTGTTTAGACGGGTTTAGAGGGGTTTTCAGTGGTTTACATCTGTTTAGAAGGGTTATTCGTGGTTTAGAGGTGTTTAGAGGGGTTTAAAGGGGTTTCGCGAGGTTTCGAGGGGTTTAGAGGTGTGTCGAGAGGGGTAGAGGTATTACGAGGGGTTTCCTGGGGTTTCGAGAGGTTTATAGGGGGTTTCGAGGGGTTTAGAGGGGGGTGGAGGGGTTTGGAGGTGTTAAAATGGGTTTAGAGTGGTTTAGAGGGGTATGGAGGTGTTTGGAGGTGTTTGGAGGGGTTTCGAGTTGTCCAGAGGGGTCTGGAGGGGTTTGGAAGGGTTTAGAGTAGTTTACAGGGATTTATAAGGGGTTTGAAGGAGTTTGGAGGTGTTTAGAAGTGTTTGGAAAGGATTGGAGGGGTTTATTGGTGTTTAGAGGGGTATGGAGGAGTTTGGAGTGGGTTAGAGGGGACTATAGGAGTTTAGAGGGGTTTAAGCTGGTTTAGAGGGATTTATAGCGGTTTAGAGAGTTTTACATGGGTTTACAGGGCGTTAGGCGTGTTTACATGTGGTTTACAGGGTGTTTAGATGTGTTTAGAGCGCTTTATAGGGGTTTAGAGGGGAATAGAGGGGTTTGGGTGGGATTTCGAGGGGTTTGGAGGGGATTGGAGAGGGATTGCAGGGGACTGGATAGGTTTAGAGCGGTTTGTATGGGTTTGTAGGGGTTTAGATGGGGTTAGAGTGGTTTGGAGGGGTTTACAGGGGGTTACAGGGGGTTAGAGGCGTTAACAGTGGGATAGATGTGTTTAGATGCGTTTGCAGGGGGTTTACATGTGTTTAGAGGTGTTTAGAGGGATTTAAACTTGTTTACAGGGGTTTAGTGGGATTTACAGTGTTTAGCGGGGTTTAGAGGGGTTTAAAGGGTTTACAGGTGTTTACAGGTGTAGAGAGGTTTAGAAGGGTGTACAGGTGTTCAAAGGGTTTTGGAGAGTTTTATAGGATTTCCATGAGTTTACAGGTGTTTAGGGGTTTACAGTGGGTTTTAGTTGGGTATAGAGGGATTTAGAGTGGTTAGAAGTGTTTAGAAGAGTTTAGAGGGATTTGAAGGAGTATGCGGGGGTTTACAGGGGTTTCCATGGGTTTACAGTTGTTCAGAGGGATTTAGATTGGTTTACAGCTGTTTAGAGAGATTTTGAGAGGTGTACATGGGGTTTACAGAGGTTTACATGTGTTTACAGGGGTTTAGAGGTGTTTGCAGTGGTTTACAGGTTAGAGGTGTTTAGAATAGTTTAGAGGGATTTAGAGGGGTCTGGAGGGGTTTAGAGGGGTTCGATAGGGTTTTCTGGGGTTTAGAGGTGTTTAGATGTGTATTGATGGGTTTACAGGGCTTCAGACGGGTTTTAGAGTGGTTGAGAGGGATTCAGAGGGGGTTTAATTGGGTTTACAGGGGTTTACATGTGTTCAGAGGGGTTTAGGAGGGGGATATAGGGATTTTCTGGGGTTTAGAGGGATTTGCAGGGGTTTGGAGGAGTTTGGTGTGATTTAGAGGGAAGTACCGGGGGTTTAGATGGGTTTTGATGGGTTTAGATGGGTTAGAGGGATTTAGAGTGGTTTCCAGGGGTTTACATGTGTCTACAGGTGCTTAGAGAGGATTAAGTTTAGAGGGGTTTAGATGTGTTTAGGCGGGTTTTAGAGAGGTTTAAGTGGCTTTACATGGTGATTACCGCGGTCTAGCGGGGTTTACATGAGGTTTAAAGAGGGTTTAGATGTGTTTAGAGGGCTTTATAGGGCTTTATAGTGTTTTAGATGGGTTTACAGAGGTTTAAAGGGGTTTATGGGGGTTTATACGGGTTTAGAGGGGTTTAGATGGGTTTACAGGGCTTTACATGAGGTTTACATGGGTTTAGATGGGTTTGGAGGGGTTTCGAGCGGTCTGAGAGGTTTAGAGCGGTTTGGAGGGGTCTGGAGTGGTTTAGAGGGGTTTAGAGTGGGTAGAGGTGTTTGGAGGGTTTTAGAAGGGTTTGAAGGGTGTTGGGGTTTCGAAGGGTTTAGAGGGGGTTGAAGAGGTTTTGAGGGGTTTAGAGGGGTTTACAGAGGTTTACAGGGGTTTACTGGGATTTAGAGGGGTTTTTAGGGTAGAGAGGTTTACACCGCTTTAAAGAGGTATAGAGAGGATTGCAGGGGTTTACATTGGTTTAGAGGGGTTAGAGGGTTTTAGATGAGTTAGGGTGGTTTAGAGAAATTTAGAGGGGTTTACCGTGGTTGACAAGGGATTGCAGGTGTTTAGTGAGGTCTCGAGCGGTTTCGAGTTCAAAGTTCAAGTTCAAGTTACTTTGTTGTCATGTGTCCCTGATAGGACAATGAAATTCTTGCTTTGCTTCAGCTCAATAGAACATAGTAGGCATTGACTACAAAACAGATCAGTGTGTCCATATACCATTCTATAAATATATGCACACATGAATCAATATACTGATTACAGGAGCTCAAAGGCCATTTGAGGGTTTTAGCAGTGTTTACATGGGTTTAGAGGGGTTACAGAGGTTTAGAGGTGTTCGGAGGGTATTTACTGTGGTTTAGAGGGTTTTAGATGTGTTTTAAGGGGGCTAGAGGGGTTTACAGTGCTTCAGATGGGGTTTAGAGTGGTTTAGAGGTGTTACGGGGTTTAGCGGTGTTTATATGGGTTTTCAGGGGATTAGAGGGATTTACAGGGGGGTTGGAGGGGTTTACAGAGGTTTAGATGGGTTTACAGGTGTTTCGATGGGTTATGAGGGGTTTAGATGCGTTTAAATGGGGTTCACGGCTTCAGAGGGGTTAGAGGGGTGTAAAGGGGGTTTAGTTAGGTTTACAGGGGGTTTCGAGGGATTTAGAATAGTTTAGAGGTGTTTAGATGGGTTTACAAGGCTTTAGAGAGGTTTAAAGTGGTTAAGAGCGTTTAGAGAGATTTAGTGGTTTACAGGGGTTTAGAGGTGTTAACAGGTGGTTAGACGTGTTTAGAGCGGTTTAGATGCGTTTACATGGGATTTACAGGTGTTTCGATGGGTCTAGAGGGATTTGGAGTTGTTTACAGGGTTTAGAGATGTTTAGAGAGGTTTACATGGGTTTACATGGATTTACAGGGGTTTAGACGGGTTTAGCGGGGTTTACAGGTGTTCACATGTGTTTAGAAGGATTTACAGGGGTTTCGAGCGGTATCTAGGGTTTTAGATGGGTTTAGCGGGGTTTAGATGGGTTTATAGGGGTGTACAGGTGTTTACAGGTGCATAGAGGTTCAGAGGGGTTTTACAGGGGGTTTAGAGGGTTTTCGAGAGGCTTACGTGTGTTTAGAGGGGTTTAAAGAGTGTTACCGGGGTTTACATGGGGGGTTTAGACGGGTTTACATGGGTTTAGAGGAGTTTACAATCGTTTACAGGTGTTTAGATGGTTTAGAGGGTTTTACAGGGGTGTACAGGGGGTTATATGTGTTTAAAGAGGATTCGAGTTGTTTACATGGGGTTTAGCGGGGTTTAGAGTGTTTTAGATAGATTTATATGGGTTTGGAGGGTTTAGTGGTTTAGAGTGGTTTACATGGGCTTTACAGGATTTCAGATGGGGTTAGTAGTGTGTAGAGGGCATTTTAGATGTTTAGAGGGGATTAGATGGGTGTACAGGGGTTTACGGGCGTTTACAGAGGTTTACGGGTGTTTTCAGGGATTTAGAGGTGCTTACAGGGTGTTTACATGGGTATAGAGGGAATTAGAAGAATTTAGAGGCGTCCGTAGGGTGTTTAGAGGGGTTTGGGCGAGTTTGGAGGAGTTTGCATGGGGTTTAGAGGTGTTTAGATCTGTTCTCAGCTGTTTAGAGGGGGTTTAAATGGGGTTCACGGGGCAACAGAGGGGTTTAGAGTGTTTAGAGGGGTTTAGAGTGGTTTAGAGGGGTTTACGGGGTTTAGAGGTGTTTATATGGGTTTACAGGAGGTTGGAGGGGTTTACAGGGGGTTGGAGGGGTTACAGGAATTTGGATGGGTTTACAGGTGTTTCGATGGGTTAAGAGGGGTATAGATGCGTTTAAATGGGGTTTACATGGGGTTTAGAGAAGTTTAGAAAAGTTTACATCGGTTTACAGGGGCTTACATGGATTTAGAGGGGTTTAGAGGGGTTTACATTAGTTCACATGTGTTTACAAGGATTTAAAGATGTTTAGAGTGTTTACAGTGGTTTACAAGTTCTTGGAGGTGTTTAGAAGTGTCTAGAGGGGTTTACAGAGGTCTGGAGTGGTGTAGGGGGTTTGGAGGGCTTTACCGAGGTTTAGAGGGTTTACAAGGGTTTATATGGGTTTACAGGTGTTTCGATGGGTTATGAGGGGTTTAGATGTGTTTAAGTGGGGTGCACATGGCTTCAGAGGGGTTTAGAGGTGTGTAAAGATAGTTTAGGTGGGTTTACAGGGGGGTCCTCGATGGAGTTAGAAGAGTTTAGAGGGGTTTAGATGAGTTTACAGGGCTTTAGAGGAGTTTTAAATTTGTTTAACAGCGTTTAGAGCGATTTAGAGTGGTTTACAGGTGTTTAGAGATGTTAACAGGTGGCTAGATGTGTTTAGAGCGGTTTAGATGCGTTTACATGGATTTACAGGTGTTTCGATGGGTTTAGAGGGATTTGGAGTTGTTTACCAGGGGTTTAGAGATGTTAGGGAGGTTTACATGGGTTTACATGGATTTACAGGGGTTTAGAGGCATTTAGCGGGGTTTACAGGGGTTCACATGTGTTTAGAAGGATTTACATGGTTTCGAGCGGTATAGAGGGTTTAGATGGGTTTAGCGGGGTTTAGATGGGTTTATTGGGGTGTACAGGTGTTTACAGGTGATAGACGTTCAGAGGGGTTTACAGGGGTTTAGAGGGTTTTCGACATGTTTACATAGGTTTAGAGGGGTTTAAAGGGTACGGCGGGTTACATGTGGGGTTTAGACGGATTTACATGGGTTTAGGGGAGTTTACAATCGTTTACAGGTGTTTAGATGGATTTAGAGGTTTTACAGGGGGTTACAGGGCGTTTACATGTGTTTACAGAGGATTCGAGTTGTTTTCATGGGTTTAGCGGGGTTTAGAGTATTTTAGATAGCTTTACATGGGTTTGGAGGGCTTTAGTGGTTTAGAGTGGTTTACATGGGGTTTACAGGAGTTCAGGTGTAATTAGTAGTGTTTAGAGGGCATTTTAGATGTTTAGAGGGGATTAGAGGGGTGTACAGGTGTTTACAGGCGTTTACAGAGGTTTAGGCGGAGTGTTCAGGGTTTAGAGGTGCTTACAGGGTGTTTAATTTGATTTGATTGATTTGATTTGATTTTTTACTTTATTAATCCCCTTATTCAGGGGAAATTCTGATGTCCTTGCAGCACACTAATAAAAATACAACATAGCATTAAGAAGTTTAACATTAAACATATAAACATCCCCCCACAATGGTTCCCACTGTGGGGGAAGGCACAAAGTCCAGTCCCCATCCCCATGTCCACCCATAGTCGGGCCTATTGAGGCCTCCACGGTCGCCATTACGGAGGCTCGATGTTCCTGGCCGTTCTCGCCGGGTGATGGTACTCCGGCGTCGGGAGAACCCTCTCAGCGGCTTGGACTGCCAGGAACGGCCGCCTTCTTACTGGAGACCGCGGCTTCCAAGCCAACAGGCCGCTCTGGACGGAGCTGCACATACTGGCGATCTCGGCGAGAGATCCAGGCTCCGCGATGTTAAAGTCAGCGCCGCCGCGCGCAGCTGGCCGCTCCACAGACCCGCGGCTCCGCGATGTTTTTATCGGCGGTCCCCGCAGCTGGCCGCTCCACAGACCCGCGATGTTTTTATCGGCGGTCCCCGCAGCTGGCCGCTCCACAGACATGTGGTATAGAGGGGTTTAGAAGAATTTAGAGGGGTCTGTATGGGGTTTAGAGGGGTCTGTATGGGGTTCAGAGGGGATTGGGCGGGTTTGGAGGAGTTTGCATGGAGTTTAGAGGTGTTTAGATCTGTTCTCAGTTGTTTCGAGGGGTTTAAATGGGTTTCCCGTGGCAACAGAGGGGTTTTGGGTGGTTAGATGGGTTTAGAGTGGTTTAGATGTGCTTACAGGGGTTTAGAGGGGGTTTAGAGTGTTTTGCAGGGGTTTACATGCGTTTGCAGAGGTTTTGAGGGATGTTCAGGAGTTTAGAGTGGGTTAGATGCGTTACAGCGATTTACAGCAGTTTCTGGGGGTCTAGGAGTGATTTAGATGGGGTTACACGGGATGAGAGGTTTAGAGAGGTTCACATGGGGTTTAGACTGGTTCAGAGGTGTTTAAAGGTGTTTAGGGGCGTTTAACAGTGGTTTAGATGGGTTTACATTGGTTAGTGGTTTAGAGGGTTTTATAGGGGGGTTTATAGTTGTTTACAGGGGGTTTAGAGGTGTTTAGAGAGGTTTACGTGGGTTTACAGGGGTTTACAGGGGTTTAGATGGGTTTACGGTGTTTACAGGGTGTTTAGAAGGACTTACAGGGGTTTAGAGGGTGTTAGAGGGTTTTAGTTGGGTTTAGAGAGGTTTACAGGGAATTTACAGGAATTTACAGGTAGAGAGGTTTATAGGGGTTTACAGGGGTTTAGAGGGGTTTAGAGTGGTTTGCAAGGGTTTAGAGGGGTTTACATGAGGTTTCCTGGGGTTTACATGGTTTAGAGCGGTTTAGAGGGCTTTATACGGGGTTTAGAGGGGTTTAGATAGGTTTAGAGAGGTTTACAGGTGTTTGTAGGTGTTTAGAGAGTTTAGACGGGATTACAGGGGAGGGGTTTAGACTGTTTTAGAGAGGTTTACAGGGGATTAGAGGGGTTTACGTGGGTTTAGGTGGATTGCATGGGGTTTACAGCGGTTATGGGGGAGTTACAAGGGGTTGGCAGGGGTTTAGATGGGTTTGGAGGGATTTAGAGCGGTTTGGAGGGGTTTGGAGGGGTCTGGAGAGGTTTAGAGCAGGCGGGTTTGGAGTGGGTTTAGATGGGTTTAGAGAGGGTTATAGGATTTTCGATGGGTTTAGAGGGATCTACATGGGTTCAGAGGGGTTTCGAGTTTTTTAAATGGGTTTAGAGGCGTTTAGGGTTTTTTAGATGGTTTTAGAGGGACAGAGGGGTTTGTAGGTTTTTACCTGTGTTTACAGGTATTTAGAGTGGTTTAGAGGGGTTTAGAGGGGGGTTAGAGGGGTTAGAGGTTCTTAGAGAGGTTTACATGGGTAGAGGGTTTACAGGAGTTTACGAGGGGTTTACATGGGTTTACAGGGGTATAGGGGATTAGAGGGTTTTAGAGGGGTTTACATTGGTTTACAGGTATTTAGAGGTTTAGAGAGGTTTATATGTGTTTAGAGGGGTTTACATTGGGTTTACAGGGGGTTCAGATGTTTCTAGAGGGCTTTATAGGGGGGTTTACATCGGGTCTAGAGGTGTTTACAGGCGTTTACTGGGGCTTAGAGGGGTTTACAGCGGTTTGCAGGGATTATAAGTATTTAGAGACGTTTACAGTGGTTAGAGGGGTTCACGGGTGTTTAATGAGGGTTAGAGGGGGTTAGAGGGATTTAGATGGGTTTAGCGGGGTTTAGATGGGTTTATAGGTGTGTACCCGTTGTTTACAGGTGGATAGAGATTCAGAGGGGTTTACAGGGGTTTATAGGGTTTTAGAGAGGTTTACATGGGTTTAGATGGGTTTAAAAGGTGTTAGAGGGGCTTGCATATGGAGGTTGAGACCGGTTTAACAGGGGTGTAGAGGTGTTTGCAAGCGTTTACAGGTGTTTATATGGGTTTATCGTGTTTACAGGGGTTTACAGGGGGGTTTACATGTGTTTAGAGAGGATTCGAGTTGTTTACATGGGGTTTAGAGGGGTTTAGAGTGTTTTAGATAGCTTTACATGGGTTTGGAGGGCTTTACAGTGGTTTAGGGTGGTTTACATGGGGTTTACAGGCACTCAGATGGGTTGGAAGGGTTTAGAGGTCTTTATATGTGTTTAGATGAGATTAGAGGGGTGTACAGGGGTATACAGGCGTTTACAGAAGTTTAGGGGGGGTTACATGGGTTTAGAGGTGTTTACAGGGTGTTTACATAGGTGTACAGGAGTTTACAAGCGTTTACAGGTATTTATATGGGGTTACAGGGTTTACAAAGGTTTACCTACCGACTTGATTCCGCCCATGTGATAGACGTATGCAACTGTTGTGGTGTTATCTATCTGGAGCTGAACATGCAAATGATGCATAGTAGAACAATACAGTTTTAAGCCATAGAATGCTCCCAGCAATTATATATAGTTAATACCATGCGCCTGAACAATTAATGCCTCATGCACATTCCATCTGCCGCCGCAGCTAGAATTGTATCAGTGGCTCCCCATCCGAAGGCACTCACATCCGTTTTAAAACAACTGAAGGTTGATTAGTCAGAATTTTAATAGAGCAACGTGAAACATTCGTTATCCACCACTGTAACTCAGTAATGGCTTCAACTGGCAACCGCATGAGTCTATCGAAATGACCTGCAGTGGTTTTGAGTGCCTGTACCTTATGCAAGTTGCACATTTTGATAATGTAAAGGCCCAAATTGTACTCCAGGGAAAGCAGGCACTAACTTGCCAATTACACTAGCCACTCGTCGAATGGAGGATTGCTGCTCGTCAACAAGATTGGTACAAGCTTCCATTAATTCTAATCTTTTGCTTCTAGGCAGAGACACTAGCATGGTGAGTTGAATCAATGGTGAACCCCAAATAATCAATGATTCTAGATGGTATCAATTTTGATTTAGCTGGAGGGATGAGAAACCCCAACTTCTAAAAACATATGTTTTAGTGACTGACACAGACAATTCAGCTGATTCCTGAGTCTTGCCTATGATTAGAACATCATCTAAATAGGCCATCACAATATGACTCTGAGCCCAGAGTAAACCCAACACCGGTTTCAACAACTGTGTAAATAGTCTAGGAGCTGAGGTTAACCCATTAGGCAATGCTTTAAACTGCCAAAATTGTCTCATCCAGCTAAATTTCAAATATCTCCGGTGATCGTATTGAATCGGCACTGAATAATACCCATCTTTCATACCTATACATGCCATATAACATCCTTTGGATACCAATTGTTTAGCAGTAACAAAAGTTTCCATTATGAAATGTTTATACTGGACATAGGAATTAAGTCGAGTTAGATCAAGAATGATTCGACACCCACCATCCTTCTTTTGTCTATGAAAAATATTAGACACAAATTGATGAGATTGATGAACCGACTTCTCAATCACCCCTTTTTTAAGTAAGGTTTTAATTTCAGCGTTTACCTGTAAAGTTTCTGATTATGAAAACATCAATGTCCGACTCGGTGCATGTTGTGTGGGTGGACGCAATTTAAAAATGAACTCAATTCGGAACACCTGAAGATCTCCAGTATAAACGAATCTGATGTTATGCAGCACCATTCCATGAAGAACAACCCAACTTTGTGACTGCTCCATATATGACATGTCCTGAACCGAACCAGATCCACCTACCTCCATAATCGCTGGTGGATAACTTTGCCTCCGAGCTCTGGAGGGAATAAGTGTTGGGATACGCCAATTGCGCACAAGATGGCAGAGCTGGCTTGGTCCTGACCCGAACCAGCCTCAGTGAACCGTCTATAGGGGTGCAATCGGCGAAACGGTCTTTTACCGGTCGATTGTGCTTTAATGAGACCGACCGTCTTCGCCTCGTCATCCAGTTCTCTGACCTGTTTTGACAGATCCTCACCGAACAACAGGTTCGGCGGCTGCACTGCACTTTCCGAAGACAATTTATTTCGAAAAGTGCATTGCACATAAGTGCCAAAGTATCCTGCTGAATATTCAGACAGGGGCGCCCCAAGTCAAGTCAAGTCAAGTGAGTTTATTGTCATGTGTCCCTGATAGGACAATGAAATTCTTGCTTTGCTTCAGCACAACAGAACATAGTAGGCATTGACTACAAGGCATTCTATAAATATATACACACATGAATCAATATACTGATAAAGTGCAAATAACAGTATTGGCTAATAAAGTTCAGTGTTATGTCCGAGCCAGGTTTAATAGCCTGATGGCTGTGGGGAAGTAGCTGTTCCTGAACCTGGTCGTTGCAGTCTTCAGGCTCTTGTACCTTCTACCTGAAGGTAGTAGGGAGATGGGTGTGTGGCCAGGATGGTGTGGGTCCTTGATGATACTGCCAGCCTTTTTGAGGCAGCGACTGTGATAGATCCCCTCGATGGAAGGGAGGTCAGAGCCGATGATGGACTGGGCAGTGTTTACTACTTTTTGTAGTCTGTTCCTCTCCAGGGCGCTCAAGTTGCCGAACCAAGCCACGATGCAACCGGTCAGCATGCTCTCTACTGTGCACCTGTAGAAGTTAGAGAGAGTCCTCCTTGACAAACCGACTCTCCGTAATCTTCTCAGGAAGTAGAGGCGCTGATGTGCTTTCTTAATAATGGCATCAGTGTTCTCGGACCAGGAAAGATCTTCAAAGAGGTGCATGCCCAGGAATCTGAAGCTCTTGACCCTTTCAACCATCGACCCGTTGATATAAACGGAACTGTGGGTCCCCATCCTACTCCTTCCAAAGTCCACAATCAGTTCCTTGGTTTTGCTGGTGTTGAGGGCCAGGTTATTGTGCTGGCACCATATGGACAGTTGCTCGATCTCTCTTCTATACTCTGACTCATCCCCATCAGTGATACGTCCCACAACAGTGGTGTCGTCAGCGAACTTGATGATGGAGTTCGCACTATGTCCGGCTACGCAGTCATGAGTATAGAGTGAGTACAGCAGCGGGCTGAGCACGCAGCCTTGAGGTGCTCCCGTGCTAATTGTTATCGAGTCTGACACATTTCCACCAATACGAACAGACTGTGGTCTGAGAGTGAGGAAGTCGAGGATCCAATTGCAGAGAGATGCGCAGAGACCCAGTTCTGCGAGTTTGGTAACCAGCTTGGAGGGGATGATTGTGTTAAATGCCGAGCTGTAATCGATGAATAACAGCCTGACATATGAGTTGTTGTTGTCCAAGTGGTCCAGAGCGGAGTGGAGGGCCAGCCAGATCGCATCCACCGTTGATATGTTGTGGCGGTAAGCGAACTGCAGTGGGTCCAGGTTTTGATCAACCTCTCAAAGCACTTCATCACCACAGGCGTTAGTGCCACAGGTCGATAGTCATTGAGGCATGTCACCTTATTCTTCTTGGGTACTGGTATAATTGATGCCCTTTTGAAGCAGGTGGGAACCTCAGACCTCAGAAGTGAGAGGTTGAAAATGTCCGTAAAAACTCCAGCCAGTTGGTCCGCACAGGTTTTTAGAACACGTCCAGGTATACCATCAGGTCCAGGCGCTTTTCGAGGGTTCACCCCTCTGAAGGATTTACTGTCGTCGGCCTCTGTGTCTGAGACTGAAATACCATCACAGCGAATGGGGAGGTGGGAATCCGCCCCATCGACTGATCTTGCAAATGCAGTAATGCCTGACCAAAGCAGCTTTAAGATCTTTTGGATCCTTAACTCCTGGGCTCTGATGCTTGCACCCATGTGCCCCCAAATGGCATGGTTAACAGTAGGCACTTTTATTGAGGCACAGTTGGTAGGTGTCTCATATTTGTCCGTTGTTTCTTCCATCGTTAAATCCTGTAACTGATGGGAAGGCATATAATTCATGGTTCTGGCCAGGTCTTAGTCCAACGGCTCACCAGTTCCTGTTGGTATGGCGAATTTAGATGCCATGTCGGGCACCCCTGGCTCTTGGGTCTCATGCCTTGGGGTATGCTGCTCCGCAATACCTCCAACCTCAGGGTCAGAACAAAACTGCCACGGTAAGCTCACCTCCTCCATGAGGGAGACATTATGCAGCCCTTCTAAAGGTGTTGCTGCCATGGGCCCCCAAGAAGACCCGCGGATATAAGGCTCCTCTTCATGGAGCAGATCTTCCCTATACAGCCCTCCAGTAGAGGCTGCTGCCACGGGCCCATGGGTTGACCCACGGATATAAAGTCCCTCCAGGAACATGTCATGATAGAGCATCCTCTCCATCAGGTGCTCCATCTTTGCTAGACGTCCACAGACGTCGCTGATAGTGGGAGGAGAATCCTCCTGGCCCGACTCATCAGAGTCCACGGGCCTTACTGATTCTTTGGTGGCTTTGCTCCCACAGGAGTAGCCATGGTGCTGTTAATCGGCACCTGAATAGCTGCCACTCGCCGGACTGCCAGCGGCTCAGAACGTGAAATGGGCGCCTGCCCGCTGCCCGCACTCCCGCGGTCTTCTCCAGCTGTTTTCCCGGCGGCGCGCCTCAGCCTTCCTTTCACCGGCTTCTCCATAGTCCTGCTAGCTCCTGTAAACCAGACTTACAGACCGCAAACGACGACCACAGTGAGTTTTAAAAAACTTACCTGCGGGTTTTTAACTTACCGCTGATGGAGTTGCGCCCTGCCAGCCCGTCGTTGCGCCATGCGTCTGATGTAATGACGCGCATGCGCCCTGGCGGGGCTTCTTCACGGAATCACTCACGTGACTCCGAAGTAGAATTCCTCTGAACACCTCTAAACTCCTCCAAAGCAGTCTAAACCCCACTAAACCCTCTAAGCCACTCTAAATCCCTCTAACCCTTCTAAGTTCCTCTATGCCCATCTAGTCCTCTAAATCTCCAAACCCCTCGAAACCTATAAAAAACCCTCTAAACACCAGCTAAACCACTCTAACCCACTCTAAACCCATCGAAACCCATCGAAACCCCTCGAAACCATCTAAAACCCTCTAACATCACTATACCTCTCTAAATACCTCTATACCCCTCGAAACCAATCTAAAGCACTCTAAACCAATCCAAACCCCTCTAAAGCCCTCTAAGCAATTCTAGAGCCCTCTGAACCCCTCTAAACAAATGTAAACACCTTCGAAACCCATCTAAATCATCCGAAAGTCCTCTAAACACCTCTAAACAATTCTAAGTCCCCCCAAGCACCTCTGAACCCCTGTAAACAGGTCTAAGCCCATTTAAAGCTCTCTAAGACCCTCGAAACCCCTCTAACCACGTATACACCCCTCTAAACCACTCTAACCTATCCATTCTAAACCCCTCCAACTCCCTCTAAACCGCTCTAAACCCTTCTAAACATATCTAAACCTCTCCAACCAACTGTAACACCCTCTACCCACTACGAAACAACCTCCTAACCGCTATGAACCCCTCTTAACCGCTCTACCCTCTAAACACCTTTAAACCGCTCTAAAGCCCTCTAACCCTATTTACACTCTTCTAAACCCTCAAAACACCTCAAAATCCCTCTAACACTCTCCAAATCCCTCTAAAATTCACTAAACCTCTCTACCCCTCTAAGCCACTCAGAACCCCTTGAAACCACTCTAAACCTCTCTAACCCCTAAAACCCCGTAAATCCCTTCAAACACATCTAAACCCCTCTATCCACTCAAAACCCCTCTGAACCACTCTAAACCCTTCTAAAACCCTCTATACCACTCCAAACCCATCGAAACCCTCTAAACACCTCTAAATCCCTCGAAAACCTCTCTGCATCCCTCTAACCCCACTATACCTCTCTAATCAATCTACACCCATCCATACCCACCCTAAACACCATCTAATGCCACCTGAACACATCTAAAGCCCTCTAAGCCCACACTAAATCCCTCTAAACACCTCTAACCCCCTCTAAACCTCTCAAAAATACGAAATCCCAATAAACACATCTAAACACCTGGAAATCCCTCTCTCCCTCTAACCCACTCTAAGCCTCTCCAAACCACTAACCCCTCTAACCACCTCTAAACCCCCCCAAAACCATCTACACCCCACTAAACCCCTCTAAACCTGTCTAAACCACTCTAACCCCCTCAAACCCCCTCTACCCACTTCTAATCCCCCTTAAGCCCTCCCACCCCTCTATGAACGTCTCGACCTGTCATAACCCCTCTAAACCCCTCTAAAACCACTCCAGACCACTCTAAATCCTTCTAAACACCTCTAAAGTACTATAATAATTTCTAAACCCCTCTAACACCTCTAAACCGCACTAAACCTCTTGAAACTCATCGAAATCCCTCTAACTCTCTCTAAACGCCTCCTAAACCTCTAAGCCCCTCTGAGCCCCACTAAACCCCTCTAAAGCCCTCGAAACCCATCTTAAACCACTCTAAAGCAATATAAACCCCATATAAAGCCATCTAAACACTTGTAAACCACTCTAAAGCCCCCTTAACCCCTTTAAACACTCGAAAACCCTCGAAACCCCTCTAATACCCTCTAACTTACTAAACACCTCTAAACACCACGCTCCAAACATCTCTAAAGCCCTCTAAACCAGTCTAAAACCCTCTAAACCATTCTAAACGCTTCTAAACCATTGTAACACAACCCCCTCTAAACTCCTCGAAATCCTTCAAATCCTCTAAATCCCTCTAAATCATTCGAAACCAATCTAAACCCCTCTAAAACACTCTTAATCCCTCTAAGCCCCTCTGAACCCTTCTAAACACGTCTAAGCCTCGTTAAAACTCTCTAAACCACTGTAGACCCCTGTGAAAACCCCTCAAAGTAACTCTAACCCCATCTAGCCCCCTATAAATCCCTCCAACGCCCACTAAACCCCTCCAAACTCCCTTAAACGCTCTAAAATCTCCTAAAGTCCTCTGAACACATTTAAAACACATTCATGCCCTCTAATTCCCTTTAAACGTCTTTAAATCCATCTATCCGCCTCATGGAGGGATAGTATCAAAGCAAAAGATGATGCGTACAAATTAGCCAGAAAAAAGCAGCATACCAGAGTACTGGAGAAATTCAGAGACCAGCAGAGGAGGACAAAGGGCTTAATTAGGAAAGGGAAAATTGATTATGAAGAAAACTGGCAGGGAACATAAAAACTGACTGCCAAATTGTTATAGATATGTGAAGAGAAAGAGATTAGTTAAAACAAATGTAGGTCCCTTGCAGTCAGAAACAGGTGAATTGATCATGGGGAACAAGGTGATGGCGGACCAATTGAATAACTACTTTGGTTCTGTCTTCACTGAGGAAGACATAAATAATCTGCCGAAATAGCAGGGAGCCGCGGGTCAAAGGAGATGGAGGAACTGAGTCAAATCCAGGTTAGTCGGGAAGTGGTATTGGGTAAATTGAATGGATTTAAAGGCCGATAAATCACCAGGGCCAGATAGGCTGCATCCCAGAGTACTTAAGGAAGTCGCTCCAGAAATTAGTGGAGGCATTAGTGATAATTTTTCAAATTCTTTAGATTCTGGAGTAGTTCCTGAGGAATGGAGGGTAGCAAACGTAACCCCACTTTTAAGAAGGGAGGGGAGAAGAAAACGGGAATTACAGACCAGTTAAGTCTAACATCGGTAGTGGGGAAACTGCTAGATTCAGTTATTAAAGATGGGATAGCAGCACATTTGGAAAGTTGTGAAAACATTTGACAAAGTCAGCATGGACTTACGAAAGGTAAATCATGTCTGACGAATCTTATAGAATGTTTCGAGATGTTACTAGTAGAGTCAATAGGGGAGAACCAGTGGATGTGTTGTATCTGGACTTTCAGAAGGCATTCGACAAGGTCCCACATAAGAGATTAGTATACAAACTTAAAGCACACGGTATTGGGGGTTCAGTATTGATGTGGATAGAGAACTGGCTGGCAAACAGGAAGCAAACAGTAGGAGTAAACGGGTCCTTTTCACAATGGCAGGCAGTGACTAGTGGGGTACCGCAAGGCTCGGTGCTGGGATCCCAGCTATTTACAATTTATATTAATGACCTGGATGAGGGAATTGAAGGCAACATCTCCAAGTTTGCGGATGACACTAAGCTGGGGGGCAGTGTTAGCTGTGAGGAGGATGCTAGGAGACTGCAAGGTGATTTGGATAGGCTGGGTGAGTGGGCAAATGTTTGGCAGATGCAGTATTATGTGGATAAATGTGAGGTTATCCACTTTGGTGGCAAAAACAAGAAAGCAGACTATTATCTAAATGGTAGCCGATTAGGAAAAGGGGAGATGCAGCGAGACCTCGGTGTCATGGTACACCAGTCATTGAAAGTAGGCATGCAGGTGCAGCAGGCAGTGAAGAAAGCGAATGGTATGTTAGCTTTCATAGCAAAACGATTTGAGTATAGGAGCAGGGAGGTTCTACTGCAGTTGTACAGGGTCTTGGTGACACCACACCTGGAGTATTGCGTACAGTTTTAGTCTCCAAATCTGAGGAAGGACATTATAGCCATAGAGGGAGTGCAGAGAAGGTTCACCAGACTGATTCCTGGGATGTCAGGACTTTCATATGAAGAAAGTGAATAGACTTGGCTTATACTCGCTAGAATTTAGGAGATTGAGAGGGGATCTTATAGAAACTTACAAAATTCTTATGGGGTTGGACTGGCTAGATGCAGGAAGATTGTTCCCGATGTTGGGGAAGCCCAGGACAAGGGGTCACAGCTTAAGGATAAGGGGGAAATCCTTTAAGACCGAGATGAGAAAAAACTTTTTCACACAGAGAGTGGTGAATCTCTGGAACTCTCTGCCACAGAGGGTAGTTGAGGCCAGTTCATTGGCAATATTTAAGAGGGAGTTAGATGTGGCCCTTGTGGCTAAAGGGATCAGGGGGTATGGAGAGAAGGCAGGTACGGGATGCTGAGTTGGATGCTCAGCCATGATCATATTGAATGGCGGTGCAGGCACGAAGGGCCGAATGGCCTACTCCTGCACCTATTTTCTATGTATCTATGTATCTATCTAACCCCCTCTAAACCCTTCTAAAGCACTCGACCCCCCTCAACCCCCCTCTAAACCCCTTCAAAATCATTCTAAAGCTCTCTATCCTTCTAAAACACCCTAAACCTAAATCTTTAGAGAGTCAGAGTGGACAGCTATCTGAAAAGCCAAAAGAGATGGGGGAGATATTGAACAATTTATTTTCTTCGGTATTCACCAAGGAGAATGATATTGAGTTAGGTGAGGTAAGGGAAACAAGTAGAGTAGCTATGGAAACTATTAGATTCAAATAAGCGGAAGTACAGACACTTATGAAACATATAAAAGTGGATAAGTCTCCAGGTCCTGACAGGATATTCCCTCGGATATTGAGGGAAGTTAGTGTAGAAATAGCAGGGGCTATGACATAAATATTTCAAATGTCATTAGAAACGAGAATGGTGCCGGAGGATTGGCGTACTGCGCATGTTGTTCCATTGTTTAAAAAGGGTTCTAAGAGTAAACCTGGCAATTATAGACCTGTTAGTTTGACATCAGTGGGGGCAAATTAATGGAAAGGATAATTAGAGATAATATATATAAGCATCTGGATAAACGGGGTCTGATTAGGAACAGTCAACGTGGATTTGTGCCTGGAAGGTCATGTTTGACTAATCTTCTTGAATTTTTGAAGAGGTTACTAGGGAAATTGATGAGGGTAAAGCGATGGATGTTGTCTATATGGACTTCGGTATGGCCTTTGATAAGGTTCCACAAGGAAGGTTGGTTAAGAAGGTTCAATTGTTGGGTATTAATGGTGGAATATCAAGATGGATTCAACAGTGGCTGAATGGGAGATGCCAGAGAGTAATGGTGGATGGCTGTTTGTTAGGTTGGAGGCCGGTGACTAGTGGGGTGCCTCATGGATCTGTATTGGGTCCACTGTTGTTTGTCATATACACCAACGATCTGGTTGATGGTTTGGTAAATTGGATTACTAAGTATGCAGATGATACTAAGAAAGGTGGTGTTGTGGAAAATGTAGATTTTCAAAGTCTACAGAGAGATTTAGGCGATTTGGAAGAGTGGGCTGAAAGATGGCAGATGGAGTTTAATGCTGATAAGTGTGAGGTGCGACATCTTGGCAGGACAAATCAAAATAGGACGTACATGGTAAATGGTAGCGAATTGAGGAATGCAGTTGAACAGAGGGATCTAGGAATAACTGTGCATAGTTCCCTGAAGGTGGAATCTCATCTAGATTGGGTGGTAAAGAAAGCTTTTGGTGTGCTGGCCTTTATAAATCAGATCATTGAGTATAGAAGTTGGGATGTAATGTTAAACTTGTACAAGGTATTGGTGAGGCCAATTCTGGAGTATGGTGTACAATTTTGGTCGCCAAATTATAGGAAAGATGTCAGTAAAATAGAGAGAGTACAGAGGAGATTTACTACAATTTTGCCTGGATTTCAGAAACTAAGGTACAGAGAAAGGTTGAACAAGTTAGTTTATTCATTGGAGCGCAGAAGGTTAAGGGGGGACTTGATAGAGGTCTTTAAAAGGATGAGAGGGATAGACAGAGTTAAAGTGGATAAGCTTTTTCCATTGAGAGTAGGGAAGATCCAAACAAGAGGACATGATTTGAGAATTAAGGGACAGAAGTTTAGGGGTAACATGAGGGGGAACAACTTTACTTTGAGAGTGGTAGCTGTGTGGAGTGAGCTTCCAGTGGAAGTGATGGAGTCAGGTTCGATTTTATCATTTAAAAATAAATTGGATAGGTATATGGACGGGAAGGAATGGAGGGTTATCGTCTGAGTGCAGGTAGATGGGACTAGGGGAGAATAAGTGTTCGGAACGAACTAGAAGGGCCGAGATGGCCTGTTTCCGTGCTGTAATTGTAATATCGTTATATGGTTATACGGTTAAACCACTATAAACACCTCTAAACCCCTCTAAACCCCTCTACACCCCTCCAAACCACTCTAAATCCCCCTAATCCTCTCAAAACCACTCTAAAGCGCTAAAAATAACTCTAATGCCCGCTACTCCTCTAAATTCCTCTGAACACCTCTAAGCCCCTCCAAAGAGGACTAAATCCCTCTAAACAGCTCTAAACCCCTTGAAACCCATCGAAATCCCTCTAATTATCTCTAAACCCCTCGAAACCTTCCAAGCCCCTCTAACCTCTAAACCCTCTGCCCCTCTATATCCCTCTAACACCTCTGTACCTCTAAGCACATCTAGCCCTCTAAACCTCAACCCCTACACCCATCAAAACCTCTCTGAGCCCTCTAAATCCCTCAAACCCACTCGAAACGCATCGAACCCCCCAAAACCACCCGAAACCCATCTAAACCCCTCTAAATCTCTCGAAATCCCTCTACAACCCTCTATTCCCACCATACCTTTCTAAACAGCTTTACACCCCTTCATATCCCTCTAACGCTCTCTAAACCCCTCGAAACCATCCTATCCCCTCTAAACCCCTCTAAACCCATCTAAACCCTCTAAGCCCCTCTAAATCCCTCTAACCCCTCTGTCCCTCGAAGCTCATCTAGCCCTCTAAACCTCCAAACCCCTCTAAACCCATCAAAACCCCTCTAAACCCCTTTAAACCCCACTAACCCACTCTAAACACATCAACCCCCCCCCCAAAAATCCCGAAACCCATCGAAGTCACACTTTCGTCATACTTATTTATATAGCACATTAAAAAACAACTCTCGTTGGCCAAAGTGCTTTACATTTGTTATACGAATAGTATAAACAAACAAATTATCTACATATATACATATAGCCCTCGCTCAGAGGAAGTCAAGAAAGGCTAGGGTGTATAGATACGTTTTTAGTCTTGACTTAAAGGAGTCGATGGAGGGGGCAGTTCTGATGGGAAGGGGGATGCTGTTCCACAGTCTAGGAGCTGCACCCGCAAAGGCGCCGTCGCCCCTGAGCTTATGACTAGACCACGGGATATTCAGCAACCCCGTCGGCCGATCTGAGGGACCTGGAGGTGGAGTGGTGGGCGAGAAAACTTTTAATGTAGGTGGGGGCAAGCCCATTGAGGGCTTTGTAGACATAGAGGAGGATCTTGAAATGTATATCTAAATGTATATATATATAAACCCCTCTAAATCCCTCGAAACCACTCAACAACCCTCTAACCCCTCCAAACCGCTCTAAATACCATCTAAAGCACCTAAACACATCTACAATACAATACAATACAATACAATACCATTTATTGTCATTTGAACCTCAAATTTGGTCTCTGCAGCCATACAAACAAGTAAAAAGAACCAAGACACAACACAATTTACACAAACATCCATCACAGCGAATCTCCTCCTCGCTGTAATGGAAGGCAAAGTCTTATCTCTCCCCTGCACTCCACATTCTCCTCCCGATGTCAGTCAGAGCCCCCGTCGGGCGATGGAAAATAAGTCCCGCGGCCATTAAAGACGCGCCGGGCGATGCAAGGCCGTGCTCCGGGTCTTGATTTTGGAGCCCCCGGTAGCGCCAGCAAGCCCCGCGGCCACCAAAGCTGCGCCGGGCGATGGAAGACCCCGCTCCAGGTCATCTTCAACCCCGCAACTCGGGCGGGAGAAGTTGCCGTTGCGGAAGCCCCGAAAAGCGGTCTCCCACCAGGGACCCGCGAGGTCCGGATGTCTCCGTCCACCAGACGCGCGACTGGAGCCTCGGTATCTCCGGTGTCGGGTCACAGCCGCGCGTCACCGCAGCTCACCACGCTCCGAACTCGGCCAGCTCCACGATGGCTCCACGGTGCTAGGCCCCAACGACAACGGAGACCCGACAGAGAAAGGTCGGGTCCTCCATACAGGGAAGATTCCCCCGCCCCCACATATACACAGTTAAAAACAATATAAAAAACACAAACATCTACATTTAACTAGACAAAAATAAAATAAAATATAGATCTAAAGCCCTCTAAGCCCACTAAATCCCTCTGAACACATCCAAACCCCTCTAAACCCCTCCAAAATAATAAATCCCTTTCAACACCTCTAAACACATGGAAATCCCTCAAACTCCCTCTAATGCACTCTAAGCCCTTCCAAACCACTCTAACGCCCTCTAGCCCCCTCTAAACCCCTCCAACACAATGTACACCCCGCTGAACCCCTCTGAAGCCCTCTGAATCTATCTAAACCCCTCTAACTTCCTCTTACACCCTCTGGCCACTTCTAAACCCCTCTTAAACCCTCTCACCCCCTCTATCAACTTCTCAACCACTCTAAACACCTCTAAACCACTCTAAACATCTCTAAATACCTCTAAACCCCTCTAAACGCCTTAAAACCCTTCTAAACCCCTCTAAGCCCACTATACCCCCTCTAAACACCTCTACACCAACCCACTCTAAATCCCTCTAAACCCCCCTAAACCCCTCTAAAGCACCATAAACACATCTAAAGCCCGCTAAACCCCTCTAAATTCCTATGGACACCTCTAATTCCATCTAACCCCTCCAGCGCACTCTAAACACCTCTAAACCGCTCAAATCTCGCGTATACCCATCGAAATCCCTAACTCTATATAAACCCCTCCAAAACTTCTAAGCCCCTCTGAGCCCCACTAAACACCTCTAAACCCCTCTAAACCCCTCAAACCCGTCGAATCCCTCTAAGACCCTCTAAAACCCTCTAAGCCCCTCTGAATCCCCTCTAACCCCTCTGTCCCTCTTAGCTCATCTAGCCCTCTAGACCTCCAAACCCCACTAAACCCATCAAAACCCCTCTAAACCCCTCAAACCCACTTTAAACATCGAAATCCCTCTAAACCCCATCAAACCCATCTAAAATCATCCAACACCAATCAAAATCACTCTAAACCCCTCTAAACCCCGCGAAAGCCCTCTATACATCTAAAGCCCTCTGAACCCCTGAACACCCCTCTAAACCCCTCGAAAAAGCTCTAAATCTTTCTAACACTCTATAATCCACGTTAAACCCTCGAAACCATTCCGGAACACCTTTAAACCCCTCTTAATCATTCGAAACCCCGCAAAACCCCTCCAAACCCCTTAAACCCTTCTAAGCCCCTCTAAGCCCATCTGAACCCCTCAAAACACGCCTGCCCTTTTAAACCCGCTTAAAAAAACTCATAACCGCCCTCCAACCGCCTCTAAACCACTCTAAACCACTCCAAATACCCCAACCCCCTCTAAACCCCGCTAAACCAAACTAAACCCCTCTAAACCCATCTACTCCTCCAGACCCCTCTATCCCCCTCTAACCACTTCTAAACCCCTCTTAAGCCCTCTATCCCCCCTGAACAGCTCTAAACCCACGTAAACCCCTCTAAACACATATAAAGCACACTAAAGCCAACCCCTTGCAACACTCGAAAACCCTCTACCCTCTAATACCCTCTAACTCACTAAACATCTCTAAACACCGCTACACCCCTCCAAATCTCTCTAAAGCTCTCTAAAAGTCTAAACCCCTCTAAACCATTCCAAGCCCCCTCTAAACCATTGTAACACTCTCCAATCACCTCTAAATTCCTCTAAACCCTTCGAAACCCGTCTAAATCCCTCTAAATATTTCGAAACCCATCTACACCCTTCTAAACTATTCTAAGCCCCTCTAAGCCCCCTGAACCATTCAAAACACGTCTAAGCCCCTTTAACCTCTAAACCACTCTAGCCCACTCTAATCCCCTCTAAACCACGTAAACCCCATCTAGCCCCCTCTACACCGCTCCAACGCCCTCGAAACCCCTCCAACCCCTCTTTAACCGCTCTAAACCCTTCTAAAGCCCCCTATACAACTTGAAACCACTCTCAAGCCCTCTAATCCCTTTAACCATTCTTAAGCTCATCTAAGCTCCTCTGAACCCCTCAAAACACGCCTAACACAGTGGCTAACATTCATTCTGCTGTGTGGGATGTTTTATGTTGAATTCTATCGTGTGTTGTGTTCTTTATTTTTATTGTATGGCAGTATGGTGACCACACATTTCACTGTGCCAACTGGCACATGTGACAAATAAATGTATCGTATCTTGTATCTTGTATCTTGTATCTAAGCCCCTTTAAACTGCTTTAAACCCCTACAACCCCCTCTAACCCCCTCTAAACCACTCTAAAGCCACTCTAACCCCCTCTAAACACTAAACCCAACTAAACCCCGCTAAACCCAAACAAACCACTCTAAACCCCATCTAATCGTCTCCAACCCCCTCTAACCCCCTCTACCCACATCTAAACCCCCATAAGCCCTCCAAACCCCTCTTATCCACTCTAAACCCATGTAAAGCCCTCTTAAACACATAAAAACCACTCTAAGGCCTGTCTCACGAGTCTGCGGTAATTTGCGGCGAAACGGGAAGATCTGCCGCCATAGACCGCGCACTCGTGAGAACGCACAATTCCGGGGCCGTGCGGCGGTGTTCCCAATACCGCACGGTGCTAAAAATAAAACCTACACTTTGAAAACTATATTCTTACCGCACACCCTCCACCAGTGATGCACGAGTGCGGCACGGCCGCCCGCACGGGCCGCCGCCAGTGTGGCTGGAGCGCCGTGCGTCAAACTTCCACTGCCACAGCCTCCGCCAGTGAGGCACGTGCCGCCGCCAGTGAGGCACGTGTGCGGCACGGCCGCAGGCACAGCCACCGCTACAGCGCCGCGATCAGGACGGCCGCCGCCACAGCCGCCGCTAGTGAGTCACGTGCGGCGGGCCGACGTCATCGCAGTCGGCCCGCCCTTTTTTTACTTACCGCAAGCACGTGGGACCAGCCGTATTTGAATCACTCGGCCCCCGCGCAGCATCCGTGCGGCGCTCCCGTGGATAGGCTCGGCGCCCTCGCCGTTGCCGTGCGGTCCACTCTACAGGCGAAGCCGCGCTTCACCGCCGATGACCGCAAACACGTAAGACAGAGCCTTAAAGCCCTCTAACCGCCTTTGAAACACCCGAAACCCCTCTAAACCACTCGAAACCCCTCTAATACCATCTAACTCACTGTACATCGCTAAGCAAATGTACACCACGCCAAACCCGTCTAAAGCCCTCTAAACCAGTTTAAACATCTCCAAACCATTCTAAACCTCCCTGAACCATTGTAACACACTCTAATCCCCTCGAAACCCTTCCAAACCTCTCTAAATCCCTCCAAATCATTCGAAACCCCTCGAAAGCCATCTAAACCAGTCTGAGCACCTCTAAGCCCATCTGAACTCCTCTCAACACGTCTAAGCCCCTGTAAACATTTCTAAACCACTCTAACCCACTCTAATCCCCTCTAAACCACGTTAACCCCATCTAATCCCCTCTAAACCCCTCCAACGCCCTCGAAACCCCTCCAAACCCCTCTTAACCGCTCTAAACCCCTCTAAAGCCCTCTAAACATATTTAAACCACCCCTAAACCTCATCCCTCTAAAACACCCTAAACCACTATAATCACTAAACCTCTCTAAACGCGTTTACACCCCTTCAAACCACTCTAAACCGCCTTAAACCCTTCTAAACGCATCTAAATCCCTCTAAAGCGCTATAAATAAATCTAAAGCCCGCTAACCCCCTCTAAATTCCTCTGAACATCTCTAAACCCCTACCAAACAACTCTAAACCCTTGAAACCCATCGAAATCCCCCTCTCTCTCTATACCCCTCTAAATCCTCTAAGCCATTCTATATACCTCTAACCCCTCTACAATTTACTCGCTGGAATTCAGAAGATTGAGGGGGGTTCTTATAGAAACTTATAACATTCTTAAGGGGTTGGACAGGATAGATTCAGGAAGATTGTTCCCGATGTTGGGGAAGTCCAGGACAATGGGTCAGAGTTTAAGGATAAAGGGTAAATCTTTTAGGACCGAGATAAGAAAACCATTTTTCACACAGGGAGTGGTGAATCTCTGGAATTCTCTGCCACAGAAGGTAGTTGAGGCCAGTTCATTGTCTATATTTAAGAGGGAGTTAGATGAGGCCCTTGTGGCTAAAGGGATCTGAGTTGGATGATCAGCCATGATCATATTGAATGGCGGTGCAGGCTCCTCCTGCCTACTCCTGCACCTATTTTCTACGTTTCTATGTAAATCCGGCGAGGTTGCCACATTTCCGGCGAGGTCGCCACATTTCCGGGGAGGTCGCCATAAATCCGACGAGGTCGCCATAAATCAGGCGAGGTCGCCACATTTCCGGCAAGGTCGCCATAAGTCCGGCAAGGTGGCCATAAATCAGCCGAGGTCGCCATAGTTCCGGCATGGTCGCCATAAGTACGGCTAGGTGCCCATAAATCCGGCGAGGTCGCAACATTTCCGGCAAGGGCGCCATAAGTTCGGCGAGGTGGCCATAAATCCGGCGACGTCGCCATATTTCCGGAAAGGTCGCCATAGGTCCGGCGAGGTGGCCATTAATCCGCCAACGTCGCCATAGTTTCGGCAATGTCGCCATAAGTCCGGCGAGGTGACCATAAATCCGCCAAGGTCGCCGCAGTTCCGGCAAGGTCGCCATAAGTCCGGCGAGGTGGCCATAAATCCGGCAAGGTCGCCATAGTACCGGCAAGGTCGCCATAAGTTCGGCGAGGTGGCCATAAATCCGGCGAGGTCGCCATAGTTCCGGGAAGGTCGCCATATGTCCGGCGAGCTGGCCATAAATCCGACAAGGTCGCCATAGTTCCGGCAAGGTCGACATAAGCCCGGCGAGGTGGCCATCAATCCGGCAAGGTCGCCATAGTTCCGGCAAGGTCGCCACAAGTCCGGTAGAATCGCCTATTTCCGGAAATTTCGCCATATATCCTGCAAGGCCGCCACAAATCCGGCAAGGTCGCCATATACCAGGCATGGTCGCCATAATTCCGGCAAGGTGGCCACAAATCAGGGAAGGTCGCCATATTTCCGGAAATGTCGCCATATATCCGGGAAGGTGCCCTCAAATCCGGCTAGGTCGCCATATTTCCGGCGAGGTCGCCATAAAACCGGCAAGGTGGCCTCAAATCCGGCAAGGCCGCCATATTTCCGGCAAGGTCGCCATAAACACGGCAGGGTGGCCACAAATCAGGGAAGGTCGCCATATTTCCGGCGAAGTCGCCGTAAATCCGGCAAAGTGGCCTCAAATCCGGCAAGTTTGCCATATTTCCGGCGAGGTCGCCATAAATGCGGCAAGGTGGCGTCAAATCCGGCAAGGTCGCCACATTTCCGGCGAGGTCGCCATAAATCCGGCAAGGTCCCCATAAATCCGGCAAGGTCCACATAAATTCGCCAAGGTCGCCGCAAATCCGGCAAGGTCGCGTTAAATACGGCGAGGTCGCCATATTTCCGGCAAGGTCGCCATAAATCCGGCAAGGTCGCCATAAACCCGGCGAGGTCGCCATATTTCCGGCAAGGTCGCCACAAATCCAGCAAGGTCGCCATCAATCCGGGAAGGTCGCCATATTTCCGGCAAGGTCGCCATAAATCCGGCGAGGTTGCCACATTTCCGGCGAGGTCGCCACATTTCCGGCGAGGTCGCCATAAATCCGGCGAGGTCGCCATAAATCAGGCGAGGTCGCCACATTTCCGGCAAGGGTCGCCAGAAGTCCGGCAAGGTCGCCATAAATCAGCCGAGATCGCCATAGTTCCGGCATGGTCGCCATAAGTACGGCTAGGTGCCCATAAATCCGGCGAGGTCGCAACATTTCCGGCAAGGTCGCCATAAATCCGGCAAGGTCGCCACAAATCCGGCAAGGTCCCCACATTTCCGGCAATGTCGCCATATTTCCGGCAAGGTCACCATAAATCCGGCAAGGTCGCCACAAATGCGGCAAGGTCGCCATGAATCCGGCAAGGTCGCCATATTTCCGGGAAGGTCGCCATAAATCCGGCGAGGTCGCCATATTTCCGGCCAGGTCGCCATAAATCGGGCAAGGTCGCCATAATTCCGGCGATGTCGACTTAGTTCCGGCAAAGTCGCCATAAATCCGGCAAGTTTGCATAAATCTGCAAAGTCGACATAACTCCGGCAAGGTCGTCGTATTTCTGGCACGGTCGCCATAAATCCGGCTAGGACGCCATAAATCCGGCAAGTTCGCCATATTTCCGGCAAAGTCGCGTCAAATCCGGCAAGGTCGCCACATTTCCGGCAAGGTCGCCATAGATCCGGCAAGGTCGCCACAAATCCGGCAAGTTCGCAACATTTCGGCAAGGTCGCCAGAAATCCGGCATCGTCGCCACGAATCCGGCAAGGACGCCACATTTCCGGCAAGGTCGCCATGAATCCGGCAAGGTCGCAACATTTCCGGCAAGGTCGCCATAAATCCGGCAAGGTCGCCCCAAATCCCACAAAGTCGCCATAAATCCGGCAAGGTCGCCACAATTCCGGCAAGGTCGCCACAATTCCGGCAATGTCGCCATAAATCCGGCAAGGTCGACACAAATCCGGTAAGGTCGCCACATCCCCGGCAAGGTCGCCATAAATCCGTCAAGGTCGCCACAAATCCGTCAAGGTCGCCACATTTCAGGCAAGGTCGCCATAAATCGGGCAAAGTCGCCACAAATCCGGCAAGGTCGCCACATTTCCGGCAAGGTCGCCATTAATCCGGGAACTTCGCCATAAATCCGGCAGGGTCGCCACATTCCCGGGAAGGTCGGCATAAATCCGGCAAGGTCGCTGCAAATCCGGCAAGGTCGCCAAATTGCCGGCAAGGTCGCCATAAATCCGGCAAGGTCGCCACAAATCCAGCAAGGTCGCCACAAATGCGGCAAGGTCGCCACATTTCCGGCAATGTCGCCATAAATCCGGCAAGTTCGCCACAAATCCGACAAAGTCGCCATAAATCCGGCAAGGTCTCCACATTTCCGGCAAGATCGCCATAAATCCGGCAAGTTTGCGCCAAATCCGGCAAGGTCGCCTTATTTCCGGCAAAGTCGCAATTAATCCGGCAAGGTGGCGTCAAATCCGGCAAGGTCGCCATATTTCCGGCAAGATCACCAAAAATCCGGCAAGTACGCAACATTTCCGTCGAGGTCGCCATAAATCCGGCAATGTCGCCACAAATCCGGCAAGGTCGCTACATTCCCGGCGAGGTCGCCAAGAATCCGGCAAGGTCGCCACAAATCCGGCAAGGTCGCCATATTTCAGGCAAAGTCGCCATAAATCCGGCATGGTCGCCACAAATCCGGCAAAGTCGCGATATTTCCGACAAGGTCTCCATAAATCCGGCAAGTGTGCCTCAAATCCGGCAAGGTAGCCATTTTACCGGCAAAGTCGCCATAAATCCGGCAAGGTTCGTCAAATCAGGCAAGGTCGCCACATTTCAAACAAGGTAGCCATAAATTCCGCTACGTCTCGTCAAACCCGGCAAGGTCGCAACATTTCAGCAAGGTCGCCAGAAATCCGCCATCGTCGCCGCAAATCCGGCAAGGCCGATACATTTCCGGCAAGGTCGCCATGAATCCGGCAAGGTCGCCACAAATCCGGCAAGGTCGCAACATTTCGGCAAGTTCGCCAGAAATCCGGCAAGGTCGCCACGTTTCCAGCAACGTCGCCATGAATCCGGCAAGGTCGCCACAAGTCCGGCAAGGTCGCCATAAATCCGGGAAGGTCGCCACAAATCCCACAAGGTCGCCATAAATCCGGCAAGGTCGCCACAAATCCGGCAAGGTTGCCACATTTGCGGCAAGGTCGCCAGAAATCCGGCATCACCGCCACAAATCCGGCAAGGTCGCCACATTTCCGGCAAGGTCGCCATGAATCCGGTAAGGTCGCCACATTTCCGGCAATGTCGCCATAAATCCGGCAAGTTCGCCACAAATCCGACAAGGTCGCCATAAATCCGGCAAGGTCTCCACGTTTCCGGCAAGATCGCCATAAATCCGGCAAGTTTGCGCCAAATCCGGCAAGGTCGCCTTATTTCCGGCAAAGTCGCAATTAATCCGGCAAGGTGGCGTCAAATCCGGCAAGGTCGCCATATTTCCGGCAAGGTCACCAAAAATCCGGCAAGATCGCAACATTTCCGTCGAGGTCGCCATAAATCCGGCAATGTCGCCACAAATCCGGCAAGGTCGCTACATTCCCGGCGAGGTCGCCAAGAATCCGGCAAGGTCGCCACAAATCCGGCAAGGTCGCCATATTTCAGGCAAAGTCGCCATAAATCCGGCATGGTCGCCACAAATCCGGCAAAGTCGCCATATTTCCGACAAGGTCTCCATAAATCCGGCAAGTTTGCCTCAAATTCGGCAAGGTAGCCATTTTTCCGGCAAAGTCGCCATAAATCCGGCAAGGTTCGTCAAATCAGGCAAGGTCGCCACATTTCAATCAAGGTAGCCATAAATTCGGCTACGTCGCGTCAAACCCGGCAAGGTCGCAACATTTCGGCAAGGTCGCCAGAAATCCGCCATCGTCGCCGCAAATCCGGCAAGGTCGACACATTTCCGGCAAGGTCGCCATGAATCCGGCAAGGTCGCCACAAATCCGGCAAGGTCGCAACATTTCGGCAAGTTCGCCAGAAATCCGGCAAGGTCGCCACATTTCCAGCAAGGTCGCCATGAATCCGGCAAGGTCGCCACAAGTCCGGCAAGGTCGCCATAAATCCGGCAAGGTCGCCACAAATCCCACAAGGTCGCCATAAATCCGGCAAGGTCGCCACAAATCCGGCAAGGTTGCCACATTTGCGGCAAGGTCGCCAGAAATCCGGCATCACCGCCACAAATCCGGCAAGGTCGCCACATTTCCGGCAAGGTCGCCATGAATCCGGTAAGGTCGCCACATTTCCGGCAAGGTCGCCATAAATCCGGCAAGGTCGCCACAAATCCCACAAGGTCGCCATAAATCCGGCAAGGTCGCCACAAATCCGGCAAGGTCGCCACATTTGCGGCAAGGTCGCCATAAATCCGGCAAAGTCGCCACAAATAAGGCAAGGTCGCCACATCCCCGGTAAGGTCGCCATTAATCCGGGAATGTCGCCATAAATCCGGCAAGGACACCACATTCCCGGCAAGGTCGCCATAAATCCGGCAAGGTCGCCACAAATCCGGCAGGGTCGCCACATTTCCGGCAACGTCGCCATATTTCCGGCAAGGTCACCATAATTCCGGCAAGGTCGACACAAATGCGCCAAGGTCGCAATAAATCCGGCAAGGTCGCCATATATCCGGCAAGGTCGCCATAAATCCGGCGAGGTCGCCATATTTCCGGCAAGGCCGCCATAAATCCGAAAAGGTCGCCACAATTCGGGCAAGGTCGCCATATTTCCATCAAGGTCGCCATAAATCCGGCAAGTTTGCGTCAAATCCGGCAAGGTCGCCATATTTCCGGCAAAGTCGCAATTAATCCGGCAAGGTGGCGTCAAATACGGCAAGGTCGCAACATTTCCGTCGAGGTCGCCATAAATCCGACAATGTCGCCACAAATCCGGCAAGGTCGCTACATTCCCGGCGAGGTCGCCAACAATCCGGCAAGGTCGACACATTTCCGGCAAGGTCGCCATGAATCCGGCAAGGTCGCCACAAGTCCGGCAAGATCGCGTCAAATCCGGCAATGTCGCCACATTTCCTGCAAGGTCGCCATAGATCCGGCAAGGTCGCCACAAATCCGGCAAGTTCGCAACATTTCGGCAAGTTCGCCAGAAATCCGGCTTCTTCGCCACAAATCCGGCAAGGTCGCCACATTTCCAGCAAGGTCGCCATGAATCCGGCAAGGTCGCCACGTCCGGCAAGGTCGCCATAAATCCGGCAAGGTCGCCACAAATTCCACAAGGTCGCCATAAATCCGGCAAGGTCGCCACAAATCCGGCAAGGTCGCCAGAAATCCGGCATCGTCCCCACAAACCGGCAAGGTCGCCATGAATCCGGTAAGGTCGTCACATTTCCGGCAAGGTCGCCATAAATCCGACAAGGTCGCCACAAATCCCACAAGGTCGCCATAAATCCGGCACGGTCGCCACAAATCCGGCAAGGTCGCCACATTTGCGGCAAGGTCACCATAAATCCGACAAGGTCGCCACAAATCCCACAAGGTCGCCATAAATCCGGCACGGTCGCCACAAATCCGGCAAGGTCGCCACATTTGCGGCAAGGTCACCATAAATCCGGCAAGGTCGCCACAAATAAGGCAAGGTCGCCACATCCCCGGCAAGGTCGCCATTAATCCGGGAATGTCGCCATAAATCCGGCAAGGTAGCCACATTCCCGGCAAGGACGCCATAAATCCGGCAAGGTCGCCACAAATAAGGCACGGTCGCCATTAATCCGGGAATGTCGCCATAAATCCGGCAAGGTCGCCACATTCCCGGCAAGGTCGCCATAAATCCGGCAAGGTCGCGTCAAATCCGGCAGGGTCGCCACATTTCCGGCAACGTCGCCATATTTCCGGCAAGGTCACCATAAATCCGGCAAGGTCGACACAAATGCGGCAAGGTCGCAATAAAACCGGCAAGGTCGCCATATATCCGGCAAGGTCGCCATAAATCCGGCGAGGTCGCCATATTTCCGGCAAGGTCGCCATAAATCCGGCAAGGTCGCCACAAATCGGGCAAGGTCGCCATATTTCCGTCAAGGTCGCCATAAATCCGGCAAGTTTGCGTCAAATCCGGCAAGGTCGCCATATTTCCGGCAAAGTCGCAATTAATCCGGCAAGGTGGCGTCAAATCCGGCAAGGTCGCCACATTTCCGGCAAGGTCGCCATATTTCCGGCAAGGTCACCAAAAATCCGGCAAGATCGCAACATTTCCGTCGAGGTCGCCATAAATCCGACAATGTCGCCACAAATCCGGCAAGGTCGCTACATTCCCGGCGAGGTCGCCAGTAATCCGGCAAGGTCGCGACATTTCCGGCAAGGTCACCATGAATCCGGCAAGGTCGCCACAAGTCCGGCAAGGTCGCGTCAAATCCGGCAAGGTCGCCACATTTCCTGCAAGGTCGCCATAGATCCGGCAAGGTCGCCACAAATCCGGCAAGGTCGCCATAAATCCGGCAAGGTCGCCACATTTGCGGCAAGGTCACCATAAATCCGGCAAGGTCGCCACAAATAATGCAAGGTCGCCACATCCCCGGCAAGGTCGCCACAAATCCGGCAAGGTCGCCACATTTGCGGCAAGGTCGCCAGAAATCAGGCATCGTCGCCACAAACCGGCAAGGTCGCCACATTTCCGGCAAGGACGCCATGAATCCGGTAAGGTCGTCACATTTCCGGCAAGGTCGCCATAAATCCGGCAAGGTCGCCACATTTGCGGCAAGGTCGCCATAAATCCGGCAAGGTCGCCATAAATCCGGCAAGGTCGCCATATTTGCGGCAAGGTCACCATAAATCCGGCAAGGTCGCCACAAATAATGCAAGGTCGCCACATCCCCGGCAAGGTCGCCACAAATGCGGCAAGGTCGCCACATTTCCGGCAATGTCGCCATAAATCCGGCAAGTTCGCCACAAATCCGGCAAGGTCGCCACAAATCCGGTAGGGTCGCCACATTTCCGGCAACGTCGCCATATTTCCGGCAAGTTTGCGTCAAATCCGGCAAGGTCGCCATATTTCCGGCAGTCGCAATTAATCCGGCAAGGTGGCGTCAAATCCGACAAGGTCGCCATATTTCCGGCAAGGTCGCCATAAATCTGGCAAGTTTGCGTCAAATCCGGCAAGGTCGCCATATTTCCGGCAAAGTCGCAATTAATCCTGCAAGGTGGCGTCAAATCCGGCAAGGTCGCCACATTTCCGGCAAGGTCGCCATATTTCCGGCAAGGTCACCAAAAATCCGGCAAGATCGCAACATTTCCGTCGAGGTCGCCATAAATCCGACAATGTCACCACAAATCCGGCAGGGTCGCTACATTCCCGGCGAGGTCGCCAACAATCCGGCAAGGTCGCCACAAATCCGGCACGGTCGCCATATTTCAGGCAAAGTCGCCATAAATCCGGCATGGTCGCCACAAATCCGGCAAAGTCGCCATATTTCCGCCAAGGTCGCCATAAATCCGGCAAGTTTGCCTCAAATCCGGCAAGGTACCCATATTTCCGGCAAAGTCGCCATAAATCCGGCAAGGTGCGTCAAATGCGGCAAGGTCGCCACATTTCAATCAAGGTAGCCATAAATTCGGCTAGGTCGCGTCAAACCCGGGAAGGTCGCAACATTTCGGCAAGGTCGCCAGAAATCCGCCATCGTCGCCGCAAATCCGGCAAGGCCGCCACATTTCCGGCAAGGTCGCCATGAATCCGGCAAGGTCGCCACAAGTCCGGCAAGGTCGCGTCAAATCCGGCAAGGTCGCCACATTTCCTGCAAGGTCGCCATAGATCTGGCAAGGTCGCCACAAATCCGGCAAGGTCGCAACATTTCGGCAAGTTCGCCAGAAATCCGGCTTCTTCGCCACAAATCCGGCACGGTCGCCACATTTCCAGCAAGGTCGCCATGAATCCGGCAAGGTCGCCACAAGTCCGGCAAGGTCGCGATAAATCCGGCAAGGTCGCCACAAATCCCACAAGGTCGCCATAAATCCGGCAAGGTCACCACAAATCCGGCAAGGTCGCCACATTTGCGGCAAGGTCGCCATAAATCCGGCAAGGTCGCCACAAATAAGGCTAGGTCGCCACATCCCCGGCAAGGTCGCCATTAATCCGGGAATGTCGCCATAAATCCGGCAAGGTCGCCACATTCCCGGCAACGTCGCCATAAATCCGGCAAGGTCGCCACAAATCCGGCAGGGTCGCCACATTTCCGCCAACGTCGCCATATTTCCGGCAAGGACACCATAAATCCGGCAAGGTCGACACAAATGCGGCAAGGTCGCAATAAATCCGGCGAGGTCGCCATATTTCCGGCGAGGTCGCCATAAATCCGGCATGGTCGCCATAATTCCGGCGAAGTCGCCATATATCCGGCAAAGTCACCATAAATCCGGCAAGGTCGCCATAAATCTACAGTCACCATAACTCCGGCAAGGTCGCCGTAGTTCCGGCACGGTCGCCATAAATCCGGCTAGGGCGCCATAAATCCGGCAAGGTCGCCACATCCCCGGCAAGGTCGCCATGAATCCGGCAAGGTCGCCACAAATCCGTCAAGGCCTCCACATTTCAGGCAAGTTCGCCATAAAACCGGCAAGGTCGCCACAAATCCGGCAAGGTCTCCACATTTCCAGCAAGGTCGCTATAAATCCGACAAGGTCGCCAGGAATTCGGCAATGTCGCCACATTTCCGGCAATGTCGCCATATTTCCGGCAAGGTCTCCATAAATCCTTCAAGGTCGCCACAAATGCGGCAAGGTCGCCATAAATCCAGCAAGGTCGCCATATTTCCGGCAAGGTCGCCATAAATCCGGCGAGGTAGCCATATTTCCGGCGAGGTCGCCATAAATCGGACAAGGTCGCCATAATTCCGGCGATGTCACCATAGTTCCGGCAAAGTCGCCATAAATCCAGCAAGTTTGCCATAAAGCTGCATAGTCGCCATAACTCCGGCAAGGTCGCCGTATTTCCGGTACGGTCGCCATAAATCCGACTAGGACGCCATAAATCCGGCAAGGTCGCCATATTTCCGGCAAGGTCGCGTCAAATCCGGCAAGGTCGCCACATTTCCGGCAAGGTCGCCATAGATCCGGCAAGGTCGCCACAAATCCGGCAAGGTCGGAACATTCCGGCAAAGTCGCCAGAAATCCGGCATCGTCGCCACAAATCCGGCAAGGTCGCCACATATCCGGCAAGGTCGCCATGAATGCGGCAAGGTCGCCAGAAACCCGGCAGGGTCGCCACATTTCCTGCAATGTCGCCATATTTCCGGCAAGGTCACCATAAATCCGGCAAGGTCGACACAAATGCGGCAAGGTTGCAATAAATCCGACA
>JAXLNO010001966.1:63216-204262 GCA_038087875.1 Malacoraja senta | reverse complement strand
TGCCGGATTTGTGGCGATCTTTCCGGATTTATGGCGTCCTTGTCGGAAATATGGCGACCTTGCCGGATTTGTGGCGACCTTGCCGGAAATATGGCGACCTTGCCGTAAATATAGCGACCTTACCGGATTTGTGGCGACATTGCCGGATTTATGGCGACCTTGCCGGAAAAAGGGCGACCTCGCCGGATTTGTGGCGACCACGCCGGAAATATGGCGAAATCGCCGGATTTATGGCGAGCTTGCCTGTAATATGGCGACCTTGCCGGAAATATGGCGACCTCGCCGGATTTATGGCGACCTTGCCTGAAATATGGCGACCTTGCCGGAATTAAGGCGACCTCGCCAGAATTATGGCGACCTTGCCGGAAATATGGCGACATCGCCGGATTTGTGGCGACCTCGCCGGATTTATGGCGACTTTGCCGGAAATATGGCGACCTCGCCGGATTTGTGGCGACCTCGCCGGATTTATGGCGACTTTGCCGAAAATATGTCGACCTCGCCGGATTTGTGGCGACCTTGCCGGATGTATGGCGACCTTGCCACAAATATGTCGACCTTGCCGGATTTGTGGCGATCTTTCCGGATTTATGGCGATCTTGTCGGAAATATGGCGACCTTGCCGGATTTGTGACTATCTTGCCGGAAATATGGCGACCTTGCTGGAAATATGGGGACCTTGCCGGATTTGTGGCGTCCTTGCCGGATTTATGGCGACCTTGCCGAAAATATGTCGACCTCGACGGATTTGTGGCGACCTTGCCGGATGTATGGCGACCTTGCCACAATTATGTCGACCTTGCCGGATTTGTGGCGATCTTTCCGGATTTATGGCGTCCTTGTCGGAAATATGGCGACATTGCCGGAAATGTGGCGACCTTGCCGGATTTGTGGCGACCTTGCCGAATTCATGGCGACCTTGCCGGGGATGTGGCGACCTTGCCGGATTTATGGCGTCCCAGCCGGATTTATGGCGACCGTGACGGAAATACGGCGACCTTGCCGGAGTTATGGTGACTTTGCAGATTTATGGCGACCTTGCCGGATTTTATGGCGACCTCGCCGGAAATATGGCGACCTCGCCGGATTTATGGCGACCTTGCCGGAAATATGGCGACCTTGCCGGATTTATTGCGACCTTGCCGCATTTGTGTCGACCTTGCCGGATTTATGGTGACCTTGCCGGAAATATGGCGACATTGCAGGAAATGTGGCGACCCTGCCGGATTTGTGGCGACCTTGCCGGATTCATGGCGACCTTGCCGGAAATGTGGCGACCTTGCCGGATTTGTGGCGACGATGCCGGATTTCTGGCGACCTTGCCGGAATGTTGCGACCTTGCCGGATTTATGGCGCCCTAGCCGGATTTATGGCGACCGTGACGGAAATACGGCGACCTTGCCGGGGTTATGGCAACTTTGCAGATTTATGGCAAACTTGCCGGATTTATGGCGACTTTGCCGGAACTATGGTGACATCGCCGGAATTATGGCGACCTTGCCCGATTTATGGCGACCTCGCCGGAAATATGGCGACCTTGCCGGATTTATGGCGACCTTGCCGCATTTGTGGCGACCTTGCCGGATTTATGGTGACCTTGCCGGAAATATGGCGTCATTACCGGAAATGTGGCGACCTTCCTGGATTTGTGGAGACCTTGCCGGATTTATGGCGACCATGCCGGAAATGTGGCGACCTTGCCGGGAATGTGGCGACCTTGCCGGATTTATGGCGACATTCCAGGATTAATGGCGTCCTTGCCGGAAATGTGGCGACCTTGCCGGAAATATGGCGACTTTGCCGGAAATGTGGCGACCTTTCCGGATTTGTGGTGACCTTGCCGGAAATATGGCGACAATGCCGGAAATGTGGCGACCTTGCCGGATTTGTGGCGACCTTGCCGGATTTATGGCGACCATGCCGGAAATGTGGCGACCTTGCCGGGAATGTGGCGACCTTGCCGGATTTATGGCGACCTTGCCGCATTTGTGGCGACCCTTCTGGATTTGTGGCGACATTGCCGGATTTAAGGCGACCTTGCCGGAAATATGGCGACCTTGCCGGATTTATTGCGACCTTGTCGCATTTGTGTGGTGTGGAAAATTGGATTAGTAAGTATGCAGATGATACTAAGATAGGTGGTGTTGTGGATAATGAAGTAGATTTTCAAAGTCTACAGAGAGATTTAGGCCATTTGGAAGAGTGGGCTGAAAGATGGCAGATGGAGTTTAATGCTGACAAATGTGAGGTGCTACATCTCGGCAGGACAAATCAAAATAGGACGTACACGGTAAATGGTAGCGAATTGAGGAGTGCAGTTGAACAGAGGGATCTAGGAATAACTGTGCATAGTTCCCTGAAGGTGGAATCTCATGTAGATAGGGTGGTAAAGAAAGCTTTTGGTGTGCTGGCCTTTATTAATCAGAGCATTGAATATAGAAGTTGGGATGTAATTTTAAAATTGTACAAGGCATTGGTGAGGCCAATTCTGGAGTATGGAGTACAATTTTGGTCGCCTAATTATAGGAAGGATATCAACAAAATAGAGAGAGTACAGACGAGATTTACTAGAATGTTGCCTGGGTTTCAGCAACTAAGTTACAGAGAAAGGTTGAACAAGTTAGGTCTTTATTCTTTGGAGCGCAGAAGGTTAAGAGGGGACTTGATAGAGGTCTTTAAAATTATGAGCGGGTTAGACAGAGTGGACGTGGATAAGCTTTTCCCATTGAGAGTAGGGAAGATTCAAACAAGGGGACATGACTTGAGAATTAAGGGACAGAAGTTTAGGGGGAACATTAGGGGGAACTTCTTTACTCAGAGAGTGGTAGCTGTGTGGAATGAGCTTCCAGTGGAAGTGGTGGAGGCAGGTTCGATGTTATCCTTTAAAAATAGATTGGATGGGTATATGGACGGGAAAGGAATGGAGGGTTGTGGTCTGAGTGCAGGTAGATGGGACTAGGGGGAAGTATTTTATTTTTAATTTAAAAAAAAATAAAAAAAATAAAAAATTAATGTTCGGCACGCACTTGAAGGGCCGAGATGGCCTGTTTCCGTGCTGTTATGGTTATATGGTTATATGGTTATATGTTGTCGACCTTGCCGGATTTATGGTGACCTTGCCGGAAATATGGCGACATTGCAGGAAATATGGCGACCCTGCCGGATTTGTGGCGACCTTGCCGGATTCATGGCGACCTTGCCGGAAATGTGGCGACCTTGCCGGATTTGTGGCGACGATGCCGGATTTCTGGCGACCTTGCCGGAATGTTGCGACCTTGCCGGATTTATGGCGCCCTAGCCGGATTTATGGCGACCGTGCCGGAAATACGGCGACCTTGCCGGGGTTATGGCAACTTTGCAGATTTATGGCAAACTTGCCGGATTTATGGCGACTTTGCCGGAACTATGGTGACATCGCCGGAATTATGGCGACCTTGCCCGATTTATGGCGACCTCGCCGGAAATATGGCGACCTTGCCGGATTTATGGCGACCTTGCCGCATTTGTGGCGACCTTGCCGGATTTATGGTGACCTTGCCGGAAATATGGCGACATTACCGGAAATGTGGCGACCTTCCCGGATTTGTGGCGACCTTGTCGGATTTATGGCGACCATGGCGGAAATGTGGCGACCTTGCCGGGAATGTGGCGACCTTGCCGGATTTATGGCGACATTCCAGGATTAATGGCGTCCTTGCCGGAAATGTGGCGACCTTGCCGGAAATATGGCGACTTTGCCGGAAATGTGGCGACCTTTCCGGATTTGTGGTGACCTTGCCGGAAATATGGCGACAATGCCGGAAATGTGGCGACCTTGCCGGATTTGTGGCGACCTTGCCGGATTTATGGCGACCATGCCGGAAATGTGGCGACCTTGCCGGAAATGTGGCGACCTTGCCGGAAATGTGGCGACCTTGCCGCATTTGTGGCGACCCTTCTGGATTTGTGGCGACCTTGCCCGATTTAAGGCGACCTTGCCGGAAATATGGCGACCTTGCCGGATTTATTGCGACCTTGTCGCATTTGTGTGGTGTGGAAAATTGGATTAGTAAGTATGCAGATGATACTAAGATAGGTGGTGTTGTGGATAATGAAATAGATTTTCAAAGTCTACAGAGAGATTTAGGCCATTTGGAAGAGTGGGCTGAAAGATGGCAGATGGAGTTTAATGCTGACAAATGTGAGGTGCTACATCTCGGCAGGACAAATCAAAATAGGACGTACACGGTAAATGGTAGCGAATTGAGGAGTGCAGTTGAACAGAGGGATCTAGGAATAACTGTGCATAGTTCCCTGAAGGTGGAATCTCATGTAGATAGGGTGGTAAAGAAAGCTTTTGGTGTGCTGGCCTTTATTAATCAGAGCATTGAATATAGAAGTTGGGATGTAATTTTAAAATTGTACAAGGCATTGGTGAGGCCAATTCTGGAGTATGGAGTACAATTTTGGTCGCCTAATTATAGGAAGGATGTCAACAAAATAGAGAGAGTACAGACGAGATTTACTAGAATGTTGCCTGGGTTTCAGCAACTAAGTTACAGAGAAAGGTTGAACAAGTTAGGTCTTTATTCTTTGGAGCGCAGAAGGTTAAGAGGGGACTTGATAGAGGTCTTTAAAATTATGAGCGGGTTAGACAGAGTGGACGTGGATAAGCTTTTCCCATTGAGAATAGGGAAGATTCAAACAAGGGGACATGACTTGAGAATTAAGGGACAAAAGTTTAGGGGGAACATTAGGGGGAACTTCTTTACTCAGAGAGTGGTAGCTGTGTGGAATGAGCTTCCAGTGGAAGTGGTGGAGGCAGGTTCGATGTTATCCTTTAAAAATAGATTGGATGGGTATATGGACGGGAAAGGAATGGAGGGTTGTGGTCTGAGTGCAGGTAGATGGGACTAGGGGGAAGTATTTTATTTTTAATTAAAAAAAAAAAAAAAAAAAAAATTAATGTTCGGCACGCACTTGAAGGGCGAGATGGCCTGTTTCCGTGCTGTTATGGTTATATGGTTATATGGTTATATGTTGTCGACCTTGCCGGATTTATGGTGACCTTGCCGGAAATATGGCGACATTGCAGGAAATATGGCGACCCTGCCGGATTTGTGGCGACCTTGCCGGATTCATGGCGACCTTGCCGGAAATGTGGCGACCTTGCCGGATTTGTGGCGACGATGCCGGATTTCTGGCGACCTTGCCGGAATGTTGCGACCTTGCCGGATTTATGGCGCCCTAGCCGGATTTATGGCGACCGTGCCGGAAATACGGCGACCTTGCCGGGGTTATGGCAACTTTGCAGATTTATGGCAAACTTGCCGGATTTATGGCGACTTTGCCGGAACTATGGTGACATAGCCGGAATTATGGCGACCTTGCCCGATTTATGGCGACCTCGCCGGAAATATGGCGACCTTGCCGGGGATGTGGCGACCTTGCCGGATTTATGGGTCCCAGCCGGATTTATGGCCACCGTGACGGAAATACGGCGACCTTGCCGGAGTTATGGCGACTTTACAGTTTTATGGCGACCTTGCCGGATTTATGGCGACCTCGCCGGAAATATGGCGACCTCGCCGGATTTATGGCGACCTTGCCGGAAATATTGTGACCTTGCCGGATTTATTGCGACCTTGCCGCATTTGTGTCGACCTTGCCGGAGTTATGGTGACCTTGCCGGAAATATGGCGACATTGCAGGAAATGTGGCGACCCTGCCGGATTTGTGGCGACCTTGCCGGATTCATGGCGACCTTGCTGGAAATGTGGCGACCTTGCCGGATTTGTGGCGACGATGCCGGATTTCTGGCGACCTTGCCGGAATGTTGCGACCTTGCCAGATTTATGGCGCCCTAACCGGATTTATGGCGACCGTGCCGGAAATACGGCGACCTTGCCGGGGTTATGGCAACTTTGCAGATTTATGGCAAACTTGCCGGATTTATGGCGACTTTGCCGGAACTATGGTGACATCGCCGGAATTATGGCGACCTTGCCCGATTTATGGCGACCTCGCCGGAAATATGGCGACCTTGCCGGATTTATGGCGACCTTGCCGCATTTGTGGCGACCTTGCCAGATTTATGGTGACCTTGCCGGAAATATGGCGACATTGCCGGAAATGTGGCGACCTTGCCGGATTTGTGGCGACTTTGCCGAATTCATGGCGACCTTGCCGGGGATGAGGCGACCATGCCGGATTTATGGCGTCCCAGCCGGATTTATGGCGACCGTGACGGAAATACGGCGACCTTGCCGGAGTTATGGTGACTTTGCAGATTTATGGCGACCTTGCCGGATTTATGGCGACCTCGCCGGAAATATCGCGACCTCGCCGGATTTATGGCGACCTTGCCGGAAATATGGCGACCTTGCCGGATTTATTGCGACCTCGCCGCATTTGTGTCGACCTTGCCGGATTTATGGTGACCTTGCCGGAAATATGGCGACATTGCAGGAAATGTGGCGACCCTGCCGGATTTGTGGCGACCTTGCCGGATTCATGGCGACCTTGCCGGAAATGTGGCGACGATGCCGGATTTCTGGCGACCTTGCCGGAATGTTGAGACCTTGCCGGGGTTATGGCAACTTTGCAGATTTATGGCAAACTTGCCGGATTTATGGCGACTTTGCCGGAACTATGGTGACATCGCCGGAATTATGGCGACCTTGCCCGATTTATGGCGACCTCGCCGGAAATATGGCGACCTTGCCGGATTTATGGCGACCTTGCCGTTTTTGTTGCGACCTTGCCGGATTTATGGTGACCTTGCCGGAAATATGGCGACATTACCGGAAATGTGGCGACCTTCCCGGATTTGTGGCGACCTTGCCGGATTTATGGCGACCATGCCGGAAATGTGGCGACCTTGCCGGGAATGTGGCGACCTTGCCGGATTTATGGCGACGTTCCAGGATTAATGGCGTCCTTGCCGGAAATGTGGCGACCTTGCCGGAAATATGGCGACCTTGCCGCATTTGCGGCGACCCTGCTGGATTTGTGGCGACCTTGCCGGATTTATGGCGACATTGCCGGAAATGTGACGACCTTTCCGGATTTGTGGCGACCTTGCCGGATTTATGGCGACCTCGCCGGAAATATGGCGACCTCGCCGGATTTATGGCGACCTTGCCGGAAATATAGCGACCTTGCCGGATTTATTGCGACCTTGTCGCATTTGTGTCGACTTGCCGGATTTATGGTGACCTTGCCGGAAATATGGCGACATTGCAGGAAATGTGGCGACCCTGCCGGATTTGTGGCGACCTTGCCGGATTCATGGCGACCTTGCCGGAAATGTGGCGACCTTGCCGGATTTGTGGCGACGATGCCGGATTTCTGGCGACCTTGCCGGAATGTTCCGACCTTGCCGGATTTATGGCGCCCTAGCCGGATATATGGCGACCGTGCCAGAAATACGGCGACCTTGCCGGGGTTATGGCAACTTTGCAGATTTATGGCAAACTTGCCGGATTTATGGCGACTTTGCCGGAACTATGGTGACATAGCCGGAATTATGGCGACCTTGCCCGATTTATGGCGACCTCGCCGGAAATATGGCGACCTTGCCGGGGATTTGGCGACCTTGCCGGATTTATGGCGTCCCAGCCGGATTTATGGCGACCGTGACGGAAATACGGCGACCTTGTCGGAGTTATGGCGACTTTACAGATTTATGGCGACCTTGCCGGATTTATGGCGACCTCGCCGGAAATATGGCGACCTCGCCGGATTTATGGCGACCTTGCCGGAAATATGGCTTCCTTGCCGGATTTATTGCGACCTTGCCGCATTTGTGTCGACCTTGCCGGATTTATGGTGACCTTGCCGGAAATATGGCGACATTGCAGGAAATGTGTCGACCCTGCCGGATTTGTGGCCTTGCCGGATTCATGGCGACCTTGCCGGAAATGTGGCGACCTTGCCGGACTTGTGGCGACGATGCCGGATTTCTGGCGACCTTGCCGGAATGTTGCGACCTTGCCAGATTTATGGCGCCCTAACCGGATTTATGGCAAACCGTGCCGGAAATACGGCGACCTTGCCGGGGTTATGGCACCTTTGCAGATTTATGGCAAACTTGCCGGATTTATGGCGACTTTGCCGGAACTATGGTGACATCGCCGGAATTATGGCGACCTTGCCCGATTTATGGCGACCTCGCCGGAAATATGGCGACCTTGCCGGATTTATGGCGACCTTGCCGCATTTGTGGCGACCTTGCCGGATTTATGGTGACCTTGCCGGAAATATGGCGACATTGCCGGAAATGTGGCGACTTTGACGGATTTGTGGCGACCTTGCCGAATTCATGGCGACCTTGCCGGGGTTGTGGCAACCTTGCCGGATTTATGGCGTCCCAGCCGGATTTATGGCGACCGTGACGGAAATACGGCGACCTTGCCGGAGTTATGGTGACTTTGCAGATTTATGGCGACCTTGCCGGATTTATGGCGACCTCGCCGGAAATATGGCGACCTCGCCGGATTTATGGCGACCTTGCCGGAAATATGGCGACCTTGCCGGATTTATTGCGACCTTGCCGCATTTGTGTCGACCTTGCCGGATTTATGGTGACCTTGCCGGAAATATGGCGACATTGCAGGAAATGTGGCGACCCTGCCGGATTTGTGGCGACCTTGCCGGATTCATGGCGACCTTGCCGCAAATGTGGCGACCTTGCCGGATTTGTGGCGACGATGCCGGATTTCTGGCGACCTTGCCGGAATGTTGCGACCTTGCCGGATTTATGGCGCCCTAGCCGGATTTATGGCGACCGTGCCGGAAATACGGCGACCTTGCCGGGGTTATGGCAACTTTGCAGATTTATGGCAAACTTGCCGGATTTATGGCGACTTTGCCGGAACTATGGTGACATCGCCGGAATTATGGCGACCTTGCCCGATTTTTGGCGACCTCGCCGGAAATATGGCGACCTTGCCGGATTTATGGCGACCTTGCCGCATTTGTGGCGACCTTGCCGGATTTATGGTGACCTTGCCGGAAATATGGCGACATTACCGGAAATGTGGCGACCTTCCCGGATTTGTGGCGACCTTGCCGGATTTATGGCGACCATGCCGGAAATGTGGCGACCTTGCCGGGAATGTGGCGACCATGCCGGATTTATGGCGACATTACAGGATTAATGGCGTCCTTGCCGGAAATGTGTCGACCTTGCCGGAAATATGGCGACCTTACCGCATTTGCGGCGACCCTGCTGGATTTGTGGCGACCTTGTCGGATTTATGGCGACATTGCCGGAAATGTGACGACCTTTCCGGCTTTGTGGCGACCTTGCCGGATTTATGGCGACCTCGCAGGAAATATGGCGACCTCGCCGGATTTATGGCGACCTTGCCGGAAATATGGCGACCTTGCCGGATTTATTGCGACCTTGCCGCATTTGTGTCGACCTTGCCGGATTTATGGTGACCTTGCCGGAAATATGGCGACATTGCAGGAAATGTGGCGACCCTGCCGGATTTGTGGCGACCTTGCCGGATTCATGGCGATCTTGCCGGAAATGTGGGGACCTTGCCGGATTTGTGGCGACGATGCCGGATTTCTGGCGTCCTTGCCGGAATTTTGCGACCTTGCCGGTTTTATGGTGCCTTAGCCGGATTTATGGCGACCGTGCCGGAAATACGGCGACCTTGCCGGGGTTATGGCAACTTTGTAGATTTATGGCAAACTTGCCGGATTTATGGCGACTTTGCCGGAACTATGGTGACATCGCCGGAATTATGGCGACCTTGCCCGATTTATGGCGACCTCGCCGGAAATATGGCGACCTTGCCGGGGATGTGGCGACCTTGCCGGATTTATGGCGTCCCAGCCGGATTTATGGCGACCGTGACGGAAATACGACGACCTTGCCGGAGTTATGGTGACTTTGCAGATTTATGGCGACCTTGCCGGATTTATGGCGACCTCGCCGGAAATATGGAGACCTCGCCGGATTTATGGCGACCTTGCCGGAAATATGGCGACCTTGCCGGATTTATTGCGACCTTGCCGCATTTGTGTCGACCTTGCCGGATTTATGGTGAATTTGCCGGAAATATGGCGACATTGCAGGAAATATGGCGACCCTGCCGGATTTGTGGCGACCTTGCCGGATTCATGGCGACCTTGCCCGAAATGTGGCGACCTTGCCGGATTTGTGGCGACGATGCCGGATTTCTGGCGACCTTGCCGGAATGTTGCGACCTTGCTGGATTTATGGCGCCCTAGCCGGATTTATGGCGACCGTGCCGGAAATACGGCGACCTTGCCGGGGTTATGGCAACTTTGCAGATTTATGGCAAACTTGCCGGATTTATGGCGACTTTGCCGGAAATATGGTGAGATCGCCGGAATTATGGCGACCTTGCCCGATTTATGGCGACCTCGCCGGAAATCTGGCGACCTTGCCGGATTTATGGCGACCTTGCCGCATTTGTGGCGACCTTGCCGGATTTATGGTGACCGTGCCGGAAATATGGCGACATTGCCGGAAATGTGGCGACCTTGCCGGATTTGTGGCGACCTTGCCGACTTCATGGCGACCTTGCCGGGGATGTGGCGACCTTGCCGGATTTATGGCGTCCCAGCCGGATTTATGGCGACCGTGACGGAAATACGGCGACCTTGCCGGAGTTATGGTGACTTTGCAGATTTATGGCGACCTTGCCGGATTTATGGCGACCTCGCCGGAAATTTGGCGAACTCGCCGGATTTATGGCGACCTTGCCGGAAATATGGCGACCTTTCCGGATTTATTGCGACCTTGCGGCATTTGTGTCGACCTTGCCGGATCTATGGTGACCTTGCCGGAAATATGGCGATATTGCAGGAAATGTGGCGACCCTGCCGGATTTGTGGCGACCTTGCCGGATTCATGGCGACCTTGCCGGAAATGTGGCGACCTTGCCGGATTTGTGGCGACGATGCCGGATTTCTGGCGACCTTGCCGGAATGTTGCGACCTTGCCGGGGTTATGGCAACTTTGCAGATTTATGGCAAACTTGCCGGATTTATGGCGACTTTGCCGGAACTAAGGTGACATCGCCGGAATTATGGCGACCTTGCCCGATTTATGGCGACCTCGCCGGAAATATGGCGACCTTGCCGGATGAATGGCGACCTTGCCGCATTTGTGGCGACCTTGCCGGATTTATGGTGACCTTGCCGGAAATATGGCGACATTGCCGGAAATGTGGCGACCTTGCCGGATTTGTGGCGACCTTGCCGGATTTATGGCGACCATGCCGGAAATGTGGCGACCTTGCCGGGAATGTGGCGACCTTGCCGGATTTATGGCGACATTCCAGGATTAATGGCGTCCTTGCCAGAAATGTAGCGACCTTGCCGGAAATGTGGCGACCTTGCCGCATTTGTGGCGAACCTGCTAGATTTGTGGCGACCTTGCCGGATTTATGGAGACCTTGCCGGAAATGTGGCGACCTTTCCGGATTTGTGGCGACCTTGCCGGACTTATGGCGATCTTGCCCGAAATGTGGCGACCTTGCTGGATTTATGGCGACATTCCCGGATTAATGGCGACATTGCCGTAAATGTGGCGACCTTGCCGGATTTGTGGCGGCCTTGCCGGATTTATAGCGACCTTGCCTGAAATGTGGCGACATTGCCGGATTTATAGCGACCTTGCCTGAAATGTGGCGACCTTGACGGATTTGTGGCGACCTTGCCGGATTCATGGCGACCTTGCCGGGGATGTGGCGACCATGCCGGATTTATGGTGTCCCAGCCGGATTTATGGCGACCGTGACGGAAATACGGCGACCTTGCCGGAGTTATGGTGACTTTGCAGATTTATGGCGACCTTGCCGGATTTATGGCGACCTCGCCGGAAATATGGCGACCTCGCCGGATTTACGGCGACCTTGCCGGAAATATGGTGACCTTGCCGTATTTATTGCCACCCTGCCGCATTTCTGTCGACCTTGCCGGATTTATGGTGACCTTGCCGGAAATATGGCGACATTGCAGGAAATGTGGCGACCCTGCCGGATTTGTGGCGACTTTGCAGATTTATGGCAAACTTGCCGGATTTATGGCGACTTTGCCGGAACTATGGTGAGATCGCCGGAATTATGGCGACCTTGCCCGATTTATGGCGACCTCGCCGGAAATATGGCGACCTTGCCGGATTTATGGCGACCTTGCCGCATTTGTGGCGACCTTGCCGGATTTATGGTGACCGTGCCGGAAATATGGCGACATTGCCGGAAATGTGGCGACCTTGCCGGATTTGACGCCACCTTGCCGGATTAATTGCGACTTTGCCGGAAATATGGCGACATTGCCGGATTTGACGCAAACTTGCCAGATTTATGGCGACCTTGACGGAAATATGGCGACATTGTCGGATTTATGGCGACCTCGAGGGAAATGTTGCGATCTTGCCGGATTTTTGGGGACGTTGCCGAAAATATGGCGACCTTGTCGGATTTGACGCCACCTTGCCGGATTAATTGCGACTTTGCCGGAAATATGGCGACCTTGCCGGATTTGACGCAAACTTGCCGGAAATATGGCGACGTTGCCGGAAATGTGGCGACCCTGCCGGATTTGTGGCGACCTTGCCGGATTTGTGGCTAACTTGCCGGATTTATGGCGACATTGCCGGAAATGTGGCGACCTTGACGCATTTGTGGCGACCTTGCCGGGGATGTGGCGACCTTGCCTTATTTGTGGCGACCTTGCCGGATTTATGGTGACCTTGCCGCAAATGTGGCGACCTTGCCGGATTTATGGCAACATTGCCGGATTTATGGCGACCTTGCCGGATTTATGGCGACCTCGCCGGAAATATGGCGACCTCGCCGGATTTATTGCGACCTTGCCGCATTTGTGTCGACCTTGCCGGATTTATGGTGACCTTGCCGGAAATATGGCGACGTTGGCGGAAATGTGGCGACCCTGCCGGATTTGTGGCGACCTTGTCGGATTTATGGCGAACTTGCCGGGAATGTGGCGACCTTGCCGGATTTATGGCGACATTCCCGGATTAATGGCGACTTTGTCGGGGATGTGGCGACCTTGCCTTATTTGTGGCGACCTTGCCGGATTTATGGCGACCTTGCCGCAAATGTGGCGACCTTGCCGGATTTGTGGCGACCTTGCCGGATTTATGGCGACCTTGTGGGATTTGTGGCGACCTTGCCGGATTTATGGCGACCTTGCCGGAAATGTGGCGACCTGACCGGATTCATGGCGAACTTGCCGGAAATGTGGCGACCTTACCGGATTTGTGGCGACGATGCCGCATTTCTGGCGAACTTGCCGCACATGTGGCGACCTTGACAGATTTGGGGCGACCTTGCCGGATTTATGGCGACCTTGTGGGATTTGTGGCGACCTTGCCGGATCTATGGCGACCTTGCAGGAAATGTGGCGACATTGCCGGATTTGACGCGACCTAGCCGAATTTATGGCTTGTGGCGACCTTGCCGGATTCATGGCGACCTTGCCGGAAATGTGGCCGCCTTGCCGGATTTGCGGCGACGATGGCGGATTTTTGGCGACCTTGCCGAAATGTTGCGACCTTGCCGGGTTTGACGCGACCTAGCCGAATTTATGGCTACCTTGATTGAAATGTGGCGACCTTGCCGCATTTGACGCACCTTGCCGGATTTATGGCGACTTTGCCGGAAATATGGCTACCTTGCCGGATTTGAGGCAAACTTGCCGGATTTATGGCGACCTTGTCGGAAATATGGCGACTTTGCCGGATTTGTGGCGACCATGCCGGATTTATGGCGACTTTGCCTGAAATATGGCGACCGTGCCGGATTTGTGGCGACCTTGCCGGATTGTTGGCGACCTCGCCGGGAATGTAGTGACCTTGCCGGATTTGTGGCGACATTGTCGGATTTATGGCGACCTCGACGGAAATGTTGCGATCTTGCCGGATTTTTGGTGACCTTGCCGGAAATATGGCGACCTTGCCGGAAATGTGGCAACCTTGCCTGATTTGACGCCACCTTGCCGGATTAATTGCGACTTTGCCGGAAATATGGCGACCTTGCCGGATTTGACGCAAACTTGCCGGATTTATGGCGACCTTGACGGAAATATGGCGACCTTGCCCGATTTGTGGCGACCTTGCCGGATTTATGGCGACCTTGCCGGAAATATGGCGACCTCACCGGATTTATAGCGACCTTGCCGGATATATGGCGACCTTGCCGGATTTATTGCGACCTTGCCGCATTTGTGTCGACCTTGCCGGATTTATGGTGACCTTGCCGGAAATATGGCGACGTTGCCGGAAATGTGGCGACCCTGCCGGATTTGAGGCAACCTTGCCGGATTTATGGCGACCTTGCCGGGAATGTGGCGACCTTGCCGGATTTATGGCGACATTCCCGGATTAATGGCGACCTTGCCGGTGATGTGGCGACCGTGCCTTATTTGTGGCGACCTTGCCGGATTAATGGCGTCCTTGCCGGGAATGTGGCGACCTTGCCGGATTTATGGCGACATTCCCGGATTAATGGCGACCTTGCCGGAGATGTGGCGACCTTGCCTTATTTGTGGCGACCTTGCCGGATTTATGGTGACCTTGCCGCAAATGTGGCGACCTTGCCGGATTTGTGGCGACCGTGCCGGATTTATGGCGACCTTGTGGGATTTGTGGCGACCTTGTCGGATTTATGGCGACCTTGCCGGAAATGTGACGACCTTACCGGATTCATGGCGACCTTGCCGGAAATATGGTGACCTTGCCGGTTTGTGGGGACGATGCCGGATTTCTGGCGACCTTGCCGCAAATGTGGCGACCTTGCCGGATTTGTGGCGACCTTGCCGGATTTATGGCGACCTTGTGGAATTTGTGGCGACCTTGCCGGATTTATGGCGACCTTGCCGGACGTGGCGACCTTGCCGGATTCATGGCGACCTTGCTGGAAATGTGGCGACCTTGCCGGATTTGTGGCGAAGAAGCCGGATTTCTGGCGAACTTGCCGAAATGTTGCGACCTTGCCGGATTTGTGGCGACCTTGCCGGATCTATGGCGACCTTTGAAGAAATGTGGCGACCTTGCCGGATTTGACGCGACCTTGCCGGACTTGTGGCGACCTTGCCGGATTCATGGCGACCTTGCCGGAAATGTGTCGACCTTGCCGGATTGTTGGCGACCTCGCCGGGAATGTAGCGACCTTGCCGGATTTGTGGCGACATTGTCGGATTTATGGCGACCTCGACGGAAATGTTGCGACCTTGCCGGATTTGACGCCACCTTGCCGGATTAATTGCGACTTTGACGGAAATATGGCGACCTTGCCCGATTTGTGGCGACCTTGCCGGATTTATGGCGACCTTGCCGGAAATATGGCGACCTCACCGGATTTATAGCGACCTTGCCGGATATATGGCGACCTTGCCGGATTTATTGCGACCTTGCCGCATTTGTGTCGACCTTGCCGGATTTATGGTGACCTTGCCGGAAATATGGCGACGTTGCCGGAAATGTGGCGACCCTGCCGGATTTGAGGCAACCTTGCCGGATTTATGGCGACCTTGCCGGGAATGTGGCGACCTTGTCGGATTTATGGCGACATTCCCGGATTAATGGCGACCTTGCCGGGGATGTGGCGACCGTGCCTTATTTGTGGCGACATTGCCGGATTAATGGCGTCCTTGCCGGGAATGTGGCGACCTTGCCGGATTTATGGCGACATTCCCGGATTAATGGCGACCTTGCCGGGGATGTGGCGACCTTGCCTTATTTGTGTCGACCTTGCCGGATTTATGGTGACCTTGCCGCAAATGTGGCGACCTTGCCGGATTTGTGGCGACCGTGCCGGATTTATGGCGACCTTGTGGGATTTGTGGCGACCTTGTCGGATTTATGGCGACCTTGCCGGAAATGTGACGACCTTACCGGATTCATGGCGACCTTGCCGGAAATATGGTGACCTTGCCGGTTTGTGGGGACGATGCCGGATTTCGGGCGACCTTGCCGCAAATGTGGCGACCTTGCCGGATTTGTGGCGACCTTGCCGGATTTATGGCGGCCTTGTGGAATTTGTGGCGACCTTGCCGGATTTATGGCGACCTTGCCGGACGTGGCGACCTTGCCGGATTCATGGCGACCTTGCTGGAAATGTGGCGACCTTGCCGGATTTGTGGCGAAGAAGCCGGATTTCTGGCGAACTTGCCGAAATGTTGCGACCTTGCCGGATTTGTGGCGACCTTGCCGGATCTATGGCGACGTTGCAGGAAATGTGGCGACCTTGCCGGATTTGACGCGACCTTGCCGGACTTGTGGCGACCTTGCCGGATTCATGGCGACCTTGCCGGAAATGTGTCGACCTTGCCGGATTGTTGGCGACCTCGCCGGGAATGTAGCGACCTTGCCGGATTTGTGGCGACATTGTCGGATTTATGGCGACCTCGACGGAAATGTTGCGATCTTGCCGGATTTTTGGTGACCTTGCCGGAAATATCGCGACCTTGCCGGAAATGTGGCGACCTTGCCGGATTTGACGCCACCTTGCCGGATTAATTGCGACTTTGACGGAAATATGGCGACGTTGCCGGATTTGACGCAAACTTGCCGGATTTATGGCGACCTTCACGGAAATATGGCGACCTTGCCCGATTTGTGGCGACCTTGCCGGATTTATGGCGGCCTTGCCGGAAATATGGCGACCTCGCCGGATTTATGGCGACCTTGCCGGATATATGGCGACCTTGCCGGATTTATTGCGACCTTGCCGCATTTGTGTCGACCTTGCCGGAATTATGGTGACCTTGCCGGAAATATGGCGACGTTGCCGGAAATGTGGCGACCCTGTCGGATTTGTGGCGACCTTGCCGGATTTATGGCGACCTTGCCGGGAATGTGGTGACCTTGCCGGATTTATGGCGACATTCCCGGATTAATGGCGACCTTACCGGGTATGTGGCGACCTTGCCTTATTTGTGGCGACCTTGCCGGATTTATGGCGACCTTGCCGCAAATGTGGCGACCTTGCCGGATTTGTGGCGACCTTGCCGGATTTATGGCGACCTTGTGGGATTTGTGGCGACCTTGCCGGACTTATGGCGACCTTGCCGGGAATGTGGCGCCTTACCGGATTCATGGCGACCTTGCCGGAAATGTGGCGACCTTGCCGGATTTGTGGCGATGATGCCGGATTTCTGGCGACCTTGCCGCAAATGTGGCAACCTTGCCGGAATTGCGGCGACCTTGCCGGATTTATGGCGACCTTGTTTGATTTGTGGCGACCTTGCCGGATTTATGGCGACCTTGCCGGACTTGTGGCGACCTTGCCGGATTCATGGCGACCTTGCTGGAAATGTGGCGACCTTCCCGGATTTCTGGCGAACTTGCCGAAATGTTGCGACCTTGCCGGATTTGTGGCGACCTTGCCGGATTCATGGCGACCTTGCCGGAAATGTGTCGACCTTGCCGGATTTGCGGCGACGATGGCGGATTTCTGTCGACCTTGCCGAAATGTTGCGACCTTGCCGGGTTTGACGCGACGTAGCCGAATTTATGGCTACCTTGATTGAAATGTGGCGACCTTGCCTGATTTGACGAACCTTGCCGGATTTATGGCGACTTTGCCGGAAAAATGGCTACCTTGCCGGATTTGAGGCAAACTTGCCGGATTTATGGCGACCTTGACGGAAATATGGCGACCTTGCCCGATTTGTGGCGACCTTGGCGGATTTATGGCGGCCTTGCCGGAAATATGGCGACCTCGCCGGATTTATGGCGACCTTGCCGGATATATGGCGACCTTGCCGGATTTATTGCGACCTTGCCGCATTTGTGTCGACCTTGCCGGAATTATGGTGACCTTGCCGGAAATATGGCGACGTTGCCGGAAATGTGGCGACCCTGCCGGATTTGTGGCGACCTTGCCGGATTTATGGCGACCTTGCCGGGAATGTGGTGACCTCGCCGGATTTATGGCGACATTCCCGGATTAATGGCGACCTTACCGGGGATGTGGCGCCCTTGCCTTATTTGTGGCGACCTTGCCGGATTTATGGCGACCTTGCCGCAAATGCGGCGACCTTGCCGGATTTGTGGCGACCTTGCCGGATTTATGGCGACCTTGTGGGATTTGTGGCGACCTTTTCCGGACTTATGGCGACCTTGCCGGGAATGTGGCGCCTTACCGGATTCATGGCGACCTTGCCGGAAATGTGGCGACCTTGCCGGATTTGTGGCGATGATGCCGGATTTCTGGCGACCTTGCCGCAAATGTGGCAACCTTGCCGGATTTGCGGCGACCTTGCCGGATTTATGGCGACCTTGTTTGATTTGTGGCGACCTTGCCGGATTTATGGCGACCTTGCCGGACTTGTGGCGACCTTGCCGGATTCATGGCGACCTTGCTGGAAATGTGGCGACCTTGCCGGATTTCTGGCGAACTTGCCGAAATGTTGCGACCTTGCCGGATTTGTGGCGACCTTGCCGGATTCATGGCGACCTTGCCGGAAATGTGTCGACCTTGCCGGATTTGCGGCGACGATGGCGGATTTCTGTCGACCTTGCCGAAATGTTGCGACCTTGCCGGGTTTGACGCGACGTAGCCGAATTTATGGCTACCTTGATTGAAATGTGGCGACCTTGCCTGATTTGACGAACCTTGCCGGATTTATGGCGACTGCCGGAAAAATGGCTACCTTGCCGGATTTGAGGCAAACTTGCCGGATTCATGGAGACCTTGTCGGAAATATGGCGACTTTGCCGGATTTGTGGCGACCCTGCCGGAAATATGGCGACCTTGCCGGATTTGGCGCAAACTTGCCGGATTTATGGCGATCTTGCCGGAAATGTGGAGACCTTGCCGGATTTATGGCGACCTTGTCGGATTTGTGGCGAACTTGCCGGATTTATGGCCACATTGCCGGAAATGTGGCGACCTTGCCGCATTTGTGGCGACCTTGCTGGGTTTGTGGCGACCTTGTCGGATTTATGGCGACCTGGCCGGCAATTTGGCGACCTTGCCGGGTTTGCAGCGACCTTGCCGGATTTATGCCGACCTTGCCGGGAATGTGGCGACCCTGCCGGATTTATGGCGAAGTTCCCGGATTAATGGCGACCTTGCCGGAAATGTGGCGACCTTGCCGGATTTGTGGCGACCTTGCCCGATTTATGGCGACCTTGCCTGAAATGTGGCGACCTTGACGGATTTGTGGCGACCTTGACGGATTTATGGCGACCTTGCCGGAAATATGGCGAACTTGCCGGATTTATGGCGTCCTAGCCGGATTTATGGCGACCGTGCCAGAAATACGACGACCTTGCCGGAGTTATGTCGACTTTGCAGATTTATGGCAAACTTGCCGGATTTATGGCGACTTTGCCGGAACTAAGTCGACATCGCCGGAATTATGGCGACCTTGCCCGATTTATGGCGACCTGGCCGGAAATATGGCGACCTCGCCGGATTTATGGCGACCTTCCCGGAAATATGGCGACCTTGCCGGATTCATGGCGACCTTGCCGCATTTGTGGCGACCTTGCCGGATTTATGGTGACCTTGCCGGAAATATGGCGACATTGCCGGAAATGTGGGGACCTTGCCGGATTTGTGGCGACCTTGCCGGATTTATGGCGACCTTGCCGGAAATGTTGCGACCTCGGCGGATTTATGGGCACCTAGCCGTACTTATGGCGACCATGCCGGAACTATGGCGACCTCGGCTGATTTATGGCGACCTTGCCGGACTTCTGGCGACCTTGCCGGAAATGTGGCGACCTCGCCTGATTTATGGCGACCTCGCCGGATTTATGGCGACCTCGCCGGAAATGTGGCGACCTCGCCGGAAATGTGGCAACCTCCCCGGATTTATGGCGACCTTGCCGGAAATATGGCGACCTTCCCGGATTGATGGCGACCTTGCTGGATTTATGGCGACCTTGCCGGAAATATGGCGACCTCGCCGGGTTTATGGCGACCTTGCCGGATTTATGGCGACCTTGCCGGAAATATGGCGACCTCGCCGTATTTAACGCGACCTTGCCGGATTTGCGGCGACCTTGGCGAATTTATGTGGACCTTGCCGGATTTATGGGGACCTTGCCGGATTTATGGCGACCTCGCCGGAAATGTGGCGACCTTGCCGGATTTGACGCCACCTTGCCGCATTTATGGCGACCTCGCCGGAAATATGGCAAACTTGCCGGATTTGAGGCCACTTTGCCGGATTTACGGCGACTTCGCCGGAAATATGGCGACCTTCCCTTATTTGTGGCCACCCTGCCGTGTTTATGGCGACCTTGCCGGAAATATGGCGGCCTTGCCGGATTTGAGGCCACCTTGCCGGATTTATGGCGACCTCGCCGGAAATATGGCGACCTAGCCGGATTTGAGGCCACCTTCCCGGATTTATGGCGACATTTCCGGAAATATGGCGACCTTCCCTGATTTGTGGCCACCTTGCCTCAATTATGGCGACCATGCCGGGTATATGGCGACCTTGCCGGATTTGTGGCGGCCTTGCAGGATATATGGCGAACTTTCCGGAAATAGGCGATTCTGCCGGACTTGTGGCGACCTTGCCGGAACTATGGCGACCTTGCCGGATTGATGGCCACCTCGCCGGGCTTATGTCGACCTTGCCGGAACTATGGCGACCTTGTCGGATTTATGGCCAGCTCGCCGGACATATGGCGACCTTCCCGGAACTATGGCGACCTCGCCGGATTTATGGCCACCTCGCCGAACTTATGGCGACCTTGCCGGTACTATGGCGACCTTGCCGGATTTATGGCCACCTCGCCGGACTTATGGCGACCTTGCCGGAACTGCGGCGACCTTGGCGGATTTATGGTCACCTCGCCTGACTTATGGCGACATTGCCGAAACTATGGCGACGTTGGCGGATTAATGGCCACCTCGCCGGACCTATGGCGACCTTTCCGGAAATATGGCGACGTCGCCGGATTTATGGCCACCTCGCCGAACTTATGGCGCCCTTGCCGGAAATGTTGCGACCTCGCCGGATTTATGGGCACCTAGCCGTACTTATGGCGACCATGCCGGAACTATGGCGACCTCGGCTGATATATGGCCACCTTGCCGGACTTATGGCGACCTTGCCGGAAATGTGGCGACCTCGCCTGGTTGATGGCGACCTCGCCGGATTTATGGCGACCTCGCCGGAAATGTGGCGATCTCGCCGGAAATGTGGCAACCTCGCCGGATTTACATAGAAACGTAGAAAATAGGTGCAGGAGTAGGCAGGAGGAGCCTGCACCGCCATTCAATATGATCATGGCTGATCATCCAACTCAGTATCCTGTACCTGCCTTCTCTCCATACCCGCAGATCCCTTTAGCCACAAGGGCCGCATCTAACTACCTCTTAAATATAGACAATGAACTGGCCTCAACTACCTTCTGTGGCAGAGAATTCCAGAGATTCACCACTCCCTGTGTGAAAAATGGTTTTCTTATCTCGGTCCTAAAAGATTTACCCTTTATCCTTAAACTCTGACCCATTATCCTGGACTTCCCCAACATCGGGAACAATCTTCCTGAATCTATCCTGTCCAACCCTTAAGAATGTTATAAGTTTCTATACGAACCCCCCTCAATCTTCTGAATTCTAGCGAGTAAATTGTAGAGGGGTTAGAGGTATATACAATGGCTGAGGATTTAGAGGGGTATAGAGATAGAGGGGGATTTCGATGGGTTTCAAGGGTTTAGAGCTGTTTGGTAGGGGTTTAGAGATGTTCAGAGGAATTTAGAGGGGGTTAGCGGGCTTTAGATATATTTATAGCGCTTTAGAGGGATTTAGATGCGTTTAGAAGGGTTTAAGGCGGTTTAGAGTGGTTTGAAGGGGTGTAAACGCGTTTAGAGGGGTTTAGTGATTATAGTGGTTAAGGGTGTTTTAGAGGGATGAGGTTTAGGGGTGGTTTAAATATGTTTAGAGGGCTTTAGAGGGGTTTAGAGCGGTTAAGAGGGGTTTGGAGGGGTTTCGAGGGCGTTGGAGGGGTTTTGAGGGGATTAGATGGGGTTAACGTTGTTTAGAGGGGATTAGAGTGGGTTAGAGTGGTTTAGAAATGTTTACAGGGGCTTAGACGTGTTGAGAGGAGTTCAGATGGGCTTAGAGGTGCTCAGAATGGTTTAGATGGCTTTCGAGGGGTTTCGAATGATTTGGAGGGATTTAGAGGGGTTTCGAAGGGTTTCGAGGGGATTAGAGGGTGTTACAATGGTTCAGGGGGGTTTAGAATGGTTTGGAGATGTTTAAACTGGTTTAGAGGGCTTTAGACGGGTTTGGCGTGGTGTACATGTGCTTAGAGATGTATAGTGAGTTAGATGGTATTAGAGGGGTTTCGAGTGGTTTAGAGGGGTTTCGGGTGTTTCAAAGGCGGTTAGAGGGCTTTAAGGCTCTGTCTTACGTGTTTGCGGTCATCGGCGGTGAAGCGCGGCTTCGCCTGTAGAGAGGACCGCACGGCAACGGCAAGGGCGCCGAGCCTATCCACGGGAGCGCCGCACGGATGCTGCGCGGGGGCCGAGTGATTCAAATACGGCTGGTCCCAAGTAAAAAAAGGGCGGGCCGACTGCGATGACGTCGGCCCGCCGCACGTGACTCACGAGCGGCGGCTGTGGCGGCGGCCGTCCTGATCGCGGCGCTATAGCGGTGGCTGTGCCTGCGGCCGTGCCGCACACGTGCCTCACTGGCGGCGGCACGTGCCTCACTGGCGGAGGCTGTGGCAGTGGAAGTTTGACGCACGGCGCTCCAGCCACACTGGCGGCGGCCCGTGCGGGCGGCCGTGCCGCACTCGTGCATCACTGGTGGAGGTTGTGCGGTAAGAATATAGTTTTCAACAGTGTAGGTTTTATTTTAGCACCGTGCGGTATTGGGAACACCGCCGCACGGCCCCGGAATTGTGCGTTCTCACGAGTGCGCGGTCTATGGCGGCAGATTCTTCCCGTTTCGCCGCCAATGACCGCAGACTCGTGAGACAGGCCTTAGAGTGGTTTATATGTGTTTAGAGGGCTTTACATGGGTTTAGAGTGGTTAAGAGGGGTTTAGAGGGCTTATGAGGGGTTTAGATGTGGGTAGAGGGGGTTAGAGGGGGTTGGAGACGATTGGATGGCGCAATGGGCTAAGTGTTCGGCTGGCAACCGGAAGGTAGCCGGTTCGAATCCCGCTTGGAGTGCATACTGTCGTTGTGTCCTTGGGCAAGACACTTCACCCACCTTTGCCTGCGTGTGAATGTTGATATGTTGATATCAACATATGGATATGGATAATTCTCTGTAAAGCACTTTGGTTTCAAGTGATTTGATTGAAAAGTGCTATATAAATACAAATATAAATATATATATAAATATAGATGGGGTTTAGAGTGGTTTATTTGGGTTTAGCGGGGTTTAGTTGGGTTTAGTGTTTAGAGGGGGGTTAGAGTGCTTTAGAGTGGTTTAGAGGGGGTTAGAGGGGGTTGTAGGGGTTTAAAGCAGTTTAAAGGGGCTTAGATACAAGATACAAGATACAAGATACAAGATACATTTATTTGTCACATGTGCCAGTTGGCACAGTGAAATGTGTGGTCACCATACTGCCATACAATAAAAATAAAGAACACAACACACGATAGAATTCAACATAAAACATCCCACACAGCAGAATGAATGTTAGCCACTGTGTTAGACGTGTTTTGAGGGGTTCAGAGGAGCTTAGATGAGCTTAGAAGGGTTTAAAGGGGATTAGAGGGCTTGAGAGTGGTTTCAAGGTGTATAGGGGGCTTTAGAATGGTTTAGAGCGGTTAAGAGGGGGTTGGAGGGGTTTCGAGGGCTTTGGAGCGGTGTAGAGGGGGCTAGATGGGGTTAACGTGGTTTAGAGGGGATTAGAGTGGGCTAGAGTGGTTTAGAGGTTTAAAGGGGCTTAGACGTGTTTTGAATGATTCAGGGGGGCTTAGAGGGGCTTAGAATAGTTTAGAGGGGTGTAGATGGGTTTCGAAATATTTAGAGGGATTTAGACGGGTTTCGAAGGGTTTAGAGGAGTTTAGAGGTGATTGGAGAGTGTTACAATGGTTTAGAGGGGGCTTGGAATGGTTTAGAGGGGTTTAGACTTTTAGAGGGCTTTAGAGAGATTTGGAGGAGTGTAGCGGTGTTTAGAAATGTTTAGTGAGTTAGAGGGTATTAGAGGGTAGAGGGTTTTCGAGTGTTGCAAAGGGGTTGGCTTTAGTGTGCTTTACATGTGTTTAGAGGGGTTTACGTGGGTTTAGAGCTGTTCAGGGGGGTAGTGGGCTTAAGAGGGGTTTAGAAGTGGTTAGAGGGGGGTAGAGGGGTCTGGAGGAGTAGATGGGTTTAGAGGGGTTTAGTTGGGTTTTGCGGGGTTTAGAGGGGGTTGGGGTATTTGGAGTGGTTTAGAGTGGTTTAGAGGCGGTTGGAGGGCGGTTAGGAGTTTTTAAGCGGTTTAAAAGGGCAGGCGTGTTTTGAGGGGTTCAGATGGGCTTAGAGGGGCTTAGAAGGGTTTAAAGGGGTTTGGAGGGGTTTTGCGGGGTTTCGAATGATTAAGAGGGGTTTAAAGGTGTTCCGGATGGTTTCGAGGGGTTTAACGTGGATTATAGAGTGTTAGAAAGATTTAGAGCTTTTTCGAGGGGTTTAGAGGGGTTTTCAGGGGTTCAGAGGGCTTTAGATGTATAGAGGGCTTTCCCGGGGTTTAGAGGCGTTTAGAGTGATTTTGATTGGTGTTGGATGATTTTAGATGGGTTTTGAGGGGGTTTAGAGGATTTTCGATGTTTAAAGTGGGTTTGAGGGGTTTAGAGGGGTTTTGATCGGTTTAGTGGATTTTGGAGGTTTAGAGGGCTAGATGAGCTAAGAGGGACAGAGGGGTTAGAGGGATTCAGAGGGGCTTAGAGGGTTTTAGAGGGTCTTAGAGGGATTCGACGGGTTTAGAGGGGTTTAGAGGGGTTTAGAGGTGTTTAGTGGGGCTCAGAGGGGCTTAGAAGTTTTGGAGGGGTTTATATATAGTTAGGATTTCGATGGGTTACGCGAGATTTAGAGCGGTTTAGAGGTGTTTAGAGTGCGCTGGAGGGGTTAGAGGGAATTAGAGGTGTCCATAGGAATTTAGAGGGGTTTAGAGGGCTTTAGAGGTGTTTATGGTGCTTTAGAGGCGTTTAGAGGGGTTTAGAGGGATTTAGAGTGGGTTGGAGGGGTGTAGAGGTGTTTAGAGGGGGTATAGTGGGCTTAGACGGGTTTAGAGGGGCTTTAAGGCGTTTAGAGGGGTTTAGAGCTATTTAGTGATGTTTAGAGTGGTTTAGAGGTGTTTAGAGTGGTTGAGAAGTTGATAGAGGGGGTGAGAGGGTTTAAGAGGGGTTTAGAAGTGGGCAGAGGGTGTAAGAGGAAGTTAGAGGGGTTTAGATAGATTCAGAGGGCTTCAAAGGGGTTCAGCGGGGTGTACATTGTGTTGGAGGGGTTTAGAGGGGGCTAGAGGGCGTTAGAGTGGTTTGGAAGGGCTTAGAGTGCATTAGAGGGAGTTTGAGGGATTTCCATGTGTTTAGAGGTGTTGAAAGGGATTTATTATTTTGGAGGGGTTTAGAGGGGTTTGGATGTGTTCAGAGGGATTTAGTGGGCTTAGAGGGCTTTAGATCTATCTTTTTATTTTATTTTTGTCTAGTTAAATGTAGATGTTTGTGTTTTTTATATTGTTTTTAACTGTGTATATGTGGGGGCCGGGAGAAACTTAAAAAAATCTCTTCCCTGTATGGAGGACCCGACCTTTCTCTGTCGGGTCTACGTTGTCGTTGGGGCCTAGCACCGTGGAGCCATCGTGGAGCTGGCCGAGTTCGGAGCGTGGTGAGCTGCGGTGACGCGCGGCTGTGACCCGGCCCCGGAGATACGGAGGCTCCAGCCGCGCGTCTGGTGGACGGAGACATCGGGACCTCGCGGGTCCCTGGTGGGAGACCGCTTTTCGGGGCTTCCGCAACGGCAACTTCTCCCGCCCGAGTTGCGGGGTTGAAGATGACCTGGAGCGAGGTCTTCCATCGCCCGGCGCAGCTTTGGTGGCCGCGGGACTTCCTGGCGCTACCGGGGGCTCCAAAATCAAGACCCGGAGCACGGCCTTGCATCGCCCGGCGCGTCTTTAATGGCCGCGGGACCTATTTTCCATCGCCCGACGGGGGCTCTGACTGACATCGGGAGGAGAATGGGGACTGCAGGGGAGAGATAAAACTTTGCCTTCCATCACAGCGAGGAGGAGATTCGCTGTGATGGATGTTTGTGTAAATTGTGTTGTGTCTTGGTTCTTTTTACTTGTTTGTATGGCTGCAGAGACCAAATTTGAGGTTCAAATGACAATAAATGGTATTGTATTGTATTGTATTGTATTGTAGATGTGTTTAGGTGCTTTAGATGGTATTTAGAGCGGTTTGGAGGGGTTAGAGTGTTGTTGAGTGGTTTCGAGGGATGTAGAGGGGTTTAGATATATATACATTTAGATATACATTTCAAGATCCTCCTCTATGTCTACAAAGCCCTCAATGGGCTTGCCCCCACCTACATTAAAAGTTTTCTCGCCCACCACTCCACCTCCAGGTCCCTCAGATCGGCCGACGGGGTTGCTGAATATCCCGCGGTCTAGTCATAAGCTCAGGGGCGACCGCGCCTTTGCGGTTGTAGCTCCTAGACTGTGGAACAGCATCCCCCTTCCCATCAGAACTGGCCGCTCCATCGACTCCTTTAAGTCAAGACTAAAAACGTATATATACACCCTAGCCTTTCTTGACTTCCTCTGAGCGAGGGCTATATGTATATATGTAGATAATTTGTTTGTTTATACTATTCGTATAACAAATGTAAAGCTCTTTGGCCAACGAGAGTTGTTTTTTAAATGTGCTATATAAATAAATGTGACGAAAGTGTGACTTCGATGGGTTTCGGGTTTTTTGGGGGGGGTTGATGTGTTTAGAGTGGGTTAGTGGGGTTTAAAGGGGTTTAGAGGGGTTTTGATGGGTTTAGAGGGGTTTGGAGGTTTAGAGGGCTAGATGAGCTTCGAGGGACAGAGGGGTTAGAGGGATTTAGAGGGGCTTAGAGGGTTTAGATGGGTTTAGAGGGGTTTAGAGGGGATAGGATGGTTTCGAGGGGTTTAGAGAGCGTTAGAGGGATATGAAGGGGTGTAGAGCTGTTTAGAGAGGTATGGTGGGAATAGAGGGTTGTAGAGGGATTTCGAGAGATTTAGAGGGTTTAGATGGGTTTCGGGTGGTTTTGGGGGGTTCGATGCGTTTAGAGTGGGTTAGAGGGGTTTAGAGGGTTCAGAGAGGTTTTGATGGGTGTAGGGGTTGAGGTTTAGAGGGCTAGATGTGCTTAGAGGTACAGAGGTGTTAGAGGGATATAGAGGGGCAGAGGGTTTAGAGGTTAGAGGGGCTTGGAAGGTTTCGAGGGGTTTAGAGAGAATTAGAGTGATTTCGATGGGTTTCAAGGGGTTTAGAGCTGTTTAGAGGGATTTAGACCTCTTTGGAGGGGCTTAGAGGTGTTCAGAGGAATTTAGAGGAGTAGCGGGCATTAGAGTTATTTTAGCGCTTTAGAGTGGTTTTGAGAGGATTAGGGGGATTTAGAGTGGTTTGGAGGGGTGTAGAGGGGTTTAGAGGGGTTTAGAGGTGTTTATAGTGGTTTAACCGTATAACCATATAACGATATAACAATTACAGCACGGAAGCAGGCCATCTCGGCCCTTCTAGTTCGTTCCGAACACTTATTCTCCCCTAGTCCCATCTACCTGCACTCAGACGATAACCCTCCATTCCCTTCCCGTCCATATACCTATCCAATTTATTTTTAAATGATAAAATCGAACCTGACTCCATCACTTCCACTGGAAGCTCACTCCACACAGCTACCACTCTCAAAGTAAAGTTGTTCCCCCTCATGTTACCCCTAAACTTCTGTCCCTTAATTCTCAAATCATGTCCTCTTGTTTGGATCTTCCCTACTCTCAATGGAAAAAGGTTATCCACTTTAACTCTGTCTATCCCTCTCATCCTTTTAAAGACCTCTATCAAGTCCCCCTGAACCTTCTGCGCTCCAATGAATAAACTAACTTGTTCAACCTTTCTCTTTACCTTAGTTTCTGAAATCCAGGCAAAATTGTAGTAAATCTCCTCTGTACTCTCTCTATTTTGCTGACATCTTTCCTATAATTTGGCGACCAAAATTGTACACCATACTCCAGAATTGGCCTCACCAATACCTTGTACAAGTTTAACATTACATCCCAACTTCTGTACTCAATGATCTGATTTATAAAGGCCAGCACACCAAAAGCTTTCTTTACCACCCAATCTAGATGAGATTCCACCTTCAGGGAACTATGCACAGTTATTCCTAGATCCCTCTGTTCAACTGCATTCCTCAATTCGCTACCATTTACCATGTACGTCCTATTTTGATTTGTCCTGCCAAGATGTCGCACCTCACACTTATCAGCATTAAACTCCATCTGCCATCTTTCAGCCCACTCTTCCAAATGGCCTAAATCTCTCTGTAGACTTTGAAAATCTACATTTTCCACAACACCACCTTTCTTAGTATCATCTGCATACTTAGTAATCCAATTTACCAAACCATCAACCAGATCGTTGGTGTATATAACAAACAACAGTGGACCCAACACAGATCCATGAGGCACCCCACTAGTCACCGGCCTCCAACCTAACAAACAGCCATCCACCATTACTCTCTGGCATCTCCCATTCAGCCACTGTTGAATCCATCTTGACATTCCACCATTAATACCCAACAATTGAACCTTCTTAACCAACCTTCCTTGTGGAACCTTATCAAAGGCCATACCGAAGTCCATATAGACAACATCCACCCTTTACCCTCATCAATGTCCCTAGTAACCTCTTCAAAAATTCAAGAAGATTAGTCAAACATGACCTTCCAGGCACAAATCCACGTTGACTGTTCCTAATCAGACCCCGCTTATCCAGATGCTTATATATATTATCTCTGATTATCCTTTCCATTAATTTTCCCCCACTGATGTCAAACTAACAGGTCTATAATTGCCAGGTTTACTCTTAGAGCCCTTTTTAAACAATGGAACAACATGCGCAGTACGCCAATCCTCCGGCACCATTCTCGTTTCTAATTACATTTGAAATATTTATGTCATAGCCCCTGCTATTTCTACACTAACTTCCCTCAATATCCTAGGGAATATCCTGTCAGGACCTGGAGACTTATCCACTTTTATATGTTTCATAAGTGTCTGTACTTCCGCTTATTTGAATCTAATAGTTTCCATAGCTACTCTACTTGTTTCCCTTACCTCACCTAACTCAATATCATTCTCCTTGGTGAATACCGAAGAAAATAAATTGTTCAATATCTCCCCCATCTCTTTTTGCTTTTCAGATAGCTGTCCACTCTGACTCTCTAAAGATTTAGGTTTAGGGTGTTTTAGAAGGATAGAGAGCTTTAGAATGATTTTGACTGGGTTTAGAGGGGGGTTGAGGGGGGTCGAGTGCTTTAGAAGGGTTTAGAGGGGGTTAGATAGATACATAGATACATAGAAAATAGGTGCAGGAGTAGGCCATTCGGCCCTTCGTGCCTGCACCGCCATTCAATATGATCATGGCTGAGCATCCAACTCAGCATCCCGTACCTGCCTTCTCTCCATACCCCCTGATCCCTTTAGCCACAAGGGCCACATCTAACTCCCTCTTAAATATTGCCAATGAACTGGCCTCAACTACCCTCTGTGGCAGAGAGTTCCAGAGATTCACCACTCTCTGTGTGGAAAAGTTTTTTCTCATCTCGGTCTTAAAGGATTTCCCCCTTATCCTTAAGCTGTGACCCCTTGTCCTGGGCTTCCCCAACATCGGGAACAATCTTCCTGCATCTAGCCTGTCCAACCCCATAAGAATGTTGTAAGTTTCTATAAGATCCCCTCTCAAACTCCTAAATTCTAGCGAGTATAAGCCAAGTCTATTCACTTTCTTCATATGAAAGTCCTGACATCCCAGGAATCAGTCTGGTGAACCTTCTCTGCAATCCCTCTATGGCTATAATGTCCTTCCTCAGATTTGGAGACTAAAACTGTACGCAATACTCCAGGTGTGGTCTCACCAAGACCCTGTACAACTGCAGTAGAACCTCCCTGCTCCTATACTCAAATCGTTTTGCTATGAAAGCTAACATACCATTCGCTTTCTTCACTGCCTGCTGCACCTGCATGCCTACTTTCAATGACTGGTGTACCATGACACCGAGGTCTCGCTGCATCTCCCCTTTTCCTAATCGGCTACCATTTAGATAATAGTCTGCTTTCCTGTTTTTGCCACCAAAGTGGATAACCTCACATTTATCCACATAATACTGCATCTGCCAAACATTTGCCCACTCACCCAGCCTATCCAAATCACCTTGCAGTCTCCTAGCATCCTCCTCACAGCTAACACTGCCCCCCAGCTTAGTGTCATCCGCAAACTTGGAGATGTTGCCTTCAATTCCCTCATCCAGGTCATTAATATAAATTGTAAATAGCTGGGGTCCCAGCACCGAGCCTTGCGGTACCCCACTAGTCACTGCCTGCCATTGTGAAAAGGACCCGTTTACTCCTACTGTTTGCTTCCTGTTTGCCAGCCAGTTCTCTATCCACATCAATACTGAACCCCCAATACCGTGTGCTTTAAGTTTGTATACTAATCTCTTATGTGGGACCTTGTCGAACGCCTTCTGAAAGTCCAGATACAACACATCCACTGGTTCTCCCCTATTGACTCTACTAGTAACATCCTCGAAAAATTCTATAAGATTCGTCAGACATGATTTACCTTTCGTAAGTCCATGCTGACTTTGTCCAATGTTTTCACCACTTTCCAAATGTGCTGCTATCCCATCTTTATTAACTGAATCTAGCAGTTTTCCCACTACCGATGTTAGACTAACTGGTCTGTAATTCCCCGTTTTCTCTCTCCCTCCCTTCTTAAAAAGTGGGGTTACGTTTGCTACCCTCCAATCCTCAGGAACTACTCCAGTATCTAAAGAGTTTTGAAAAATTATCACTAATGCATCCACTATTTCTGGAGCGACTTCCTGAAGTACTCTGGGATGCAGCCTATCTGGCCCTGGTGATTTATCGGCCTTTAATCCATTCAATTTACCCAATACCACTTCCCGACTAACCTGGATTTCACTCAGTTCCTCCATCTCCTTTGACCCGCGGCTCCCTGCTATTTCCGGCAGATTATTTATGTCTTCCTTAGTGAAGACATAACCAAAGTAGTTATTCAATTGGTCCGCCATATCCTTGTTCCCCATGATCAATTCACCTGTTTCTGACTGCAAGGGACCTACATTTGTTTCAACTAATCTCTTTCTCTTCACATATCTATATCAATTTTGCAGTCAGTTTTTATGTTCCCTGCCAGTTTTCTTTCATAATCAATTTTCCCTTTCCTAATTAAGCCCTTTGTCCTCCTCTGCTGGTCTCTGAATTTCTCCCAGTACTCTGGTATGCTGCTTTTTTCTGGCTAATTTGTACGCATCATCTTTTGCTTTGATACTATCCCTCCATGAGGCGGTTAGATGGATTTAAAGACGTTTAAATGGAATTAGAGGGCATGAATGTGGTTTAAATGTGTTCAGAGGACTTTAGAGAGGTTTAGAGCGTTTAAGGGAGTTTGGAGGAGTTTAGTGGGCGTTGGAGGGATTTATAGGGGGCTAGATGGGGTTAGAGTTACTTTGAGGGGTTTTCACAGGGTTTTACAGTGGTTTAGAGAGTTTTAACGAGGCTTAGACGTGTTTAGAAGGGTTCAGAGGGGCTTAGAGGGGTTAAGAGTGTTTTAGAGGGGTTTAGATTGGTTTCGAATGATTTAGAGGGATTTAGAGGATTTGAAGGATTTCGAGGAGTTTAGAGGGGGTGTGTTACAATGGTTTAGAAGCGTTTAGAATGGTTTAGAGGGTTTTAGACTGGTTTAGAGGGCTTTAGAGATGTTTGGAGCGTGGTGTTTAGAGGTGTTTAGTAAGTTAGAGGGTATTAGAGGGGTTTCGAGGGTTTTCGAGTGTTTTAAAGGGGTTAAGGGGGCTTTAGAGTGGTTTACAAGTGTTTAGATGGCTTTATATGGGTTTATATTGCTTTCGAGTAGTTTAAGAGGGGTTTAGAGGGATTTAGAGTGGTTTGGAGGGGTGTAGATGGGTTTAGAGGGACTATAGGCTTAGACGGGTTTAGAGGGTTTTAAAGGAATTTAATAATAATAATAATGGACTTTATTTACGGGCGCCTTATACCGAGGTCTCAAGGACACCATACAGAGATTTATAGAAAACAAATAATCAGAATTTTAAAAAATAGGTTATAAAGACCAATACATAAATCAGGGACAGAATTCCTTCCAAAAACACAAAAAAAAGAAAATCAGAAGCACAATTTGAGGAGAGAGCAGCGGCAATTTAACGCCAGCGTCCACTCTCCCCTCCGACCGCCATCTTGAACACAGACTAACAAATACAATTACAAACAATTACATACAAAAATCATCCCCCCACAATGAATTCCATTGTGGGGGAAGGCACAATGTCCAGTCCCCAGCCCCAGTTCACCCAAAAAAAAAATTTAGAAGGGTTTCGAGGGGTTTCGAGGGCTTTAGAGGGGTTTAGTGGGGCTCAGAGGGACTTAGAGGTTTAGGAGGCGTTTATAGAGAGTTAGAGAGATTTCGATGAGTTTCAAGAGGTTTAGTGCGGTTTAGAGGTGTTAGAGGGGTTTAGAAATTATTATAGTACTTTAGAGATGTTTAGAAGGATTTAGAGTGGTCTGGAGTGGTTTAGAGGGGTTTAGAGGGGTTATGAGAGGTCGAGACGTTGATAGAGGGGTGGGAGGGCTTAAGGGGGGATTAGAAGTGGGTAGAGGGGGTTTGAGGGGGTTAGAGTGGTTTAGACAGGTTTAGAGGGGTTTAGTGGGGTGTAGATGGTTTTGGGGGGTTTAGAGGTGGTTAGAGGGGTTAGTGGTTTGGAGAGGCTTAGAGTGGGTTAGAGGGAGAGAGGGATTTCCAGGTGTTTAGATGTGTTTATTGGGATTTAGTATTTTGGAGAGGTTTAGAGGGGGTTAGAGGTGTTTAGAGGAATTTAGTGTGCGCTTAGAGTGCTTTAGATGTGTTCAGGTGGCATTAGATGGGGTTTAGAGGGGGTATGGATGGGTGTAGATTGATTAGAGAGGTATAGTGGGGTTAGAGGGATGCAGAGAGGTTTTCGAGGGATTTAGAGGTGTTTAGAGGGGTTTCGATGGGTTTGGAGTGGTATAGAGGGTTTTAGAATGGTTTAGAGTGGTTCAGAGGGGTTTTGAGTGGATAGAGGGGTTTAGATGTGTTTGAAGGGATTTACGGGGTTTTAGAGGGGTTTCGAGAGGTTTAGAGTGGTTTCAAGGGGTTCTGAGTGGCTTAGAGGGGTAGAGAGGTTTAGTGAATTTTAGAGGGATTTGGAGAGGTTTAGAGGGATTTTGATGTGTTTTGAGGGTTTAGAAGAGTGTAAATAGGGTTAGAGGGCTTTAGAGCGGTTTAAAGGTGTTTAGAGGGTAGAGCGGTTAAGAGGGGTTCATAGCGGTTAGGAGGTTGTTTCGTAGTGGGTAGAGGGTGTTACAGTTGGTTGGAGAGGTTTAGATATGTTTAGAAGGGTTTAGAGCGGTTTAGAGGGAGTTGGAGGTGTTTAGAATGGATAGGTTAGAGTGGTTTAGAGGGGTGTATACGTGGTTAGAGGGGTTTCGAGGGTCTTAGAGAGCTTTAAATGGGCTTAGACCTGTTTACAGGGGTTCAGAGGTGCTTGGGGGGACTTAGAATTGTTTAGAGGTGTTTAGAGGACTTTCGGATGATTTAGATGGGTTTCGAAGGTGTTTACATTTGTTTAGAGGGGTTCAGAGGGCTCTAGAATTGCTTAGACGGCTTTGGAGCGGTTTGGATTGGTTTAGAGTGCTTTAGATTGGTTTCCAGGGGTATAGAGGTATTTAGAGAGGTATAGTGATGTTAGAGGGTTTTAGATGGTTTCGAGGGGTTTCGATGGGTTTCGATGGGTTTAGTGTGGGTTAGAGTGGTTTAGCTGGTGTTTAGAGGGGTTTTTATAAGTTTCGAGGGGTTTGGAGATTTAGAGGACTAGATGGGCATAGAGGAACTTAGAAGGGTTAGAGGGATTTAGAGTGGCTTAGAGGGTTTAGTGGGGTTTAAACTGCTTTGGAGGAGTTTAGAGGTGTTCAGAGGAATTCTACTTCGGAGTCACGTGAGTGATTCCGTGAAGAAGCCCCGCCAGGGCGCATGCGCGTCATTACATCAGACGCATGGCGCAACGACGGGCTGGCAGGGCGCAACTCCATCAGCGGTAAGTTAAATACCCGCAGGTAAGTTTTTAAAAACTCACTGTGGTCGTCGTTTGCGGTCTGTAAGTCTGGTTTACAGGAGCTAGCAGGACTATGGAGAAGCCGGTGAAAGGAAGGCTGAGGCGCGCCGCCGGGAAAACAGCTGGAGAAGACCGCGGGAGTGCGGGCAGCGGGCAGGCGCCCATTTCACGTTCTGAGCCGCTGGCAGTCCGGCGAGTGGCAGCTATTCAGGTGCCGATTAACAGCACCATGGCTACTCCTGTGGGGAGAAAAGCCACCAAAGAATCAGTAAGGCCCGTGGACTCTGATGAGTCGGGCCAGGAGGATTCTCCTCCCACTATCAGCGATGTCTGTGAACGTCTAGCAAAGATGGAGCACCTGATGGAGAGGATGCTCTATCATGACATGTTCCTGGAGGGACTTTATATCCGTGGGTCAACCCATGGGCCCGTGGCAGCAGCCTCTACTGGAGGGCTGTATAGGGAAGATCTGCTCCATGAAGAAGAGCCTTATATCCGCGGGTCTTCTTGGGGGCCCATGGCAGCAACACCTTTAGAAGGGCTGCATAATGTCTCCCTCATGGAGGAGGTGAGCTTACCGTGGCAGTTTTGTTCTGACCCTGAGGTTGGAGGTATTGCGGAGCAGCATACCCCAAGGCATGAGACCCAAGAGCCAGGGGTGCCGGACATGGCATCTAAATTCGCCATACCAACAGGAACTGGTGAGCCGTTGGACGAAGACCTGGCCAGAACCATGAATTATATGCCTTCCCATCAGTTACAGGATTTAACGATGGAAGAAACAACGGACAAATATGAGACACCTACCAACTGTGCCTCAATAAAAGTGCCTACTGTTAACCATGCCATTTGGGGGCACATGGGTGCAAGCATCAGAGCCCAGGAGTTAAGGATCCAAAAGATCTTAAAGCTGCTTGGGTCAGGCATTACTGCATTTGCAAGATCAGTCGATGGGGCGGATTCCCACCTCCCTATTCGCTGTGATGGTATTTCAGTCTCAGTCACAGAGGCCGACGTCAGTAAATCCTTCAGAGGGGTGAACCCTCGAAAAGCGCCTGGACCTGATGGTATACCTGGACGTGTTCTAAAAACCTGTGCGGACCAACTGGCTGGAGTTTTTACGGACATTTTCAACCTCTCACTTCTGAGGTCTGAGGTTCCCACCTGCTTCAAAAGGGCATCAATTATACCAGTACCCAAGAAGAGTAAGGTGACATGCCTCAATGACTATCGACCTGTGGCACTAACGCCTGTGGTGATGAATTGCTTTGAGAGGTTGATCATGACGCAGATCAACTCCTACCTCGACAAAAACCTGGACCCACTGCAGTTCGCTTACCGCCACAACAGATCAACGGTGGATGCGATCTGGCTGGCCCTCCACTCCGCTCTGGACCACTTGGACAACAACAACTCATATGTCAGGCTGTTATTCATCGATTACAGCTCGGCATTTAACACAATCATCCCCTCCAAGCTGGTTACCAAACTCGCAGAACTGGGTCTCTGCGCATCTCTCTGCAATTGGATCCTCGACTTCCTCACTCTCAGACCACAGTCTGTTCGTATTGGTGGAAATGTGTCAGACTCGATAACAATTAGCACGGGAGCACCTCAAGGCTGCGTGCTCAGCCCGCTGCTGTACTCACTCTATACTCATGACTGCGTAGCCGGACATAGTGCGAACTCCATCATCAAGTTCGCTGACGACACCACTGTTATGGGACGTATCACTGATGGGGATGAGTCAGAGTATAGAAGAGAGATCGAGCAACTGTCCATATGGTGCCAGCACAATAACCTGGCCCTCAACACCAGCAAAACCAAGGAACTGATTGTGGACTTTGGAAGGAGTAGGATGGGGACCCACAGTTCCGTTCATGGTTGAAAGGGTCAAGAGCTTCAGATTCCTGGGCATGCACATCTCTGAAGATCTTTCCTGGTCCGAGAACACTGATGCCATTATTAAGAAAGCACATCAGCGCCTCTACTTCCTGAGAAGATTACGGAGAGTCGGTTTGTCAAGGAGGACTCTCTCTAACTTCTACAGGTGCACAGTAGAGAGCATGCTGACCGGTTGCATCGTGGCTTGGTTCGGCAACTTGAGCGCCCTGGAGAGGAACAGATTACAAAAGGTAGTAAACACTGCCCAGTCCATCATCGGCTCTGACCTCCCTTCCATCGAGGGGATCTATCACTGTCGCTGCCTCAAAAAGGCTGACAGTATCATCAAGGACCCACACCATCCTGGCCACACACCCATCTCCCTACTACCTTCAGGTAGAAGGTACAAGAGCCTGAAGACTGCAACGACCAGGTTCAGGAACAGCTACTTCCCCACAGCCATCAGGCTATTAAACCTGGCTCGGACATAACACTGAACTTTATTAGCCAATACTGTTATTTGCACTTTATCAGTATATTGATTCATTTGTGTATATATTTATAGAATGCCTTGTAGTCAATGCCTACTATGTTCTGTTGTGCTGAAGCAAAGCAAGAATTTCATTGTCCTATCAGGGACACATGACAATAAACTCACTTGACTTGACGACTTGGGGCGCCCCTGTCTGATATTCAGCAGGATACTTTGGCACTTATGTGCAATGCACTTTTCGAAATAAATTGTCTTCGGAAAAGTGCAGTGCAGCCGCCGAACCTGTTTTTCGGTGAGGATCTGTCAAAACAGGTCAGAGAACTGGATGACGAGGCGAAGACGGTCGGTCTCAGTAAAGCACAATCGACCGGTAAAAGACCGTTTCGCCGATTGCACCCCTATAGACGGTTCACTGAGGCTGGTTCGGGTCAACGACAAAGCCAGGCTCTGCCATCTGTGCGCAATTGGCGTACCCCAACACTTATTCCCTCCAGAGCTCGGAGGCAAAGTTATCCACCAGCGATTATGGAGGTAGGTGGATCTGGTTCGGTTCAGGACATGTCATATATGGAGCAGTCACAAGTTGGGTTGTTCTTCATTGAATGGTGCTGCATTACATCAGATTCGTTTATACTGGAGATCTTCAGGTGTTCCGAATTGAGTTCATTTTTAAATTGCGTCCACCCACACAACATACACCGAGTCGGACATTGGTGTTTTCATAATCAGAATCTATACAGGTAAACGCTGAAATTAAAACCGTACTTAAAAAAGGGGTAATTGAGAAGTCGGTTCATCAATCTCATCAATTTGTGTCTAATCTTTTTCATAGACAAAAGAAGGATGGTGGGTGTCGAATCATTCTTGATCTAACTCGACTTAATTCCTCAGAGTCATATTGTGATGGCCTATTTAGATGATGTGCTAATCATAGGCAACTCAGGAATCAGCTGAATTGTCTGTGTCAGTCACTAAACATACGTTTTAGAAGTTGGGGTTTCTGATCCCTCCAGCTAAATCAAAATTGATACCATCTAGAATCATTGATTATTAGGTGTTCACCATTGATTCAACTCACATGTTAGCGTCCCTGCCTAGAAGTAAGATATTAAAATTAATGGAAGCTTGTACCAATCTTGTTGACGAGCAGCAATCCTCCATTCGACGAGTGGCTAGTGCAATTGACAAATTAGTGCCTGCTTTCCCGGGAGTACAATTTGGGCCTTTACATGATCAAAATTTGCAACGTGCTAAGAAACAGGCACTCAAAACACATGCAGGTCATTTCGATAGACCCATGCGGTTGCCAGTTGAAGCCATTACTGAGTTACAATGGTGGATAACGAATGTTTCACGTTGCTCTATTAATATTCTGGCTAATCAACCTTCAGTTGTTTTAAAAACTGATGTGAGTGCCTTCGGATGGGGAGCCACTGATACCAATTCTAGCTGCGGCGGCAGATGGAATGTGCATGAGGCATTAATTCTTCAGGCGCATGGTATTAACTATATAGAATTGCTGGGAGCATTCTATGGCTTAAAACTGTATTGTTCTACTATGCATGATTTGCATGTTCAGATTGATAACACCACAGCAGTTGCATACGTCTATCACATGGGCGGAATCAAGTCGGTATGTAAACCCCTGTAAACCTTCTAACCCCATATCAATAACTGTAAACGCTTGTAAACTCCTGTACACCTATGTAAACACCCTGTAAACACGTCTAAACCGACTTAATCACCAAATATTGAAAGAAAAGCTATGTAGCCCTGGAATCTCCGCCTCCCTTCTTTGGGAAACATTTAAAGCATTTATGCGACGAGCATTAATCTCCTCCCAATCATTTATTAACAAAGAGAATAGGGCCAAACAACAGTCTTTGGAAACGGAAATAAGGCAATTAGACATAGAAAATGCAATAGCACCATCTATGGTAAAACACAATAAAATTGCAGTACTGAAATATAAGTTAAACAAGATATACTCAGACCAAGTAATAAAACTATATCAACGTACAAAACAATTACATTTTGAATTTGGAGATAAACCACAAAAACTATTGGCGCGTCAAGGTCGTAAACAGGACGGGGAAAAAACAATTTACAATATTAGATCAGATAAGGGAGAAACATTAACACTACCTAAAGATATTAATGATAGATTTTTACAATATTATCAAAAATTGTATTCATCTAAAACGACAGAACAACCAGTAGGAATGGAAACATTTCTACAGAAATGTAATCTTACAGGTCTAGATCAGAAAGAGAGAGAATCACAAGGTGTAGAAATTACGGTAAAAGACATCGAGGAGTCAATTAGATCTTTAAAAAATGGAAAGGCCGCAGGTCCTGATGGTCTAAGCTCTGAATTTTATTTAAAAAATTACGATCTGATTTCTCCACGTCTACAGAGACTTTACAAACAAGTTTATACTCAACAGAAATTTCCAGAAACTCTAAGTGAATCTACAATCATACTTATACCGAAACCGGGTAAGGACCCTGAAGACCCAGGTTCATATAGAGCAATAGCTCTCTTAAATACAGATCGGAAAATATTAACCAAAATCCTATCTCATAGATTGAGCTTAGTGATTAACAAATTAATACACCCGGACCAAACAGGTTTTATTCCAAAACGTTACTCATTTTATAATTGGAGAAGACTATTCAATATTATAAATAGAATTCCAAATGCAGATCTAGCAATTATTTCGTTAGATGCTGAAAAGGCATTTGACCAGGTAGAATGGACATATTTATTTTCGGTAATGAAAAAATTTCAATTGGGAGAGAAGTACTGTACATGGGTTAAATTGTTATACTCTAATCCAACAGCTAGAATATTAACAAATCAAATGTTATCAGCCAAATTTAATCTTTCTAGAGGTTGTAGACAAGGATGTTCACTATCCCCACTATTATTTGCTCTTGCAATTGAACCATTAGCAGAAAGTGTTGGAAACCATCCAGGAATACATGGGTATAACACTAGAGATACAAGGAATAAAATTTCCTTATATGCAGATGATGTATTAATATATATTACAAAGTTAGAAACTAGTATTCCAAATCTATTAAATCTAATTACACAATTTGTTCAGTTCTCAGGATATAGGATTAATTGGAATAAAAGTGAAATCATGCCAATAACAAAATTCAACTTAAATACAATACAACAATCCCCTTTTAAAATAGTTAACGATAAACTTAAATATTTAGGAATCTATGTAACTAAGACATGTACCTCTTTATTTAAACAACATTTTCCATCCTCACTCAATAAATTACACAAACATATCCAGTACTGGAAAACACTTGCTATTTCAATGCCTGGTAGAATTAATGCTATACAAATGATTTTCTTACCGCAACTACTATATTTATTTCAATTAGTTCCGATATATATTCCAAAAATCATTTTCAAAAAAGTCGACTCCATTGTTACAAGCTTTATTTGGGATTATAAGAATCATAGAATAAGTAAAACACCTTTATGTAAGTCAAAGAGCAACGGAGGTTTGGCCTTGCCAAATTTCTTATTTTATTTTTGGGCAGTCCATATTCAAAACATGAATTTCTGGCTGGGAGAAATGGACCAACAATCAGAATGGTTAAGGATGGGAAAGGAAGACTGTTTACCTTTTGAAATAGGTTCGATTATATTTGCTACCACAAAATTGCATTAAAAAACCTATAAGGAAATCCCTATAATACATAGTGGAATACGAATTTGGAAACAATTAAAACAGGCTTTAAAACGTTTATACAAGAGGTTTTATACAATGGAAAAATTATGGAATTAAAAGGATTGGACATATTTATAGGGAAGGCATCTTTCTGTCATTTCAAGAGTTACAACAGAATCATGGACTACACTCAAATAACTTTTTCAGATATTTACAAATTACAGATTATGTTAAATCCAATACACAAGCTTATAGGACTAGGGAACCAGAAATTCTTGATGAATGTTTGAATAAGCATCCCAACACTGAAAAATTAATAGCTTATATTTATAACATTCTCCTAAATAACGAGGTACCACCGATGGAACTATATAGACATAAATGTGAAAATGAGTTAGGTTATCCTATTACGAAAGATATTTGGGACGAAAGTTTACAACATATACATCAATGTTCGTTAAATGCCAGACATGCTTTAATACAATTTAAAGTCTTACACAGATTACATTACTCCAAAATAAAACTAAATATAATTTTCTCACATATCTCTCCTATATGTGATAAATGCCTGCATCTAGAGGCCAATTTAACACATACCTTTACAAATTGTATAAAAATTAAAAATTACTGGACTGATATTTTTCAAATAATTTCTGAAGTTGTTAATAACAAATTGTCTCCAGACTCAAAATTAATACTTGGGATATCAGAACAAAGTTTAACACTCACAACAAGCCAAAGTAACTTCCTTGACTACAGTAGAATAACTGGGAAAAAATTAATATTAAAATTCTGGAAAGGCCCTACAACCCCCACAATTAAAATGTGGATTGTGGAAATATCGGAGACCCTACATCTAGAAAGAATTAGACTTGTCCTAATGGACAAGCAAGAACTTTTTGTTAAAATATGGGCCCATTCATTGCCTATTTGAAGGGATAGAGTGGCCCAGCGTGAAAGCCCGACTGAAGCTTGAACTCAGGATTAGATGTAATTATATTTCATAACCTACGAACTTATCTCCTATGACGTATTATAAGTAATTCATTCCACCTCTTTTTCTTTTTTGATATTGTAATTCTTCTTTCTCTTTATTTTTCTTTTTCTATCTATATAAAAAAAAACACTGGAAGCAGAATTAACTGACAATTGACAAATTTAATAATGTATGAGTGATTGATGTATATGATAAGTTTTTTCTTCTCCTATTATAATATGTTACTCTACATTATAATATGTTTGCTTCTAATACAAACCTATATCACAAACACCTCTAAACCACTGTAAACCCCCCTAAACTTCTGTAAACGCCTGTGTACCCCTGTACACCCCTCTAATCCCCTCTAAACACATATAAAGCTATCTAAACCCTTCTGCCCCATCTGACTCCCTGTAAACCCCATGTAAACCACATTAAACTACTGTAAAGCCCTCCAAACCCACGTAAAGCTATCTAAAACACTCTAAACCCCCCGTCAACCCCATGTAAACAACTCGAATCCTCTTTAAACACAGGTAAACCCCTGTAAACCCTGTAAACACCTCTAAACCCATATAAACACCTGTAAACGCTTGCAAACACCTCTAAACCCCCTGTAAACCGGTCTAAACCCCCTATGCAAGCCACTCTAACACCTTTTAAACCCCTCTAAACCCATGTAAACCACTCTAAAACCCTCTAAACCCCTCCCCTGTAATCCCGTCTAAACTCTCTAAACACCTACAAACACCTGTAAACCCCTCTAAACCTATCTAAACCGCTAAACCCCGTATAAAGCCCTCTAAACCGCTCTAAACCCATGTAAACCCCAGGAAACCTCATGTAAACCCCTCTAAACCCTTGCAAACCACTGTAAATCACTCTAAACCCCTGTAAACCCCTCTAAACCTCTCTACACCTGTAAATACCTGTAAATCCCCTGTAAACCTCTCTAAACCCAACTAAAACCCTCTAACCCCTCTAAACACATGTAAGTCCTTCTAAACCCCCTGTAAACCCCGTAAACACATCTAAACCCCTGTAAACCCATGTAAACCCACGTAAACCTCTCTAAACACCTCTAAACCCCCTGTAAACAACTATAAACCCCATAAAACCCTCTAAACCACTATATAACCATATAACCATAACAGCACGGAAACAGGCCATCTCAGCCCTTCAAGTCCGTGCCGAACATTTTTATTTTTTATTTTTTTTAAATTAAAAATAAATACTTCCCCCTAGTCCCATCTACCTGCACTCAGACCATAACCCTCCATTCCTTTCCCGTCCATATACCCATCCAATCTATTGTTAAAAGATAACATCGAACCTGCCTCCACCACTTCCACTGGAAGCTCATTCCACACAGCTACCACTCTCTGAGTAAAGAAGTTCCCCCTAATGTTCCCCCTAAACTTCTGTCCCTTAATTCTCAAGTCATGTCCCCTTGTTTGAATCTTCCCTACTCTCAATGGGAAAAGCTTATCCACGTCCACTCTCTCTAAACCGCTCATAATTTTAAAGACCTCTATCAAGTCCCCTCTTAACCTTCTGCGCTCCAAAGAATAAAGACCTAACTTGTTCAACCTTTCTCTGTAACTTAGATGCTCAAACCCAGGCAACATTCTAGTAAATCTCGTCTGTACTCTCTCTATTTTGTTGACATCCTTCCTATAATTAGGCGACCAAAATTGTACTCCATACTCCAGAATTGGCCTCACCAATGCCTTGTACAATTTTAACATTACATCCCAACTTCTATATTCAATGCTCTGATTTATAAAGGCCAGCACACCAAAAGCTTTCTTTACCACCCTATCTACATGAGATTCCACCTTCAGGGAACTATGCACAGTTATTCCTAGATCCCTCTGTTCAACTGCATTCCTCAATTCGCTACCATTTACCGTGTACGTCCTATTTTGATTTGTCCTGCCGAGATGTAGCACCTCACATTTGTCAGCATTATACTCCATCTGCCATCTTTCAGCCCACTCTTCCAAATGGCCTAAATCTCTCTGTAGACTTTGAAAATCTACTTCATTATCCACAACACCACCTATCTTAGTATCATCTGCATACTTACTAATCCAATTTTCCTCACCATCATCCAGATCATTGATGTACATGGCAAACAACAGTGGACCCAACACAGACCCCTGAGGCACACCACTAGTCACCGGCCTCCAACCTGACAAACAGCCATCCACCATTACTCTCTGGCATCTCCCATTCAGCCACTGTTGAATCCATCTTGCTACTCCACCATTAATACCCAACAATTGAATCTTCTTAACCAACCTTCCATGAGGAACCTTGTCAAAGGCCTTACTGGTCCATATAGACAACATGCACTGCTTTACCCTCATCAATTTCCCTAGTAACCTCTTCGAAAAATTCAAGATGATTAGTCAAGGATGACCTTCCAGGCACAAATCCATGTTGACTGTTTCTAATCAGACACTGCTTATCCAGATGCTTATATATATTATCTTTAAGTATCCTTTCCATTAATTTGCCCATCACTGACGTCAAACTAACAGGTCTATAATTGCGAGATTTACTCTTCGAACCCTTTTTAAACAACGGAACAACATGCGCAGTACGCCAATCCTCCGGCACTATTCCCGTTTCTAATGACATTTGAAATATTTCTGTCATAGCCCCTGCTATTTCTACACTAACTTCCCTCAATGTCCTAGGGAATATCCTGTCAGGACCTGGAGACATATCCGTTTTCATATTTTTCAAAAGTGTCCGCACCTCCTCTTCTTTGAATCTCATAGTTTCCATTGCTACTCTGCTCATTTCCATTACCTCACATAATTCCATATCCTTCTCCTTCGTGAATACCGAAGAAAAGAAATTGTTCAATATCTCCCCCATCTCTTTTGGCTCTGCAGATAGCTGTCCACTTTGACTCTCTAATGGACCGATTTTATTTCTTGTTATCCTTTTGCTATTAATATAGCTGTAGAAACCCTTTGGATTTACTTTCACCTTACTTGCCAAAGCAACCTCATATCTTCTTTTAGCTTTTCTAATTTCTTTCTTAATATTCTTTTTACATTCTTTATACTCCTCAAGCACCTCATTTAATCCATGCTGCCTATAATTATTGTAGATATCTCTCTTTTTCCGAACCAAGTGTCCAATTTCCCTTGAAAACCATGGCTCTTTCCATTTTTTACTATTTCCTTTCAACCGAACAGGGACATAAAGATTCTGTACTCTTAAAATTTCACGCTTAAATTTCCTCCATTTTTCTTCTACATCCTTCCCATAAAACAACATGTCCCAATTCACTCCTTTTAAATCCTTTCGCATCTCCTCAAAGTTAGCATTTCTCCAAACAAAAATCTCAACCCTAGGTCCAGTTCTGACCCTCTCCATAATTATATTGAAACTAATGGTATTGTGATACTGGACCCGAAGTGCTCCCCGACGCATACCTCCGCCACCTGCCCTGTCTCATTTCCTAACAAGAGGTCCAGCACTGCCACTTGTCTAGTAGGTACCTCTATGTATTGCTGCAAAAAACTATCTTGCACACATTTTACAAACTCCAAACCATCCAGCCCTTTTACAGAATGTGTTTCCCAGTCTATGTGTGGAAAATTGAAATCTCCCACAATCACTACATTGTGCTTACTACTAATATCTGCTATCTCCTTACATATTTGCTCTTCCAATTCTCGCTCCCCATTTGGCGGTCTATAATACACCCCTATAAGTGTTGCTACACCTTTCCCATTTCTCAGTTCCACCCAAATAGCCTCCCTTGACGAGCCCTCTAATCTATCCTGCCAAAGCACTGCTGTAATATCTTCCTTGACAAGCAATGCAACACCCCCACCTCTTGCCCCTCCAATTCTATCACCCCTGAAGCAACGAAATCCTGGAATATTTATTTGCCAATCACAGCCCTCCTGCAACCATGTTTCACTGATCGCCACAACTTCATACTTACAGGTGTCAATCCAGGCTCTAAGCTCATCCACCTTTCTTACAATGCTCCTAGCATTAAAATCTACACATTTAAGAAACCCACCACTACTTATTCTCTGTTTATTATATTTTTCTTCTTTCTCCCCTACATTTTGGGTCCGAGTGCTTCCCTTCTCTGCCTCCTGCCTCCCATATTTTCCACTAGCTTTCTCTATTTGAGTCCCTCCCTCCAACCGTTCTAGTTTAAAGTCTCCCCAGTAGCCTTTGCAAATCACCAAACCAATGTAAACCCATCTAAACCACTGTAAACGCCCCTAAACACCTTTAAACACCTCTGAACCAGTCTAAACCCCATGTAAACCTCTCTAAACCTCCATAATCCCGTGTAACCCCATTTAAATCACTTTAGACCCTCCAGAAACCGCTGTAAACCGCTGTAAGCGCATAACCCACTCTATACCTCTGAACATCCCTCAAAACCTCTGCAAACGCCTTTAGACCCCTGCAAAACCGTCTAAACCCCTCTAAACTCCTGTAAACACATCTAAACCACTCTAAACCGCTCAAACCACTCTAAACCCCTCTGTTGCCCCGGGAAACACATTTAAACCCCTATAAACAGCTGAGAACAGATCTAAACACCTCTAAACGCCATGCATACTCCTCCAAACCCGCCCAATCCCCTCTGAACCCCATACAGACACCTGTAAATTCTTCTAAACCCCTCTATACCCATGTAAACACCCTGTAAGCACCTCAAAACCACTGAGCACTCCACTAATCCTCTGTAAACGCCTGTAAACACCTGTACACACCTCTAATCCCCTCTAAACATCTAAAATGCCCTCTAAACACTATTAACCACATCTGAACTCCTGTAAACCCCATGTAAACCACTCTAAACCACCAAAGCCCTCCAAACACTTGTAAAGCTATCTAAAATACTCTAAACCCCGCTAAACCCCATGTAAACAACTCGAATCCTCTTTAAACACATGTAAACGCCCTGTAACCCCCTGTAAAACCCTCTAAATCCATCTAAACACCTGTAAACGATTGTAAACTCCCCTAAACCCCTGTAAACCCGTCTAAACCCCCCATGTAAACCCCCGTAACACCCTTTAAACCCCTCTAAACTCATGTAAACATGTCGAAAACCCTCTAAACCCCTGTAAACCCCTCTGAACGTCTATCCACCTGTAAACACCTGTGCACTCCTATAAACCCATCTAAACCCCGCTAAACCCATCTAAACCCTCTACACCGCTCGAAACCCCCTGTAAATCCTTCTAAACACATGTGAACCCCTGTAAACCCCGCTAAATCCCTCTAAACCCCTGTAAATCCAAAATCTCCAAATCTGAGGAAGGACATTATTGCCATAGAGGGAGTGCAGAGAAGGTTCACCAGACTGATTCCTGGGATGTCAGGACTGTCTTATGAAGAAAGACTGGATAGACTTGGTTTATACTCTCTAGAATTTAGGAGATTGAGAGGGGATCTTATAGAAACTTACAAAATTCTTAAGGGGTTGGACAGGCTAGATGCAGGAAGATTGCTCCCGATGTTGGGGAAGTCCAGGACAAGGGGTCACAGCCTAAGGATAAGGGGGAAATCCTTTAAAACCGAGATGAGAAGAACTTTTTTCACACAGAGCGGTGAATCTCTGGAACTCTCTGCCACAGAGGGTAGTCGAGGCCAGTTCATTGGCTATATTTAAGAGGGAGTTAGATGTGGCCCTTGTGGCTAAAGGGATCAGAGGGTATGGAGAGAAGGCAGGTACGGGATACTGAGTTGAATGATCAGCCATGATCATATTGAATGGCGGTGCAGGCTCGAAGGGCCGAATGGCCTACTCGTGCACCTAATTTCTATGTTTCTATGTTTCTATGTTTCTAAACCTATGTAAACCTCCCTAAACATCTCTAAACCCCTGTAAACAACTCCAAATCCCTCTAAACCCATCGAAACACCTGTAAATCCCATGTAAACGCATCTAAACCGCTCTAAACACCTATAACCTCCTGTTAACACGTCTAAACACCCGTAAACCACTCTAAATCTCTCTAAACGCTGTTAACCAATTTAAACTCCTCTAATGCCCTGTAAACCCATCTAAACCCCTCTAAACACTTCTAACTCCATCTAAACCCCCTGTAAACCCACCTATACCACCTTTACACACCTCTAAACACCTCTGAAGCCATGTGCACCCCACTTAAACGCATCTAAACCCCTCATAACCCATCGAAACCTGTAAACCCATATAAACCCTTGTAAACCCCTCTAAACCTCGGTAAAGCCCTCGAAATCCCCCTATACCACTCCGGACCTCTGTAAACCCCTCTAGACACTTCTAAACACCTCCAAGAAACTGTAAACCACTGTAAACATCTCTAAACCTCTTTAAATCCTTCTACTAATGTGAACTAATGTAAACCACTCTAAACCCCTCTAAATCCCTGTAAACCCCTGTAAACCGATGTAAACCTTTCTAAACTTCTCTAAACTTCTGTATACCCCAATTAAACGCATCTATACCCCTCTTAACCCATCGAAACACCTGTAAACCCAGCTAAACTCCTGTAAACCCCTCCAACCCCCTGTAAACCACTCCAACCTCCTGTAAACCCATATAAACACCTCTAAACCCCGTAAACCCCTCTAAACCACTCTAAACCCCTCTAAACCACTCTAAACCCCTCTGTTGCCCCGTGAACCCCATTTAAACCCCCCTCTAAACAGCCGAGAACAGATCTAAACACCTCTAAACCCCATGCAAACTCCTCCAAACCCGCCCAATCCCCTCCAAACCCCCTACGGACGCCCCTAAATTCTTCTAAATCCCTCGATACCCATGTAAACACCCTGAAAGCACCTCTAAATCCCCGAAAACTCCCCTAAACCTCTGTAAATGCCCGTAAACCCCTGTACACGCACCTAATCCCCTCTAAACATCTAAAATGCCCTCTAAACACTATTAACCACATCTGAACTCCTGTAAACCCCATGTAAACCACTCTAAACCACTAACCCCCTCCAAACCCATATAAATCTATCTAAAACACTCTAAACCCCGCGAAACCCCATGTAAACAACTAGAATCCTCTCTAAACACATATAAACCCCCTGTAAACCTCTGTAAAACACTCTAAACCATCTAAACACCTGTAAACGATTGTAAGCTCCTCTAAACCCCTGTAAACCCGTCTAAACCCCCCATGTAAACCCCGGTAACACTCTTTAAACCCCTCTAAACCCATGTAAACCGTCTGAACCTCTATGCACCTGTAAACACCTGTACACCCCTATAAACCCATCTAAACCCCGCTAAACCCAAAACCCTGGTTACCGCTCGAAACCCCTGTAAATCCTTCTAAACACATGTGAACTCCTGTAAACCCCGCTAAACCCGTCTATACCCCTGTAAATCCATGTAAACCCCATGTAAACCTCTCTAAACATCTCTAAACGCCTGTAAACAAATCCAAATCCCTCTAAACCCATCGAAATTCTGTAAATCCCATGTAAACGCATCTAAACCGCTCTAAACACGTCTAACCACCTGTTAACACCTCTAAACCGACTTCCGGTGGCGTCATGTTAGACTAACAGACGTGCACCTAGCTCCTCTCCCGAAAAACATCACGATTTATCGTGTAAAACGGGTCCAGAAATCGGGATTTTTTTCAAAATCTTACCGGAGCTTCTGGTCGTCGCGCTGATGACGTCATCGTTAAACGCGATGTTTTAAACGGTGGTTTGAAGCCCTTTAAATGAGTAAACTGTCTCCAGCTGTGAGCCCTCAGAGAGCAGTGAATAAGCTGCTGACAGGCCAGAAGAAGTCTGAAGCAGAAGTTACTTCTGAAGTTACCTCTGAAGTCTCCGAAGTGGCTGCAGAAATGGATACAAGATCTAAGAAAGACTTTGATGACTTGAAGAAATCAATGACAAATTTGAAAGATGAGATTTCGGATAATATGAAGGAAGATAAGAAGGAAATGAAGGAAAATAGGATGGAAGATAAGAAGGAAATGAAGGAAAATACGGCAAAAATGATGGAAGGAATGGAGAAGATGATGAAGGATTTAAATGCTGGTAACCAGAGGAATATGATGGATTTACTGGACATTATGAATAAACGAATTGATGAGGTGAAAGATGGACTATCAGAGAAAATGGATAAGATGGATGTAACTACTACGGATAAGTTCACGGTTGTGCTTGAAACAGTAGCTGCAAGTATGCACACAATTACGGAATTGGAGAAAAACACGGCTCGAGTGGTTGAAGACATGGCGAAATTGAGGCAGGAATATGAGCAAATGAGGCGAGAAAACGAACAAGCTTCACTACAGATGGTGACTCAACTGGAGAAAGTCTCAGCCAAATGCCTGGACCTGGAAGCTCGCTCTAGACGCCAGAATTTGAGAATTCTTGGTGTTTCAGAGGGGGCAGAAGGGGAGCAGGTACGTGAATTTGCCATGGGCTTGTTGAAACGACTGTTGAATCTTTCCAAGGAACCGAAAATCGAAGTGGCTCATCGTGTCCCAAGATTTAAACAAAGATCTGGTGCGGGAAAAGCTTATCCACGACATATTATTGTGAAATTTCGGGATACTGTAGAACTGGAATATGTTATGAGCAAAATCAAATACGGTGTACAACTGCGGCTGGACAAGGACACTATTAAGATATTCAGGGACTACCCATATGAAATTGTGCAAAAAAGAAACAAATTTGATAAGGTTAAAGATCTTTTAAGAGGGAGAGAAGGGATCAGATTTGGGTTTTTTTATCCCGCGAAAATGCGTATTTCCTTTAATGGTCTTGAAAAGTCATTTGTTAAGCTGCAGCATTCAAATATGCCCAAACTATCGTTGAAAAACAGAAATGAAAGGGAGTTTTGGCAGATCTGTACCATTCTAAGCAATGCTTTGTCTGGGGATAGTTACACTGTTATCTTTGGAATGTTGAATCAAGGACATTTTCTTTTCAAAACGTGTAAACAACTGAACAGTTGGAATATAAACCAGAAAATAATTGCTTATTGATTAAAATATTATAACCAATTGTAAGAACTTATCCTATTAACAACTTAACAAGTTATGCAGGTTAGATTAGAATACTAACAAAAACAAAAATAAAAAATAATGAACTAACATACTAATATGAATTTTTAATAAATTGTAACCTTATCTATGTGGGAGGAGGGGATGAGAAACGAGTACCTGGCTTATGTCCAGGGGCACGTCTCGTTAACCCCTTCAACCAACAGTTGATTCTTGTTGAAGTCAAAAATATTGGTTTAATAATTAAACTCCGATATATATATATGTTATAAGGAAATATCAGGGTAAAATTGTATTATATATCTGAATGTGAGGCCTCGTTTTAATATTTTAATATGTTATGATTAACTAAGAGAGCGGAGCTATTTGTGTAACAACGCAATGGAAGTCAAAACAAGGTTTTTTCCCACCTACAGGTGGGACACTCGCTACAGTGCCGACTATATCAGACACTGTAGCCCCACTTTTTTAGTTTTTTTTTTACCACATAAAATCACTTGTTTGTGTTTTGTGTTTAGTGATAAGCGTAAAATGGACATACCAGCAAAATTTAATAATTCAAAAACTCCCCCAATTCCTAAAGACCTGGGATATGGACGCACAACAAGATTCAAAGGTACTATAATTACTCAAAATGCATGACACCACACAAAAGAACCTAGGAGGAATCTCATTTTGTAGTTGGAATATAAGAGGTATTAATGAACCTATTAAAAGGGGTAAGATACTAGCTCAGCTGAAACTGTACAACTCTGACATTGCCTTCCTACAAGAAACACACCTAAAACCTCAGGAGCAAGTTAGACTGAGGGCGAAATGGATAGGTCAAACATACCATTCTTCATTTATACAAACATAGGGTGCAAAAGTACTTTAAAAAAATAAAAAATTGAGGTCGGGTAAGGGGGGATGATAGTTGAAGAGTTGGTATGTCCTATTTACGTGATGCTCAAAAAAAAAAAACATTTTTTTTTTTTTTTTTTTTTTTTTTTTTTTTTTTTTTTTCTTTTTTTCTCTCTCTCTTTTCTTTTCTTAGGGCCTATTTCTTAACTCTTTTTTTTTTTGTTTTTAATTTCGCTTTCATAGGGTCCTCGTCCTTTTTTTTTTTTGTTGTTACATTTTCTACACTTTTCTACACTTGCACTTTTTCCTTCACTTTCTTCTCTCTTTCAATCTTTTCTTTCTTTAGCGTAAAAAAAAAAAAATAAAGGGAGTACATTAATTGTAAGAAGATATAAATGACGAGTATTAATGTATGTGGCTGTGATGTAATGTACTTCTAATAAATAAAAATTAAAAAAAAAAAAAAAAACCATTCTTCATTTACTTCAAAATCTAGAGGCACGTCAATCATCATAAGAAAAGGTATACCATTTAAAGCAAAAAATATTATAACAGATATAGAAGGGAGATACCTAATAGTTAATGGAGAAATCCATGACACTCCACTTACTTTGGTAAATATATACGCCCCTAACTTTGATAACCCCCACTTTTTCAATAAAATTTTCAACATAATTGCAGAGTCAAACTATCACAATGTTATAATAGGAGGAGACTTTAACTGTGTTTTAGATCCGTACTTAGATAAATCAAGTCAAAAACAGAGAGGGAATATGAAATCGAAAACTGGGGAACTCCTCAATACCTATATAAATAACACTAATATAGCAGATGTTTGGAGAATTGTTAATCCAACTGGCAGGGAATATTCGTTTTACTCAATGGTACATAAGACATACTCACGTATAGACTACTTTCTGCTGGATACAAAATTAATCCCCCAAACATCTAATGCAATATACCATACAAAATCAATTTCAGACCATTCCCCACTAACTTTCTTTTTAAAACTGGAAGGATTGTCTAAGAATAAATCGTTCTGGAGATTTAATTCTCAAATTTTAAAAGATCCACAAGCGAGTATATATTTAAAAGAACAAATGGAGGTCTTTTTTCAAACAAATGATACTCCAGATATATCGCCCACTTTATTTTGGGAATCTTTTAAAGCATACATGAGGGGTATTATAATTTCATATCAAGCTTTTCAAAATAAAAAGAATAAGAATGAAGGAAGACAGTTAGAAGAACTTATTAGACAAATTGATATAGATAATGCTAAAGATCCATCAATAGATAAACATAATAAAATAATCATTTTAAAATTTAAATTAAATAAATTATTATCTGCCAAACTTATAAGACTTTTTCAAATTACAAAACAAGAGCACTTTGAATTTGGGGATAAACCGCATAAACTTTTGGCTCGCCAGCTAAAAAAACGAGAAAAGGAACATACTATACCAAAGATCAAATCAGATAAAGGGGAATTATTAACAACACCGAAGGATATTAATAAAAGATTTGCGCAATTTTACGAGAATTTGTATACATCTAAAACGATAATTGATTCCAATAATATCAAAAAGTTCTTGGATACCTGTAATCTTCCAAAGTTAGAGCTGAAGGAACAAGAGGAACTGGGTGCACAAATCTCAATTAAGGAATTAGAAGATACAATAAACTCATTAAAGAATGGAAAAACACCAGGCCCTGATGGATTTACTAATTAATTATATAAAAGCTTTTATGATAAACTAATACCAAGTTTACAAAAAATGTACCAATACGCTTTTAAAAAACGAATACTACCTGATACATTAGCGGAATCAACGATTACATTAATACCTAAGAAAAATAAAGATTTAGAAGAACCTGGTTCATATAGAGCTATAGCATTGTTAAACACAGATCAAAAAATATTAGCGAAAACATTAGCTAGAAGATTAAGTAAATACATTAGTAAATTAATAAACCCAGATCAGACAGGGTTTATCCCTAAGAGATACTCTTCTAATAATGTGAGACGTCTACTCAACATAATGCACTCACACAAATCTGAAGATCAAGAATTATCAATTATTTCGCTGGATGCTGAAAAAGCATTTGATCAAGTAGAATGGAATTATATGGATAAAGTATTGCAAAAATTTCAACTGGGAGAGAATTTTATTTTATGGATTAAGTTACTATATAACAAACCTACAGCGAGAATACTAACTTATAACATATTATCCTCGAAATTTCAACTATCAAGGGGAAATAGACAAGGATGCTCATTATCACCACAGCTGTTTGCTCTCATTATTGAACCGCTAGCAGAAAAAATTAGAATACACCCTGATATTCATGGATATAATACTAAAGACTCATATAATAAAATATCTTTATACGCGGATGATATATTACTGTATGTAACAAAACCTCAAATCACTATACCAAATATATTAAATTTAATTGAAGACTTTGGATCTTTTTCTGGATATATAATAAATTGGAATAAAAGTGAAATTATGTCAATAAAACCGAAAGATTCAACACATCTTTTAAAATTCCCTTTTAAAATAGCTACAGAAAAATTTAAATATTTGGGAATCGAAATTACCAGAACATATCAAGGTATGTTCAGGGCAAATTTTGACCCCCTACTTAATACATTAAATACACTAATTAAATTCTGGAAAACGCTCCCGATGACTTTAATAGGCCGAATAAACGCAATAAAAATGATCTTTTTACCACAAATTTTATACCTATTTCAATCAATTCCTATATACTTACCTAAGAAGCTTTTTAAAAAACTCGACTCAGATATCACTAATTTATATGGGACTATAAATCACATAGAATACAAAAAACTCATCTGAATAAACCTAAAGTATTGGGGGGTTTAGCACTACCTAATTTTATGTATTATTATTGGTCAGTAAATATTAAAAACATGATTCAACTGATGGATAACTCCGCCCAGCAAGTAGACTGGATTGTAATGGAGAAAGAGGATTGCTCCTCTAGAAACATTGGAGCGATCCTCCTCTCTCCAATGAAACTGAATAACATAAATTATAATAAGAACCCAATTATTCATAGTACAATCCGTATTTGGAAACAAATAAAACAAAATTTAAAATTAAGAAATTTATCACTTTTATTACCTATAGTCAATAACCCTTCGTTTAGTCCTTCTATTATAGATAAAGCTTATACACAATGGGATAGACTAGGAATTAAAACGCTTGGTGACTTGTATGAAACTGGAAAATTACTTTCTTTTCAACAATTACAAATAAAATATAAACTCGGAAATAATCAATATTTTAAATATTTTCAAATATGCGACTATTTGAAAAAATATACAAAAGATCATTATAATAACCCAGTAGATGTATTGGACGAGGCAATGCAGATAAAAGCGGAATCAGCAAACTTAATATCATATTTGTATAATATTATTTTAAATGTACAAATACCACCTACGGAGGGTATCAGAAGAGACTGGGAACAAGAGTTAGCTATTAAAATTTCAAAGGAAAGTTGGAATGAATACTTATTAAACGTGCATAAATGCTCGATTAATGTAAGACACACTTTAATACAATTTAAAATTTTACATAGATTATATTATTCGAAAACTAAAATTCATAAAGTTTTCCCAAACGTATCATCTATTTGTGATAAATGTCAATCCTAAGAAGCTACTATAGCGCACTGATTCGTCTTCTGTACAAAAATTCAAAAATTTTGGAATGAAATTTTTGAAATCTTTACAAAGTTATTTAAAACAAGACTGATACCCAAAGCAGAATGGATTATCTTCGGAATAACGGAAGATGATCCAGAACTAAATGTGTTTCAAAAGAAATTAATGAACTATGGGTTAATAACTGGAAAAAAGCTAATTCTAAAATTTTGGAAGAAGGCTCCAATACCAACTATAAATATGTGGATTTCAAATATGTTTGAAACATTACACCTAGAAGAGATAAGACTCCTCCTAGCAGGTAAACCAGATCACTTCCACCTGACGTGGTCTGCATTTATAGAATTATTACAAACATAGGGTGCAAAAGTACTTTAAAAAAAATAAAAAATTGAGGTCAGGTAAGGGGGGATGATAGTTGAAGAGTTGGTATGTCCTATTTACGTAATGTTCAAAAAATATATATTTTTTTCTTTCTTTTTTTCCTCTCTCTCTTTCTCTTTTTTTTCCTAGGGCCTATTTCTTAACTCTTTTTCTTTTGTTTTTAATTTCGCTCTTATAGGGTCTTCGTCCGTTTTTGTTGATACATTTTCTACACTTTTCTACACTTTCACTTTTTCCTTCACTTTCTTCTTTCTTTCAATCTTTTCCTTTTTTAGTGTAAAAAAATAAATAAAGGGAGTACATTAATTGTAAGAAGATACAAATGACGAGTATTAATTTATGTGGTTGTAATGTAATGTACTTCTAATAAATAAAATAAAAAAAAATAAAAAAAAATAAAAAAAACACCTCTAAACCCCTGTAAACCACTAAATCTCTCTAAACGCTCTTAACCACTTTAAACCTCTCTAAAGCCCTGTAAACCCATCTAAACCCCTCTAAACTATTCTAAATCCCTCTAAACCGCTGTAAACCTACCTAAACCCCCTTTACACCCCTCTAAACCGCTCTGAAGCCATGTGAACCCCATTTAAACGCATCTAAACCCCTGATAACCCATCGAAACACCGGTAAACCCATCTAAACCTCTGAAAACCCCTCCAACCTCCCTGTAAACCCCTCTAATCCCCTGAAAACCCATATAAAAACCGCTAAACCCTGTAAACCCCTCTAAACCACTCTAAACCCATCTGAAGCACTGTAAACCCCTCTAAACCCCTCAAAACACATCTAAATCCATCTGAACCACTGTAAATCCCCTCCGAACACCTCTAAACCTCTGTAACCCCTCTAAACCCATGTAAACACCGCTAAAACCCTCAAATGGCCTTTGAGCTCCTGTAATCAGTATATTGATTCATGTGTGTATATATTTATAGAATGGTATATGGACACACTGATCTGTTTTGTAGTCAATGCCTACTATGTTCTATTGAGCTGAAGCAAAGCAAGAATGTCATTGTCCTATCAGGGACACATGACAACAAAGTAACTTGAACTTGAACTTGAACTTGAACTCCGCTCGAGACCTCACTAAACACCTGTAATCCCTTGTCAACCACGGTAAACCCCTCTAAATTCCTCTAAACCACCCTAACTCATCTAAAACCATCTAACCCCTCTACACCAATGTAAACCCCTGCAATCCTCTCTATACCTCTTTAAAGCCCTGTAAACCTCTCTACCCTAAAAAACCATCTAAATCCCAGTAAACCCCTGTAAACCTCTGTAAACCGCTCTAAACCCCTCAAAATCTCTCCAACCTCCTCTAAACCCTTCGAAACCCCAACACCCTCCAAACCCTTCTTAAACCCTCCTAAACCCCTCTAAACCACTCCAGACCCCTCCAAACCGCTCTAAACCTCTCCAGACCCCTCGAAACCCTCCAAACCCATCTAAACCCAGTAAACCCCATGTAAACCCCTGTAAACCCATCTAAACCCCCTCTAAACCCGTATAAACCCCCCGAAACCCCTTCAAACCCCTGTAAACTCATCTAAAACACTATCAAGCCATATAAAGCCCTCTAAACACATCTAAATCCTCTTTAAACCTCATGTAAACCCCTCTAAACACCGGTAAACACAATGTCAAGCCCCTTAAACCTCTCTAAACCCCCCTAAACTCCTCTAAACCCCTCTAAACGTAATCCTCTCTAAACACATGTAAACACATGTAAACCCCTGGAAACGACTCTAAATCCCTCTAACCCATCTAAACCCATCAAAAACCATCTAAACCCCTGTAATTCCCTCTAAATCACTCCAAACTCCTCTAAACCCCTGCTAATCCCTCTAAACCCCTGAAAATCCCTATATCCCCTTCTAAACCCCTCTAAACACATGTAAACCCCCTGTGAACCCAATTAAACCCCCTCTAAACCCCTCTCAACCACTCTAAATCCATCTGAAGCCCTGTAAACCCCTCAATACACATCTAAACACGTCTAAACCCCGGAAAACCCTATCGAACCCCTCTAACCCCTCCAGACCCCTCTAAATCCCTCTAAACTATTCTAAACACCTCTAACCTGTAAACCACTGCAAACACCTCTAAACCCCTGTAAACACATGTAAATATCTGTAATCCCCTGTACACCTCTCAAAATCTCTCTAAACCCCTGTAAACCAATCTAAATCCCTCTGAACAACTGTAAACCCATGTAAACCGCTGTAAACCCCCGCATACCACTCCAAATCCCTTTAAACTCTTCTAAACACTTCTAACCCCTCTAAACCCCTCTATACCCAACTACCCACTGTAAACCCCCTAAACACCTGTAAACTCCTGGAACTCCCTATAAAACTCTCTAAAACCCTCTGAACCCCTGTACACCCTTCTAAACCTCTCTACACCCGTAAACACCTGTAAACCCCTTTAAACACCTCTAAACCCCGCTTAACCCTGTAAATCCCACTAAACCCCTGTAAACAACTCTAAATCCCTCTAAACCCCTCGAAACACATGTAAACCCCCTGCAAACGCATCTAAACCCCTCTAACCTCTATCCCCCTGTTAACGCCTCTAACCCCCCCCTGTAAACCCCTGTAAACCCCTCCAAACCACTCTAACCCCCTCTAAACCCCTACAAACCCGTACAAACCGCTCTAAACCTATCCAGTCCCCTGCAATCCCTCTCCAATCCCGTCGAAACCCCTCGAAATCCCATCCAAACCCCTCTAATCCCCTCTAAACCCCTATAAAGCGCTCTAAACCAATCTAAACACCATGTAAACCACATGTAAACACGCCTAACGCCCTGTAAACCCCTGTAAAACTCTAAACCGCTATAAATCCCTCTAAACCAGCTTCAACCCCTCGAAACCCATGTAAACCTCTCTAAACCTATCTAAAACCCTCTAAACCCCTCTAAACCCCTGTAAATCGCTCTAAACCCATGTAAACCACTCTAAACACCTGTAAACCCATCTAACCTCTAATCCCCTGCAAATCCCTGTAAACCCCTCTAAGCCCCAGTAAACGCCTGTAATCCCCCTGTAAACCCCCCCTAGACCCATGTAAACCCCCTATGAAGCCCTCTAAACCATCTACCCCCCATGTAAACCACATGTAAATCTCTCTAAACCCCTGTAAACCTCTCAATACCCCTAAAAACGCCTGTAAAGCCATCTAAACCCCTCTAAACACATGTAACCCTCTGTAAACCACATGTAAACACCTCTAAACACCTGTAACCCCCTGTAAATTCCTGTAACTCCTCTGAAGCCCTCTAAAACACTCTACACCCCTCTAAACCCGTGTAATCCCCTCTAAACCCATTTAAACTCCAAACCACTGTAAACCCCGGTAAACCCCTGTCAACTCCTGTAAACCGCTTTAAACAACTCTAAACCAATCTAAAGCCCCGTAAACCAACGTAAACCTCAAAATCCACCAAAATCCGTCTAAACCCTGTAAAACCATGTAGACCCCCTGTAAATTCCTCTAAACTCATCTAAACCCCTCTAATCCCCGCGGAACACCCCCCAGACCCTTCTAAACCCACTCTAAAGCCCTCTAAACTCCTATTGTCCCCTCTAAACCACTCCAAACTCCTCCATACCCCTCTAAACCCTACTAAACCCCTCCAATCCTTTCCAAACACCTCTAATCCCCTCCAAACACCTCCAAACCCCTTATAAACCCCCCTGTAAACCGCTCTAAACCCAAACCCCTCCAAACCCCTCTAAACCACTCTAAACCCCTCCAAACCCCTCCAAACACCTCCGTACCCTTCTAAACCACTCGGAACCCATTTTAACACCTCCAAACCCCTCCAACCCCCTATAAATCCATCGAAACCCCCTATAAACCTCTCGAAACACCAGGAAACCCCTCGTAATACCTCTAACATTTTCGAAACACCTCTAAACCCCTCGCAACCTCGCGAAACCCCTTTAAACCCCTCTAAACACCTCTAAATAACGAATAACCCTTCTAAACTGCTGTAAACCACTGAAAACCCCTCTAAACATCTCTAAACCCATATAAACCGCTCTATCCGCCTCTAACCCCACCTAAATCCCTCTAAACCCCTCTATACCCTCCGAAAACCCTCTAAACACCTCTAAACACCTCGAATCCCCTCTAAACCCCTCTAATTCCCTCTAAACCCACCTAAATCCCTATAATCCCCTCAAATGTCCAGACGTAAGAACAGCTTCGCACAGGAAGAAGCTGCAGATGCTGCTTTAAACCGAAGATAGACAAAAAAGCAGGAGTAACCCAGCGTGACAGACAGCATCTGTGGAGAAAAGGGTCTAGAAAAGGAACTGTGCGAATCCGCACTGACCAGCGATCCCCACACATTATCGATGTCCGGCACACACTGGGGACAACTTACATTTAAACCTGTATATCTACAAGCCTGCGCGTCCTTGGAGTTTGGGAGGAAACTGAAGATGTCGGAGAAACTCCACGCGGTCAGGGGGAGAACGTACAAACTCCGTACAGACGGCACCCTTCGTCGAGATTGAACCCGCAACTCTGGCGCTGTAAGGCAGCAACTCTAGCGCTGTGCCACCGTGCTGGATAGATTGAGCTCAGAAACGCAGGTATAACATATGGGGTCACAAACATCTGAAGTAACAGCGGGGCAGGCAGCATCTCTGGGGAAAGTCCACGCGGTCACGGGGAGAACGTACAAACCGCCAGACGGCGGCCGTGGTCGGAATCGTACGCGGGTCTCTGAACCTGTGAGGCAGCAACTCTATCGCTGCGCCACTGTTTACTGGTGCCCTCCCATAATTTCCCATTCACTGGTGCCATCCCCTAAATCCCCATTTAATGGTGCCCTCCCCTAATGCACCATTTAATGTTGCGCTCCCCTAATTCTCCATTTATTAGTGCACTCCCCTAATTCCCCATTTACTGAGGCTCGCTCTTTTCGCACCAGGCACTAATAAATGGGAAATTAGGGGAGCGCAACATTAAATGGTGCATTAGGGGAGGGCACCAGTCAATGGGGATTTAGGGAAAGGCACCAATAAATGGGAAATTATGGGAGGGCACCAGTAAACAGTAGCGCAGCGGAAGAGTTGCTGCCTCACAGGTTCAGACCCGGGTTCGATTCCGACCACGGCCGCCGTATGTACGATTTGTACGTTCTCCCCGTAACCGCGTGGATTTTCTCCAGAGATGCTGCCTGCCTCACTGTTACTCCAGATTTTTGTGACCACATATAATAATAATAATAATAATTCATTTTATTTGCTGGCGCCTTTCTATCACCCAAGGACACCTTACAAGACATAAAATCACAAAAATACAAAACACATAGTCGGAATAAATTTAATATAAAAACACCACAATACACAAATCAAGGACAGAATTCAATTACAAAAGCACAAAAAGAAAATCAGAAACACAATTTGAGGAGAGAGCAGCGGCAGCCAAACCGCGCCAGCGTTCACTCTCCCCTCCGACCGCCATCTTGAACAAGGACCAACAGACACAGCACACAAAAATCATCCCCCCACAATGGCCACCACTGTGGGGGAAGGCACAATGTCTAGTCCCCAACCCCAGTTCACCCAAAGTCAGGCCCAATGAGGCCTCCGCTATTGCCTCTACGGAGGCCCGATGTTCCTGACCGTTTTCACCGGGTGATGCTAGCCCGGCGTCGGGAGAGTCCTCTAGCGGCTGGGCCACCTGGAACGGCCGCATTCCCTACCGGAGGCCGCAGCTTCCGAAGCCGATAACATATGTTATATCTGCGTTTCTAAGCTCAAGCTATCCATCACGGTAGCACAGCGGTAGTTGCTGCCTTACAGCGCCAGAGACGCCGGTTCAATCCAGACCAAGGGTGCTGTCTGTACGGAGTTTGTACGTTCTCCGACTGACCGCATGGATTTCCCCGACATCTTCGGTTTCCTCCCAAACTCCAAATACGCGCAGGCCTGTAGGTATACAGCTTTAAATGTAAATTGTCCCCAGTATGTGTAGGACATGGATAATGTGTGGGGATCGCTGGTCAGTGCGGATTCGCACAGTTCCTTTTCGAGACCCTTCTCTCCACAGATGCTGTCTGTCACACTGGGTTACTCCAGCTTTTTGTGTATATCTTCGGTTGAAAGCAGCATCTGCGGCTCCTTTCTGTGCAAAGCTGTTCATACGTCTGAGCATTTGAGTGGTTTAGAGGGGGATTTGATGGGGTTTAGTGGTGTTTATAGGGGATTAGATGGGGACTAGAGAGGTTAATAGGGGGTTTAGATGGGTTTATAGGGGGTTAGAGGGGTTTAGATAAGTTTAGAGGGCGTTAGAAGTGTGTTGAGTGGTTTTGAAGGGCTTAGAAGGGTCTAGAGGGGTTTCGAGGGGTTTCAAGGGGGTTAGATGGGTTTAGAGGGTGTTAGTGGGGTTTACAGGAGTTTAGAGGGGATTAGAGGGCTTTAGAGGGGTAAGAGTGGGCTAAACGTGTTGGAGGTTAAACGGGTTTAGAGGGGTTTAGAGGGGTTAGAGCTGTTGAGAGGGGTTTATAAGGGTTTAGAGGGATATCGAGGGCTTTAGATGGGTTTAGATGGGTTTAGAGAGGTTCAGAGGGGTTCAGAGGGGTGTAGAGGGGTTCAGAGGGTTTAGACGGATTTAAAGGTGTAGATAGTCGTTTTGAGGTGTTCACTGTGGTGGAAGGCACAAAAAATGGCCAGTCCTCCATCATTTCCCCCGTGGGAGGGAACTCAACCCTCCGCCGTCGCCGCTGCTGGTGTCCAGATGTGGAGACAAGGTAAAGTCCAGGTATGTCCTAAATCGGTGCTTCCCTACCGGAGACCGCGGCTTCAGGTTGATGTAGGCCGCAAGCCGGCGGTCGAAGATCTAAAGTCCCCGCCGCGCCGCAGCCAGAAGCATCGCAGACCGCAGGGCCGGCAGTCGGAGCTCTTCTCCATGGATACCCGGCGACGGACCCCGGTCCTGATGGTAAGTCCACGCCACGCCAGCGGTAGAAGTACGCCGCGGGCCGGCGGTCGGAGCTCTTCTCCTCCTTGGTAGCCAACGAGGGATCCCAGGCTCAGGACGCCGCGCAAGCCTGAAGCACCGCAGTTCGCGGCTTCTGGATGATGTAGGCCGCGGGCCGACAGTCGGAGCTCCTCTCCAGGGGTCCCCGGCGAAGGACCCGCTCCTGATGATAACTCCACGCCGCGCCCGCGGTAGAAGTTGGCCGCGGGCCGTCGTTCGGAGCTCTTCCCCGCCCGGGTCCCCATCGAGAGATCCCAGACCTGGTTGCCGCGGGCCAGCGAAAGGAGCGCTCCCCTCCGGCGATCCCCGGCGAGACATCGCCCGCTCCGCGACGAAAGAATGCTCGCCCCGGGCGCGTCTCGATGTTAGGCCACGGGGGAGGCGACATAGAAAAAGTTGCCTCTCCGTGGAGGAGGCGACCGAAACGGTTTCACCCTTACCCCCCCCCCCACCCCCACACCCGCAAACCACACGCACACAAGACACACAAAGAAACATTAAAAACATACATTAGGACATACGGAAAAAACAAGAAAATTAGAAAGAACTAACACGCTGCTGTCAGGGCTGCCGGCTTGCAGCGCCCCCACCGATCTGTGTTTAGAGTGGTTTAGAGGGTTTAGCGAGATTTCGAGGGGGTTCGAGGGGTTTGGAGGGGGTTAGTGGGGCATAGAGGGGCATAACGTGGTTGGGGGGTTTAGAGGTGGTTAGAGTGATTTCGAGGGGTTTCAAGCGGTTTAGGGGGCTTTAGAGGTGTTTAGAGGTCTTTAGAGGGGTTTAGAGGGCTTTAGAGGTTTGGAGGGGTTTAGAAGGTTTTAGAGGGGTATAGAGGGGTTAGAGGGTTGTAGAGGTCTTCAGAGGGGTTTAGGTGTTTAGAGTGGGTTAGAGGGTTTAGAGGGGTTTACAGGGGTTTAGAGGGGTTTAGAGGGGTCAGAAGGATTTAGAGGGGATTAGGAGGCAACGGTGGCTGACAAGATAAGTTAGGGATAGAATAAAACTAAATGAAAAGATGTATAACTAGCAAAGAGTACCCGGAAGCCAGAGGATTGGGAAACTTTCATAGGACAACAGAAGGAAACAAATCGGGCTATACGGCTGAAAAGATGAACTACGAAGGGAAGCTGGCCAGGAATATAAAGGACAGTAAAAGCTTCTTGTTAAGGGTAAAAGAGTAGCAAAGTCAAATGTGGGTCCCTTGAAGGCAGACACGGGTGACATTATTATGGGTAACAAGGAAATGGCATAAGAGTTGAACAGGTACTTCGGATCTGTCTTCACTGAGAAAGACACAAACAATCTCCCAGATGTACTGGAGGACAGAGGATCTAAGGTGGTAGAGGAACTGAAATACATTTTCATTAGGCGAGAAATAGTATTGGGTAGGCTAATGGGTCTGAAGGTTGATAAATCCCCCTGGGCCTGATGGTCTGCATCCCAGGGTCCTCAGGGAGGTGGCTCGAGAAATAGTGGACGCATTGGTAATTATTTTCCAATGTTCGATCGATTCAGAATCATTTCCTGTGGATTGGAGGATATCTAACGTTATCCCACTTTTCAAGAAAGGAGCGAGAGATAAAACGGGGAATTACAGACCAGTTAGCCTGACTTCGGTGGTGGGAAAGATGCTGGTGTCAATTAGTAAAGAGGTAATAATGGGGCATTTGGATAGCAGTAAAAGGATTAGTCCAAGTCAACATGGATTTATGAAAGGGAAACCATGCTTGACTAATCTACTGGATTTTTTTAAAGGATGTGACAAGTAAAATGGATGAAAGGGTGCCAGTGGATGTAGTGCTAAGGTCCCGCATTGGAGACTGGTGACTAAATTTCGAGCACATGGTATTGGGGTTACGTTGTTGACATGGATAGAAAATTGGTTGGCAGACAGGAAGCAAAGAGTAGGAGTGAACGGGTCCTTTTCTGAATGGCAGGCAGTGGCGAGTGGAGTGCCGCAAGGCTCGGTGTTGTGGAATTATGAACAACACTAGCAAGTTTGCGGATGACACAAAGCTGAGTGGCAGTGTGAACTGCGAAGAGGATGTTAAGAGGTTGCAGGGTGATCTGGACAGGTTGAGTGAGTGGGCAGATGCGTAGCAGATGCAGTATAATATAGATAAATGTGAGGTTATCTACTTTGGCGGCAAAAACAAGGGGGCAGATTATTATCTCAATGGGGTTAGGTTAGGCAAGGGGGAGGTACATCGAGATCTGGGTGTACTTCTGCAGTTGTATAGGGCTCTTGTAAGACCACATCTGGAGTATTGTGTACAGTTTTGGTCTCCTAATTTGAGGAAGGACATCCTTGTGATCGAGGCAGTGCAGCGTAAGTTCACGAGATTGATCCCTGGGATGGCGGGACTGACATGTGAGAAAATACTAGGCTTGCAGATCATTCTCAATGCGGACGAGGTGCCGCCAGGTCTGCTCTGACAGAAAAGATCTACTGCAGGTAGGGTGAGCACCCACAGAAACAGGGTGTATACGGGGAACAAGGCAAATGGTTTAAGAACAGGACCACGAGGGTGGGGTCAGGGGTAGTAATCTCCAGATTGCTCCTGGTGCAACATGCTGCTGAGGGCAAGAACAAGAAGGGGGGAACAGGTGAAGGCCTGGTTGCGGAGTTGGTGGAAGGGGCAGCCGTTCAGATTGTGGGACCGCTGAGATCCTTGTTGGATCCAAGGTGACCTGTACAAGAAGGCAGACAAAAATGCTGGAGAAACTCAGCGGGTGAGGCAGCATCCATGGAGTGAAGGAATAGTTGATGCAGGGCTGCCAACTCTCACGCATTGAGCGTGAGAATCACGCATTTGGCCAAATTCTCACGCTCATCACGAATTTCTCACGCTCTATCGTGAGAAATTCTGTGATCAACGAAAATTTCAAAACGTATATCCACTGCATGGGCCGCGGTTGTTGGATGGCCGGGGGTGGGGGAGGGATGAAAGCGGAAGCAGCGGCGCGGACAGATGCGGAAGGGAAGCCAGGGCTCCCGAGTATTTGCCGGGCTGGCGGGTGTTTGCCGGGCTGGCGAGTCACTCGCTGCAGCTTCAGCCATGGAGCTGCCTCAGTGCAAGATTCCCGGGCCGTCGGAGGTGTCGGAAGTGTTGCGCCGCTGCCGTGAGAGTCTCTGTGCCCAGGTGACCGGCATAGATCAGGCTGCGGCTTGGTGCATCCTGGAGGACAATCAATGGCTTCTGAAAGTAATCAGAATGCCGTTTATTCTCATTTAAACATAGGTTCCAACGAAATTAAGTTTTCTGCAGTCATAACAACAACAACAACAACAACGCTGGGATGCAGCGCCGGAAGTGGCGGCGCTGTCGTATAGCAGCGGCTCGCCTGCAGTCCGTCTGTTTTTACTTTTTTTATTGTTTTCTTTTGTCCTGTTTCAGTTAAATTTTAGTTTATTGGGTTGTGTATGTGTGGGGTGGGGTGGTGGGGGGGTGAAACATGACTTTTGACTCTTCCTGCGGGGGAATGCGACTTTTTCTTGTCGTGTCCCCCTTCTCTGCCTCCGTCTGCGCTGAGGCCAAAATGGCGGAGCTGCCGGCCTCCAACTCCAACTGCGAGCTGCCGGCCTCCAACTCCAACTGCGAGCGACCGACCGACCTCGAGGCTGCGGAGGCAGAGCCAGGACTTACCAGCGCGAGGCTGGCCAACTTCGGGGCTGCGGTGGCGTTCCGGCGGTGGCGGTGGCGTTCCGGCGGTGGCGACCGAGGACACTGGTGGCGACCTGAATCCGGAGGCTCGGCCGCAGCTGGCCCAGTGGACGACATCTTCGGGAGCGCGAGGCTGGCCGGCTTCGGAGCTGCGGTGGCGTTCCGGCGGTGGCGACCTGAATCCGGAGGCTCGGCCGCGGGCCCAGTGGACGACATCGTCGGGAGCGCGCAGGTCACAGGTTGGTGACCTGTTTTTCTGGGGCTCCCGCAACTACAGCTGCGTCCGCTGGACTGGAGGGCGGCAGCTCCGGCAGCTTCGACCACCCCGGGCCGCGGAGTTTGAGCCGGCCCGTCGCGGAGCACGGATTCGGCCGCTGGACTGGCTTACCGTCGCCCGGCGGGGCCACAGCATCAGAAGCCTGGATCGCCTCAGCGCAGAGGGAGAAGAAAGCGGGAAGAGACAGAGACTTTAAGACTTTTGCCTCCATCACAGTGAGGAGGTGCCTGGTGAACTCATTGTGGTGGATGTTAATTTGTGTTTATTGTGTGTTTTGTCATTTATTATTATATGTATGACTGCAGGCAACGAAATTTCGTTCAGACCGAAAGGTCTGAATGACAAATAAAGGAATCTCTAAGAATCTCTCTAATCTCTAAAAAACACACAATTAACATAATTCCACATAAACATCCATCGCAGTGAATTCCCAAACACCTCCTCGCTGTGATGGAAGGCAAAAGTCTTATCTCTTCCCTGTTCTCTGATCTTATTCTTGTCCCGCAATCATGCAGTAATACTTCTGCATCGAGCTGATCGAGGCTATTGATGTTTGAGCCCCGGCGGGCGATGGTAAGTCCCGCGTCCGTATAAACTGCGCCGGGCGATGTTAGGCTCCGCTCCGGGTCGATTTAAATACCTCGATTCGGCGGGCGACGTTTGCCGTTGCGGGAGCTCCGAAAAGCGGTCTCCTACCAGGGCCCCGCGAGCTCCCGATGTCACCGACTACAGGGCCTGCAGCCGAAGCCTCCAAGCTCCGAAGTCGAGTCGCAGCCGCGCGCCACAACAGCGCTCCGCACTCTGAAGTTGTCCAGCTCCGCGATGGTAACGACAACGGAGACTCGAGAAGGAAAAAGTCGGGTCCCCGTACAGGGCAGAGATTAAAATATTTCCCCCGCCCCCCCCCCCCCCACATATACACAGCTAAAAATAGTATAAAAACTAAAACCAAGACATCCACCTAACAGGACAAAAAGAAAAAAAAGACAGAAGGACTGCAGAGGCCGCTGCCGCGAGGCGCCGCCATCTTGTCATTGGGTAGAAACGGTGGAAGATAGTGGCCTTCAAATGGGAGTGGTTGGGGAAAGCATTCTGCTTGCCTGCTACATTTTCACTTGCACTAACTGCAGGAAAAAAATTCCCGATGTTGGGGCAGTTCAGAGCCAGGGGTCACAGTTTAAGAATAAAGGTTAGGCCAGTTAGGACTGAGATGAGGACAAACTTTCTTCACGCAGAGAATTGTGAATCTGTGGAATTCTCTGCCACAGAAGGCAGTGGAGGCCAATCCACTGGATGTTTTCAAGAGAGAGTTACATTTAGCTCTTGGAGCTAGCGAAATCAAGGGATATAGGAAAAAACAGGAGAGAGGTACAGATTTTAGATGAACAGCCATGAACATATTGAATGGCAGTGCTGGCTCGAAGGAATATTGCTACACCTATTTTCTATGTTTCTCTGCTTGAGTATATGGCAATGAAACCACCTCTAAAACCCTCTGAACCTCTCTATACTCCTGTAAACTCATCTGAACCTCACTAAACACCTGTTAAGCTTTGTAAACCCCTGTACACCACTAAACCCCTCTAAATCCCTCTAAATCCCCTAAACTCCCTTAAACCCGTATAAAACCCTCTAAACCCTTCTAAACCCTTCTAAACCACTAAAAACCACTCCAAACCCCTCTAAACACATGTGAACCCCATGTAATCCTATCTAAACATCTCTAAACCCCTGTAAACCCTGTAAGCCCCTCTAAACACGTATAACCACCTCCAAACCCCTGTGAACGCCTCTAACCCCCTGTAAACCCCCCTAAACACTTTGAAACCTATGAAAACCCCGATAAACTCCTATAAACCCCTCTAAACCCATGTAAACACCGTCTGAACACCTCTAAACCCATCTAACCCTCTATAACCCCTTGTTCACCGGTCTAAACCCCTCTAAACCCCAATAAACTACCCTAAACACATCTAAAGCCATGTAAACCCCTGTAAAGCACTCTAAACCACTCTACACCCCTCTAAACGCCTATACACACATCTAAACCCCTCTAAACCCTTCTAAACCCATCTAAACCCCTCCAGATTACTCTAAACCCCTGTACACGTCTAAAACCCTCTAAACACCTGCACACCCCTCTAAACCTCTGTAAACCGCTGTAACCCCCTATAAATACCTATAAACCCCTCTAAACCACTCCACTCTTAACCCCTAAACCCTTCTAAACCCCTCTAAACACCTGTAAACCCCTGAAACCCCTGTAAACCACTCTGAACCCCGCTAAACCACTGTAAACCTCTCTAAACCTCTCTAAACACATGTAAACCCCTGTAAACCCCTCAAACCCCCGGTAAACTCACCGAAACCCCTCTAAACCCGTGTAAACCCCTCTAACCACCTCTAAACGTCTGCAACCCACTCCAAACCCACCTAAATGAATGTAATCTACTCAAAACGCCCGAAAACACCTATAAACCCCTCTAAATCCCTCTAAAACCTCGGAATACCTATCTAAAGACACGTAAAACATGCTAAACACCTGTAAACCCTGTAGACTTCTCTAAACCTCTGTAAATCCCTGAACACGCCTCTAAACCCTTCTAAACCCTTCAAAACCCCACTAAACCCCCTGTAAACACCTGTAAACACACTGTATACCCCACTAAACACCAGTAAATCGCTGTAATCCCCTCTAAACACCTATAAACCCCCTCTAAACCCATCTAAACCCATGTAAACCCCATCTAAAACCCTCTCAACTCCTCTAAACCCATGTAACCCCCTCCAATCCACTCTAAACACCTGTAAACACCTGTAAACGCATGTAACCCCCCTTGTAAACCCCTATAAAGACCTGTAAACCCATGTAAACGCCTCTAAAACCCTCTATTCCGTTTGAAACCGGAAACGCTCAAAACCACTATTTCTGGCTACCTTGCCGTAAATATGGCGACCTTGCCCGATTTGTGCGACCTTGACGGATTTATGACGACCTTGCCGGAAATATGGCGACCTTGCCGGATTTGTGGCGACCTTGCCGGAAATATGGCGACATTGTCGGATTTGTGGCGACCTTGCCGGATTTATGCCGACCTTGCCGGACTTGTGGCGACCTTGCCGGATTTATGTCGACCTTGCCGGAAATATGGCGACATTGCCGGATTTCTGGCGACCTTGCCGGAAATATGGCGACTTTGCCGGATTTGTGGCGACGTTCCCGGATTTATGGCGACCTTGCCGGGAATATGGCGACCTTGCCGAATTTGTGGCGACCAGGCCGGATTTTTGGCGACCTTTCCGGAAATATGGCGACCTTGCCGGATTTGTGGCGACCTTGCGGACTTATGGCGACTTTGCTGGAAATATGGCGACCATGCCGGATTTGTGGCGACCTTGATGGAAATTTGGCGACCTTGCCGGAAATATGGCGACCATGCCGGATTTGTGGCGCCATTGCCGCATTTATGGCGACCTTGCCGTTAATATGGCGACCTTGCCGGAAATATGGCGACCATGCCGGATTTGTGGCGACCTTGCCGAATTTATGGCGACCTTACCGGAAATATGGAGACCTTGCCGGATTTATGGCGATCTTGCCGGATTTATGGCGACCTTGCCGGAATTATGGCGACCTTGCCGGAAATATATCGACCTCGCGGGATTTATGGCGACCATGCCGGATTTGTGGCGACCTTCCCGGAAATATGGCGACCTCGCCAGATTTATGGCGACCTTGACGGAAATATGGCGACCTCGCCGGATTTTTTGCGACCTTGCCGGTTTCATGGCGTCCTTGCCGGAAATATGGCGACCCTGCCGGATTTGTGGCGACCTTGCCGGATTAATGGCGACCTTGCCGGAAACATGGCGAGCTTGCCGGATTTGTGACGACCTTGCCGGATTTATGGCGTCCTTGCCGGAAATATGGCGACCTTGCCGGATGTGTGGCGACCATGCCGGAATTATGGCGACCTTGCCGGAAATATGGCGACTTTGCCTGATTTGTGGCCACCTTGCAGGATTTATGGCGACCTTGCCGGTAATATGGCGACCTTGCCGGATTTGTGGCGACCTTGCCGGATTTATCGCGAGCTTGCCGGAAATATGGCGACCTTGCCGGATTTGTGGCGAGCTTGCCGGGTTTATGGCGACCTTGCCGGAAATAAGGCGATCTTGCCGGATTTGTGGCCACCTTGCCGTATATACGGCGACCTTGCCGGAAATATGGCGACCTCGCCGGATATATGGCGACCTTGCCGGATATATGGCGACCATGCCAGAAATATGGCGACCTCGCCGGATTTATGGCGTCCTTGCCGGAAATATGGCGACCTCGCCGGATTTATGGCCACCTCGCTGGATTTATGGCGACCTTGCCGGAAATATGGCGACCTCGCCGGATTTATGGCGGCCTCGCCGGATTTAGGACGACCTTGCCGGATATGTGGCGACCTCGCCGGATTTATGGCGACCATGCCGGATTTATGGCGACCTTGCCCGAATTATGGCGACCTTGCCGGTTTTGTGGCGAACTTGCCGGATTTATGGCGACCTTGCCGGATTTGTGGCGACCTTGCCGGATTTATGGCGACCTTGCCGGATTTGTGGCGACCATGCCGGAAATATATAGACCTCGCGGGATTTATGGCGACCATGCCGGATTTGTGGCGACCTTGCCGGAAATATGGCGACCTCGCCAGATTTATGGCGACCTTGCAGGATTTATGGCGACATTGCCGGAAATATGGCGAACTCGCCGGATTTATGGCGACCTTGACGCAAATATGGCGACCTCGCCGGATTTGTGACGACCTTGCCGGATTTATGGCGTCCTTGCCGGTAATATGGCGACCTTGCCGGATGTGTGGCGACCATGCCGGAATTATGGCGACCTTGCCGGAAATATGGCGACTTTGCCTGATTTGTGGCGACCTTGCAGGATTTATGGCGACCTTGCCGGAAATATGGCGACCTTGCCGGATTTGTGGCGACCTTGCCGGATTTATGGCGACCTTGCCGGAAATATGGCGACCTTGCCGGATTTGTGGCGACCTTGCCGGATTCATGGCGATCTTGCCGGAAATAAGGCGACCTTGCCGGATTTGTGGCCACCTTGCCGGATATATGGCGATCTTGCCGGAAATATGGCGACATTGCCTGATTTCTGGCGATCTTAGCGGATTTATGGCGATCTTGCCGAATTAGTGGCGACCTTGCCGGAAATATGGCGACCTCGCCGGATTTATGGCGACCTTGCCGGATATATGGCGACCTTGCCGGAAATATGGCGACCTCGCCGGATTTATGGCGTCCTTGCCGGAAATATGGCGACCTCGCCGGATTTATGGCGACCTTGCCGAAAAATATGGCGACTTTGCCTGATTTGTGGTGACCTTGCAGGATTTATGGCGTCCTTGCCGGAAATATGGCGACCTTGCCGGATTTATGGCGACCATGCCGGAAATATGGCGACCTTGCCGGATTTGTGGCGACCTTGCCGGATTTATGGCGACCTTGCCGGAAATATGGCGACCTTGCCGGATTCATGGCGACCTTGCCGGAAATAAGGCGACCTTGCCGGATTTGTGGCCACCTTGCCGGATATATGGCGACCTTGCCGGAAATATGGCGACCTTGCCTGATTTCTGGCGACCTTGGCGGATTTATGGCGACCTTGCCGAATTAGTGGCGACCTTGCCGGAAATATGGCGACCTCGCCGGATTTATGGCGACCTTGCCGGATATATGGCGACCTTGCCGGAAATATGGCGACCTCGCCGGATTTATGGCATCCTTGCCGGAAATATGGCGACCTCGCCGGATTTATGGCGATCTTGCCGGAAATATGGCGACTTTGCCTGATTTGTGGTGACCTTGCAGGATTTATGGCGTCCTTGCCGGAAATATGGCGACCTTGCCGGATTTATGGCGACCTTGCCGGAAATATGGCGACCTAGCCGGATTTGTGGCGACCTTGCTGGATTTATGGCGACCTTGCCGGAAATATGGCGACCTTGCCGGATTTGTGGCGACCTTGCCGGATTTATGGCGACCTTGCCGGAAATGAGGCGACCTTGCCGGATATATGGCCACCTTGCCGGATATATGGCGACCTTGCCGGGAATATGGCGACCTTGCCTGATTTCTGGCGACCTTGGCGGATTTATGGCGACTTTGCCGAATTTGTGGCGCCCTTGCCGGAAATATCGCGACCTCGCCGGATTTATGGCGACCTTGCCGGATATATGGCGACCTTGCCGGAAATATGGCGACCTCGCCGGATTTATGGCGTCCTTGCCGGAAATATGGCGACCTCGCCGGATTTATGGCGACCTAGCCGGAAATATGGTGACCTCGCCGGATTTATGGCGGCCTCGCCAGATTTAGGACGACCTAGCCGGAAATGTGGCGACCTCGCCGGATTTATGGCGACCATGCCGGATTTATGGCGACCTTGCCCGAATTATGGCGACCTTGCCTGTTTTGTGGCGAACTTGCCGGATTTATGGCGACCTTTCCGGATTTGTGGCGACCTTGCCGGAAATAAGGCGACCTCGTCGGATTTATGGCGACCTTGCCGGATTTGTGGCGACCGTGCCGGAAATATGGCGACCTCGCCGGATTTATGGCGACCTTGCCGGATTTGTGGCGACCTTGCCGGAAATATGGCGACCTCGCCGGATACGTGGCGACCTTGTCGGATTTCTGGCGACCTTGCCGGAAATATGGTTACCTCGCAGGATTTGTGGCGACCATGCCGGATTTATGGAGACCTTGCTGGAATTATGTAGACCTTGCCGGATTTGTGGCGACCTTGCGGGATTTATGGCGACCTTGCCGGAAATATGGCGACCTTGCCTTTAAATATGGCGACCTTGCCGGATTTGTGGCGACATTGGCGGATTTATGGCGACCTTGCCGGGAATATGGCGACCTTGCCAGATTTGTGGCGACCTTGCCGGATTTATGGCGACCATGTCGTAAATTTGGCGACCTTGCCGGATTTGTGGCGATCTTGCCGGATGTATGGCGACCTTGCGGGAAATATGGCGACCTTGCCGGATTTCTGTCGACCTTGCCGGATTTATGGCGACCTTGCCGGATTTGTGGCGACTTTGCCGGAAATATGGCGACCTCGCCGGATTTATGGCGAGCTTGCAGGATATATGGCGACCTTGCCGAAAATATGGCGACCTCGCCGGATTTATGGCGTCCTTGCCGGAAATATGGCAACATCGCCTGATTTATGGCGACCTTGCCGGAAATATGGCGACCTCGCCGCATTTATGGCGACCTCACCGGAAATATGGCGACCTTGCCGGAAATATGGCGTCCTCGCCGGATTTGTGGTGACCTTGCCGGATTTATGCCGACCATACCGAAAATATGGCGACCTCGCCGGATTTGTGGCGACCTTGCCGGATTTATGGCGACCTTGCCGGAATTATGGCTACTTCGCCGGATTTGTGGCGACCTTGAGGATTTCTGGCTACCTTGCCGGAGATATGGCGACCTTGCCGGATTTGTGGCGACCTTGCCGGAAATATGGCGACCTCGCCGCATTTATGGCGACCTTACTGGAAATATGGCGACCTTGCCGGAAACATGGCGACCATGCCGTATTTGTGGCGGCATTGCCGGATTTATGGCGACCTTTCCGGATTTGTGCCGACCTTGCCTGAAATATGGCGAACTCTCCGGATTTATGGCGAACTTGCAGGATTTGTGGCGACGCCGGAAATATGGCGACCTCGCCGGATTTATGACGACCTTGCCGGATTTGTGGTGACCTTGCCGGAAATATGGCGATCTCGCCGGATATATGGCGACCTTGCCGGATTTATGCCGACCATGCCGAAAATATGGCGACCTCGCCGGATTTGTGGCGACCTTGCCGAATTTATGGCGACCTTGCCGGAAATATGGCTACTTCGCCGGATTTGTGGCGACCTTGAGGATTTCTGGCTACCTTGCCGGAGATATGGCGACCTTGCCGGATTTGTGGCGACCTTGCCGGATATATGGCGACTTTGCCGGAAATATAAACCGACCTTTCCTGATTTCTGGCGACCTTACCGGATTTATGGCGACCTTGCCGAATTTGTGGCGTCCTTGCCGGAAATATGGCGACCTCGCCGGATTTATGGCGACCTTGCCGGATTAATGGCGACCTTGCCGGAAATATGGCTACTTCGTCGGATTTGTGGCGACCTTGAGGATTTCTGGCTAACTTGCCGGAGATATGGCGACCTCGCCGGATTTATGGCGTCCTTGGCGGAAATATGGCGAGCTCGCCGGATTTATGGCGACCTCGCCGGATTTATGGCGACCTTGCCTTAAATATGGCGACCTCGCCGGGTTTATGGCGGCCTCGCCGGATTTAGGACGACCTTGCCGTATTTATGGCGGCATTGCCGGATTTATGTCGACCTTTCCGGATTTGTGCCGACCTTGCCTGAAATATGGCGACCTCTCCGGATTTATGGCGACCTTGCAGGATTTGTGGCGACGCCGGAAATATGGCGACCTCGCCGTATTTATGACGACCTTGCCGGATTTGTGGCGACCTTGCCGGACATATGGCGACCTCGCCGGATATATGGCGACCTTGCCGGATTTATGGCGACCTTGCCGGAAATATGGCGTCCTCGCCGAATTTGTGGCGACCTTGCCGGACTTATGCCGAACATGCCGGAAATATGGCGACCTCACCGGATTTGTGGCGACCTTGCCGGATTTATGGCGACCTTGCCGGAAATATGGCTACTTCGCCGCATTTGTGGCGACCTTGAGGATTTCTGGCTAACTTGCCGGAGATATGGCGACCTTGCCGGATTTGTGGCGACCTTGCCGGATATATGGCGACCTTGCCTGAAATATAAACCGACCTTTCCTGATTTCTGGCGACCTTGCCGGATTTATGGCGACCTTGCCGTATTTGTGGCGTCCTTGCCGGAAATATGGCGACCTCGCCGGATTTATGGCGACCTTGCCGGATATATGGCGATCTTGCCGGAAATATGGCGACGTCGCCGGATTTATGGCATCCTTGCCGGAAATATGGCGACCTCGCCGGATTTTTGGCGACCTCGCCGGATTTATGGCGACCTTGCAGGAAATATGGCGACCTCGCCGGATTTATGGCGGCCTCGCCGGATTTATTACGACCTTGCCGGAATTGTGGCGTTCTCGCCGGATTTATGGCGACCATGCCGGATATATGGCGATCTTGCCGGAAATATGGCGACCTCGCCGGATTTATGGCGACCTCGCCGGATTTATGGCGACCTTGCCGGATATATGGCGACCTCGCCGGATTTATGGCGGCCTCGCCGGATTTAGTACGACCTTGCCGGAATTGTGGCGTTCTCGCCGGATTTATGGCGACCATGCCAGATTTATCGCGACTTTGCCCGAATTATGGCCACCTTGCCGGTTTTGTGGCGAACTTGCCGGATTTATGGCGACCTTTCCGGATTTGTGGCGACCTCGCCGGAAATATGGCGACCTCGCCGGATTTATGGCGACCTTGCCGGATTTGTGGCGACCGTGCCGGAAATATGGCGACCTCGCCGGATTTATGGCGACCTTGCCGGATTTGTGGCGACCTTGCCGGAAATATGGCGACCTCGCCGGATTTGTGGCGACATTGTCGGATTTATGGCGACCTTGCCGGAAATATGGCGACCTTGATTTTTGGCGACCTTGCCGGATTTATGCCGACCTTGCCGGAAATATGGCGACCTAGCCGTATTTGTGGCGACCTTGCCGGTAATATGGCCACCTCGCCGGATTTGTGGCGACCTAGCCGTATTTGTGGCGACCTTGCCGGATTTATGGCGACCTTGCCGGAAATATGGCTACCTCGCCGGATTTCTGGCGACCTTGCCGGAAATATGGCGACCTCGCCGGATTTATGGCGGCCTCGCCGGATTTAGGACGACCTGGCCGGAAATGTGGCGACCTCGCCGGATTTATGGCGACCATGCCGGGTTTTTGGCGACCTTGCCCGAATTATGGCGACCTTGCCGGTTTTTGTGGCGACCTTGACTCAAGTATGGCGACCTCTCCGGATTTATGGCGACCTTGCAGGATTTGTGGCGACGCCGGAAATACGGCGACCTCGCCGGATTTATGGCGGCCTCGCCGGATTTAGGACGACCTTGCCGAAAATGTGGCGACCTCGCCAGATTTATGGCGACCATGCCGGATTTATGGCGACCTTGCCCGAATTATGGCGACCTTGCCGGTTTTGTGGCGACCTTGCCTGAAATATGGCAATGTCTCCGGATTCATGGCGATCTGGCAGGATTTGTGGCGACGCCGGAAATATGGCGACCTCGCCGGGTATATGGCGACCTTGCCGGATTTATGCCGACCATGCCGGAAATATGGCTACTTCGCCGGATTTGTGGCGACCGTGAGGATTTCTGGCTACCTTGCCGGAGATATGGCGACCTTGCCGGATATGTAGCAACCTTGCCGGGTATATGGCGACCTTGCCGGAAATATAAACCGACCTTTCCAGATTTCTGGCTACCTCGCCGGATTTATGGCGTCCTTGCCGTAAATATGGCGACCTCGTCGGATTTATGGCGACCTCACCGGATATATGGCAACCTTGCCGGAAATATGGCGACCTCGCCGGATTTATGGCGGCCTCGCCGGATTTATGGCGAGCTTGCCCGAATTATGGCGACCTTGCCGGTTTTGTGGCGAACTTCCCGGATTTATGGCGACCTTTCCGGATTTGAGGCGACCATGCTGGAAATATGGCGCCTCGCCGGATTTATGGCGATCTTGCCGCATTTGTGGCGACCGTGCCGGAAATATGGCGACCTCGCCGCATTTATGCGGACCTTGCCGGATTTGTGGCGACCTTGCCGGAAATATGGCGACCTCGCCTGATTTGTGGCGACATTGTCGGATTTATGGCGACCTTGCCGGAAATATGGCGACCTTGATTTTTGTCGACCTTGCCGGATTTATGCCGACCTTGCCGGAAATATGGCGACCTAGCCGTATTTGTGGCGCCTTGCCGGATTTTAGGCGACCTTGCCGGAAATATGGCTACCTCGCCGGATTTGTGGCGACCTTGCCGGATTTCTGGCGACCTTGCCGGAAATATGGCGACCTTGCCGGATTTGTGGCGACTTTGCCTGATTTATGGCGACCTTGCCGGAATTATGGTGACCTTTCCGGATTTGTGGCGACCTTGCCGGAAATATGGCGCCTTGCCGGATTTATGGCGAACTTGCCGCATTTGTGGCGACCGTGCCGGAAATATGGCGACCTCGCCGGATTTATGGCGACCTTGCCGGATTTGTGGCGACCTTGCCGGAAATATGGCGACCTCGCCTGATTTGTGCCGACATTGTCGGATTTATGGCGACCTTGCCGGAAATATGGCGACCTTGATTTTTGGCGACCTTGCCGCATTTATGCCGACCTTGCCGGAAATATGGCGACCTAGCCGTATTTGTGACGCCTTGCCGGATTTATGGCGACCTTGCCGGAAATATGGCTACCTCGCCGGATTTGTGGCGACCTTGCCGGATTTCTGGCGAACTTGCCGGAAATATGGCGACCTTGCCGGAAATATGGCGACCTTGCCGGATTTGTGGCGACCTTGCCGGATTTATGACGACCTCGCCGGAAATATGGAGACCTTGCCGGATTTGTGGCGACCATGCCGGATTTATGGGGACCTTGCTGGAAATATGTCGACCTTGCCGGATTTGTGGCGACCTTGCGGGATTTATGACGACGTCGCCGGAAATATGGCGACCTTGCCGGATTTGTGGCGACCTTGCCGGATTGATGGAGACCTTGCCGGAAATATGGCGACATTGTCGGGTTTGTGGCGACGTTGCCGGATTTGTGCCGACCTTGCCGGATTTGTGGCGACCTTCCCGGATTTATGACGACCTTGCCGGATATATGGCGACCTTGCCGGAAAAATGGCGACCTTGCCGGATTGGTGGCGACTTTGCCTGATTTATGGCGACCTCGCCGGATTTGTGGCGACATTATCGGATTTATGGCGACCTTGCCGGAAATATGGCGACCTTGATTTTTGGCGACCTTGCCGGTTTTTTGCCGACCTTGCCGGAAATATGGCGACCTAGCCGTATTTGTGGCGACCTTGCCGGATTTATGGCGACCTTGCCAGAAATATGGCTACATCGCTGGATTTGTGGCGACCTTGCCGGATTTCTGACGACCTTGTCGGAAATATGGCGACCTTGCCGGATATGTGGCGACCTTGCCGGATTTATGACGACATCGCCGGAAATATGGCGACCTTGCCGGATTTGTGGCGACCATGCCGGATTTATGGGGACCTTGCTGGAAATATGTCGACCTTGCCGGATTTGTAGCGACCTTGCGGGATTTATGTCGACCTCGCCGGAAATATGGCGACCTTGCTGGATTTGTGGCGACCTTGTCGGATTTATGGAGACCTTGCAGGAAATATGTCGGCCTTGCCGGATTTGTGGCGACCTTGCCGGATTTATGCCGACCTTGCCGGATTTGTGGCGACCTTGCCGGATTTATGACGATCTTGCCGGAAATATGGCGACCTCGCCGGATTTATGGCGACCTTGCCGGATTTGTGGCGACCTTGCCTGAAATATGGCGACCTCGCCGGATTTGTGGCGACATTGTCGGATTTATGGCGACCTTGCCGGAAATATGGCGACCTTGATTTTTGGCGACCTTGCCGGATTTATGACGACCTCGCTGGAAATATGGCGACCTTGCCGGATTTGTGGCGACCATGCCGGATTTATGGCGACCTTGCTGGAAATATGTCGACCTTGCCGGATTTGTGGCGACCTGGAGAATTTATGACGACCTTGCCGTAAATATGGCGACCTTGCCGGATTTGTGGCGACCTTGCCGGATTTATGGCGACCTTGCCGGAAATATGGCGACATTGTCGGGTTTGTGGCGACCTTGCCGGATTTATGCCGACCTTGCCGGGTTTGTGGCGACCTTGCCGGATTTATGACGACCTTGCCGGACATATGGCGACCTCGCCGGATTTATGGCGACCTTGCCGGATTTGTGGCGACCTTGCCGGAAATATGGCGACCTCGCCGGATTTGTGGCGACATTGTCGGATTTATGGCGACCTTGCCGGAAATATGGCGACCTTGATTTTTGGCGACCTTGCCGGTTTATTGCCGACCTTGCCGGAAATATGGCGACCTAGCCGTATTTGTGGCGACCTTGCCGGATTTATGGCGACCTTGCCAGAAATATGGCGACCTTGCCGGATTTGTGGCGACCTTGCCGGATTTATGACGACATCGCCGGAAATATGGCGACCTTGCCAGATTTGTGGCGACCATGCCGTATTTATGGGGACCTTGCTGGAAATATGTCGACCTTGCCGGATTTGTAGCGACCTTGCGGGATTTATGTCGACCTCGCCGGAAATATGGCGACCTTGCTGGATTTGTGGCGACCTTGTCGGATTTATGGAGACCTTGCTGGAAATATGTCGGCCTTGCCGGATTTGTGGCGACCTTGCCGGATTTATGCCGACCTTGCCGGATTTGTGGCGACCTTGGCGGATTTATGACGACCTTGCCGGAAATATGGCGACCTCGCCGGATTTATGGCGACCTTGCCGGATTTGTGGCGACCTTGCCGGAAATATGGCGACCTCGCCGGATTTGTGGCGACATTGTCGGATTTATGGCGACCTTGCCGGAAATATGGCGACCTTGATTTTTGGCGACCTTGCCGGTTTTTTGCCGACCTTGCCGGAAATATGGCGACCTGGCCGTATTTGTGGTGACCTTGCCGGATTTATGGCGACCTTGCCAGAAATATGGCTACATCGCTGGATTCGTGGCGACCTTGCCGGATTTCTGGCGACCTTGTCGGAAATATGGCGACCTTGCCGGATTTGTGGCGACCTTGCCGGATTTATGACGACATCGCCGGAAATGTGGCGACCTTGCCGGATTTGTGGCGACCATGCCGGATTTATGGGGACCTTGCTGGAAATATGTCGACCTTGCCGGATTTGTAGCGACCTTGCGGGATTTATGTCGACCTCGACGGAAATATGCCGACCTTGCTGGATTTGTGGCGACCTTGTCGGATTTATGGAGACCTTGCTGGAAATATGTCGGCCTTGCCGGATTTGTGGCGACCTTGCCGGATTTATGCCGACCTTGCCGGATTTGTGGCGACCTTGCCGGAATTATGACGGCCTTGCCGGAAATATGGCGACCTCGCCGGATTTATGGCGACCTTGCCGGATTGGTGGCGACCTTGCCGGAAATATGGCGACCTCGCCGGATTTGTGGCGACATTGTCGGATTTATGGCGACCTTGCCGGAAATATGGCGACCTTGATTTTTGGCGACCTTGCCGGTTTTTTGCCGACCTTGCCGGAAATATGGCGACCTAGCCGTATTTGTGGCGACCTTGCCGGATTTATGGCGACCTTGCCAGATATATGGCTACATCGCTGGATTTGTGGCGACCTTGCCGGATTTCTGGCGACCTTGTCGGAAATATGGCGACCTTGCCGGATTTCTGGCGACCTTGCCGGATTTATGACGACATCGCCGGAAATATGGCGACCTTGCCGGATTTGTGGCGACCATGCCGGATTTATGAGGACCTAGCTGGAAATATGTCGACCTTGCCGGATTTGTAGCGACCTTGCGGGATTTATGTCGACCTCGCCGGAAACATGGCGACCTTGCTGGATTTGTGGCGACCTTGCCGGATTTATGGAGACCTTGCTGGAAATATGTCGGCCTTGCCGGATTTGTGGCGACCTTGCGGGATTTATGGCGACCTTGCCGGAAAAATGGCGACCTTGCCGGATTTGTGGCGACTTTGCCTGATTTATGGCGACCTTGCCGGAATTATGGCGCCCTGGCCGGATTTGTGGCGACCTTGCCGGAAATATGGCGACCTTGCCGGATTTGTGGCTACCTTGCCGGATGTATGGCGACCTTGACGGACATATGGCGACCTCGCCGGATTTATGGCGACCTTGCCGGAAATATGGCGACCTCTCCGGATTTCTGGGGACCTTGCCGGATTTATGGCGACCTTGCCGGAAATATGGCGTCCTCGCCGGATTTGTTGTGACCTTGCCGGATTTACGGCTACCTTGCCGGAAATATGTCGACCTTGCCGGATTTGTGGCGAACGTGCCGGAAATATGGCGACCTTGCTGGATTTATGGCGACCTTGCCGGATTTATGGCGACTTTGCCGGAAATATGGCGACCTCGCCGGATTTATGGCGACCTTGCCGGATCTATGGCGACCTTGCCGGAAATATGGTGACCTCGCCGAATTTGTGGCGAACTTGCCGGAAATATGGCGACCTTGCCGGAAATATGGCGACCTTGCGGATAGTATGGCGAATATGGCGAATAGTAATAGGGGACTCTATGGTTAGGGGGTCGGATAGGTGATTCTGTGGAGGCAGTCAGGAGACCCGAATGGTAGTTTGCCTCCCTGGTGCCAGGGTCAGGGATGTGTCTGAACGCGTCCAAGATATCCTGAAATCGGAGGGAGAGGAGCCTGAGGTTGTGGTACATATAGGTACCAATGACACAGGTAGAAAAAGAGAAGAGGTCTTGAAAGGAGAATTTAATGAGTTGGGAGGAGAGTTATGGAGAAGGTCTACAAAGGTAACAATCTCAGGATTACTACCTGTGCCACGTGACGGTGAGAGTAGGAATGGAGTGAGGTGGAGGATAAATGCGTGGCTGAGGAACTGGTGCAGCGGGCAGGGATTCAAATTTCTGGATTATTGGGACTTCTTTTGGGGAAGGAGTGACATGTACAGAAAGGACGGGTTGCACTTGAACCCGAGGGGGACCAATATCCTGGCGGGGCGATTTGGAAAGTCTACTGGGGAGACTTTAAACTAGAACGGTTGGGGGGAGGGACTCAAATAGAGAAAGCTAGTGGAAAATGTGGGAGGCAGGAGGCAGAGAAGGGAAGCACTCGGACCCAAAATGTAGGGGAGAAAGAAGAAAAAGATAATAAACACAGAATAAGTGGTGGTGGGTTTCTTAAATGTGTATATTTTAATGCTAGGAGCATTGTAAGAAAGGTGGATGAGCTTAGAGCCTGGATTGACACCTGGAAGTATGATGTTGTGGCGATCAGTGAAACGTGGTTGCAGGAGGGCTGTGATTGGCAAATAAATATTCCAGGATTTCGTTGCTTCAGGGGTGATAGAATTGGAGGGGCAAGAGGTGGGGGTGTTGCATTGCTTGCCAAGGAAGATATTACAGCAGTGCTTTGGCAGGATAGATTAGAGGGCTCGTCTAGGGAGGCTATTTGGGTGGAATTGAGAAATGGGAAAGGTGTAGCAACACTTATAGGGGTGTATTATAGACCGCCAAATGGGGAGCGAGAATTGGAAGAGCAAATATGTAAGGAGATAGCAGATATTAGTAGTAAGCTCAAGGTAGTGATTGTGGGAGATTTCAATTTTCCACACATAGACTGGGAAACACGTTCTGTAAAAGGGCTGGATGGTTTGGAGTTTGTAAAATGTGTGCAAGATAGTTTTTTGCAGCAATACATAGAGGTACCTACTAGACAAGGGGCAGTGCTGGACCCCCTGTTAGGAAATGAGACAGGGCAGGTGGCGGAGGTATGCGTCGGGGAGCACTTCGGGTCCAGTAATCACAATACCATTAGTTTCAATATAATTATGGAGAGGGTCAGAACTGGACCTAGGGTTGAGATTTTTGTTTGGAGAAAGGCTAACTTTGAGGAGATGCGAAAGGATTTAAAAGGAGTGAATTGGGACATGTTGTTTTATGGGAAGGATGTAGAAGAAAAATGGAGGGCATTTAAGGGTGAAATTTTAAGAGTACAGAATCTTTATGTCCCTGTTCGGTTGAAAGGAAATAGTAAAAAATGGAAAGAGCCATGGTTTTCAAGGGAAATTGGACACGGTTCGGAAAAAGAGAGAGATCTACAATAATTATAGGCAGCATGGAGTAAATGAGGTGCTTGAGGAGTATAAAGAATGTAAAAATAATATTAAGAAAGAAATTAGGAAAGCTAAAAGAAGATATGAGGTTGCTTTGGCAAGTAAGGTGAAAGTAAATCCAAAGGGTTTCTACAGCTATATTAATAGCAAAAGGATAACAAGGAATAAAATCGGTCCATTAGAGAGTCAGAGTGGACAGCTATCTGCAGAGCCAAAAGAGATGGGGGAGATATTGAACAAATTTATTTCTTCGGTATTCACGAAGGAGAAAGATATGGAATTATGTAAGGTAAGGGAAACGAGCAGACTAGCAATGGAAACTGTGAGATTCAAAGAAGAGGAGGTGCGGACACTTTTGAAAAATATGAAAACGGATAAGTCTCCAGGTCCGGACAGGATATTCCCTAGGACATTGAGGGAAGTTAGTGTAGAAATAGCAGGGGCTATGACAGAAATATTTCAAATGTCATTAGAAACGGGAATAGTGCCGGAGGATTGGCGTACTGCGCATGTTGTTCCGTTGTTTAAAAAGGGTTTGAAGAGTAAACCTAGCAATTATAGACCTGTTAGTTTGACGTCAGTGGTGGACAAATTAATGGAAACGATACTTAAAGATAATATATATAAGCATCTGGATAAGCAGGGTCTGATTAGGAACAGTCAACATGGATTTGTGCCTGGAAGGTCATGCTTGACTAATCTTCTTGAATTTTTCGAAGAGGTTACTAGGGAAATTGATGAGGGTAAAGCAGTGGATGTTGTCTATATGGACTTCAGTAAGGCCTTTGACAAGTTTCCTCATGGAAGGTTGGTTAAGAATATTCAATTGTTGGGTATTAATGGTGGAGTAGCAAGATGGATTCAACAGTGGCTGAATGGGAGATGCCAGAGAGTAATGGTGGATGGCTGTTTGTCAGGTTGGAGGCCGGTGACTAGTGAGGTGCCTCAGGGGTCTGTGTTGGGTCCACTGTTGTTTGTCATGTACATCAATGATCTGCATGAATGTGTGGAAAATTGGATTAGTAAGTATGCAGATGATACTAAGATAGGTGGTGTTGTGGATAATGAAGTAGATTTTCAAAGTCTACAGAGAGATTTAGGGCATTTGGAAGAGTGGGCTGAAAGATGGCAGATGGAGTTTAATGCTGACAAATGTGAGGTGCTACATCTCGGCAGGACAAATCAAAATAGGACGTACACGGTAAATGGTAGCGAATTGAGGAATGCAGTTGAACAGAGGGATATAGGAATAACTGTGCATAGTTCCCTGAAGGTGGAATCTCATGTAGATAGGGTGGTAAAGAAAGATTTTGGTGTGCTGGCCTTTATAAATCAGAGCATTGAATATAGAAGTTGGGATGTAATGTTAAAATTGTACAAGGCATTGGTGAGGCCAATTCTGGAGTATGGAGTACAATTTTGGTCGCCTAATTATAGGAGGGATGTCAACAAAATAGAGAGAGTACAGAGGAGATTTACTAGAATGTTACCTGGGTTTCAGCAACTAAGTTACAGAGAAAGGTTGAACAAGTTAGGTCTTTATTCTTTGGAGCGCAGAAGGTTAAGAGGGGACTTGATAGAGGCTTTTTAAATTATGAGCGGGTTTGACAGAGTGGACGTGGATAAGCTTTTCCCATTGAGAGTAGGGAAGATTCAAACAAGGGGACATGACTTGAGAATTAAGGGACAGAAGTTTAGGGGGAACATTAGGGGGAATTTCTTTACTCAGAGGGTGGTAGCTGTGTGGAATGAGCTTCCAGTGGAAGTGGTGGAGGCAGGTTCGATGTTATCCTTTAAAAATAGATTGGATGGGTATATGGACGGGGAAGGAATGGAGGGTTATGGTCTGAGTGCAGGTAGATGGGACTAGGGGTAAGTATTTATTTTTAATTATAAAATAAAAATAAATAAAAATAAAAATAATTTTAAAAAAAATTTAAATGTTCGGCACGGATTTGAAGGGCCGAGATGGCCTGTTTCCGTGCTGTTATGGTTATATGGTTATATGGTTGCCGGATTTATGGGGACCTTGCCGGAAATATGGCGATCTCGCCGGATTTATGGCGACCTTGCCGGAAATATTGCGACCTTGCTGGATTTCTGGCGACCTTGCCGGACATATGGCTACTTCGCCGGATTTGTGGCGACCTTGCGGATTCCTGGCGAACTTGCCGGATTTATGGCGACCTTCCCGGATTTGTGGCGACCTTGCCGGAAATATGGCGACCTTGACGGATTTCTGGCGACCTTGCCGGATTTATGGCGACCTTGCCGGATTTATGGCGACCTTGCCGGATTTGTGGCGACTTTGCCGCAAATATGGCGACCTCGCCGGATTTATGGCGACCTTGCCGAATATATGGCGACCTTGACGGAAATATGGTGACGTCGCCGGATTTATGGCGTCCTTGCCGGAAATGTGGGAACACCGCCGGATTTATGGCGACCTTGCCGGAAATATGGCGACCATGCCGGGTTTGTGGCGACCTTGCCGGATTTATCGCTACTATGACGGAATTATAGCGACCTTGCCGTATTTGTGGCGACTGCCGGATTTATGGCGACCTTTCCCGATTTGTGGCGACCTTGCCTGAAATATGGCGACCGGATGTATGGCGACCTTGCAGGATTTGTGGCGACGCCGGAAATATGGCGACCTCGCCGGATTTATGACGACCTTGCCGGATTTGTGGCGACCTTGCCGGAAATATGGCGACCTCGCCGGAATATGGCGACCTCGCCGGATATATGGCGACCTCGCCGGATATATGGCGAGCTTGCCGGATTTGTGGCGACCTTGCCGGATTTATGGCGACCTTGCCGGAAATATGGCGACCTTGCCGGGTTTGTGGCGACCCTGCCGTATATATGGCGACCTTGTCGGAAATATGGCGACGTTGCCGGATTTCTGACTACCTTGCCGGATTTATGGCGACTTTGCCGGATTAATGGCGACCTTTCCGGATTTGTGGCGACCTTGCCGGAAATATGGCGACCTCGCCGGATTTATGGCGACCTTGCCTTTGTGGCGACCTTACCGGAAATATGGCTACTTCGCCGGATTTGTGGCGACCTTGCGGATTTCTGGCTACCTTGCCGGAAATATGGCGACCTTGCCGGATTTGTGGGGACCTTGCCCGATTTATGACGACCTTGCCGGAAATTATCGACATTGCTGGATTTGTGACGATGATGCCGGATTTATGGCGAACTTGCCGAAATGTTGCGACCTTGCCGGATTTGTGTCGACCTTGCGGATTTCTGGCGACGAAATGTGGCCTCCTTGCCGGATTTGTGGCGACCTTGCCGGATTTATGTCGACCTTGCCGGAAATGTGGCGACCTTGCCGGAAATATGGCGACATTGTCGGGTTTGTGGCGACCTTGCCGGATTTATGCCGACCTTGCCAGATTTGTGGCGACCTTGCCGGATTTATTGCGACCTTGTCGGATTTATGCCGACCATGCCGGAAATATGGCGACCTCGCCGGATTTGTGGCGACCTTGCCGGGTTTATGGCGACCTTGCCGGACATATGGCTACTTCGCCGGATTTGTGGCGACCTTGCGGATTTCTGACTACCTTGCCCGAGATATGGCTACCTTGCCGGATTTGTGGCGACCTGGCCGGATTTATGACGACCTTGCCGTAAATATGGCGACATTGCCGGATATGTGGCGACCTAGCCGGATTTATGGCGGCCTTGCCGGAAATATGGCGACATTGTCGAGTTTGTGGCGACATTGCCGGTTTATGCCGACCTTGCCGGATTTGTGGCGACCTTGCCGGATTTATGACGACCTTGCCGGAAATATGGCGACATTGTCGGATTTCTGTCGACCTTAACGGAAATATGGCGACCTTGCCGGATTTGTGGCGACGTTCCCGGATTTATGGCGACCTTGCCGGAAATATGGCGACCTTGCCGGATTTGTGGCGACCTTGCCGGATTTATGGCGACCTTGTCGGAAATATGGCGACATTGCCGGGTTTGTGGCGACCTTGCCGGATATATGGCGACGTTGCCGGATTTCTGACTACCTTGCCGGATATATGGCGGCATTGCCGGATTTATGACGACCTTTCCGGATTTGTGGCGACCTTGCCGGAAATATGGCGACCTCGCCGGATTTATGGCGACCTTGCCAGATTTGTGGCGACATTGCCGGAAATATGGCGACCTCCCCGCATTTATGGCGACGTTGCCGGATTTATGGCGACCTTGCCGGAAATATGGCGTCCTCGCCGGATTTGTGGCGCACTTGCCGGATTTATGGCGACCATGACGGAAATATGGCGAACTCGCCGGATTTGTGGCGACCTTGCCGGATTCATGGCGACCTTGCTGGAAATATGGCTACTTCGCCGGATTTGTGGCGACCTCGCCGGATTTATGGCGACCTTGCCGGAAATAGGGCAATCTTGCCGGGTTTGTGGCGACTTTGCCGGATATATGGCGATTTTACCGGAAATATGGCGACCTCACCGGATTTGTGGCGACCCTGCCGGATTTATGTCGACCTTGCCGGAAATCTGGCGACCTTGCCGGAAATATGGCGACATTGTCGGGTTTGTGGCGACCTTGCCGGATTCATGCCACTGTACCACGCGACAGTGAGAGTAGGAATGGAGCGAGGTGGAGGATAAATGCGTGGCTGAAGGACTGGTGCAGAAGGCAGGGATTCAAATTTCTGGATCATTGGGACCTCTTTTGTGGAAGGTTCGACCTGTACAAAAAGGATGGGTTGCACTTGAACCTGAAGGGGACCGATATCCTGGCGGGGAGATCTGCAAAGGCTACTGGGGAGACTTTAAACTAGAATGGTTGTGGGGAGGGAATGCTATTAGACAGTGTGTGAGGCAGGAGGCAGAGAAGGAAAGCACTCAGACCCAACATGTAGGGGGGAAAGAAGAAAACAATAATAAACAGAGAATAAGAGGTGGTGGGGTTCTTAAATGCGTGAGCAGAGAAACAGAGGGGTGTAAAATGCGGGCGGAAGCAATAGGTAGCGAGGTGAAAGGTAAAAGTGGCAGGCAGACAAATCCAGGGCAAAAATCAAAAAGAGCCACTTTTCAACATAATTGTATAAGGGGTAAGAGCGTTGTAAAAACAAGCCTGAAGGCTTTGTGTCTCAATGCAAGGAGCATTCGTAATAAGGTGGATGAGTTGAACGTGCAGATAGCAATTAATGATTATGATATAGTTGGGATCACGGAGACATGGCTCCAAGGTGACCAAGGCTGGGAGCTGAACATCCAGGGATATTCAATATTCAGGAGGGATAGAGAGAAAGGAAAAGGAGGTGGGGTAGCGTTGCTGGTTAGAGAGGAGATTAACGCAGTGGAAAGGAAGGACATTAGCTTGGAGGATGTGGAATCGTTATGGGTAGAGCTGCGAAACACTAAGGGGCAGAAAACGCTGGTGGGTGTTGTGTACAGGCCATCTAGCAGTAGTAGTGAAGTTGGGGATGGCATCAAACAGGAAATTAGAAATGCGTGCAACAAAGGCAAAACAGTTATAATGGGTGACTTCAATCTACATATAGATTGGGTGAATCAAATTGGCAGGGGTGCTGAGGAAGAGGATTTCTTGGAATGTATGAGGGATAGTTATCTAAACCAACATGTAGAGGAACCAACGAGAGAGCAGGCTATTCTAGACTGGGTATTGAGTAATGAGGAAGGGTTAGTTAGCAGACTTGTTGTGCGTGCCCCCTTGGGCAAGAGTGATCATAATATGGTTGAGTTCTTCATTAGGATGGAGAGTGACATTGTTAATTCAGAAACAACGGTTCTGAACATAAAGAAAGGTAACTTTGAGGGTATGAGACGTCAATTGGCCAAGATTGACTGGCAATTAGTTCTAAAAGGGTTGACGGTGGATATGCAATGGAAGGCATTTAAAGACTGCATGGATGAACTACAAAAATTGTTCATCCCAGTTTGGCAAAAGAATAAATCAAGGAAGGTAGTGCATCCGTGGATAACAAGGGAAATCAGGGATAGTATCAAAGCAAAAGATGATGCGTACAAATTAGCCAGAAAAAGCAGCATACCAGAGGACTGGGAGAAATTCAGAGACCAGCAGAGGAGGACAAAGGGCTTAATTAGGAAAAGGAAAATAGATTATGAAAGGAAACTGGCAGGGAACATAAAAACTGACTGCAAATGTTTTTATAGATATGTGAAGAGAAAGAGATTAGTTAAATCAAATGTAGGTCCCTTACAGTCAGAAACAGGTGAATTGATCACGGGGAACACGGATATGGCAGACCAATTGAATAACTACTTTGGTTCCGTCTTCACTAAGGAAGACATAAATAATCTGCCGGAAATAGCAGGGGGCCGCGGGTCAAAGGAGATGGAGGAACTGAGTGAAATCCAGGTTAGTCGGGAAGTGGTGTTGGGTAAATTGAATGGATTAAAGGCCGATAAATCACCAAGGTCAGATAGGCTGCATCCCAGAGTACTTAAGGAAGTAGCTCCAGAAATAGTGGATGCATTAGTGATAATTTTTCAAAACTCTTTAGATTCTGGAGTAGTTCCTGAGGATTGGAGGGTAGCAAACGTAACCCCACTTTTTAAGAAGGGAGGGAGAGAGAAAACGGGGAATTACAGACCAGTTAGTCTAACATCGGTAGTGGGGTAACTGCTAGAGTCAGTTATTAAAGATGGGATAGCAGCACATTTGGAAAGTGGTGAAATCATTGGACAAAGTCAGCATGGATTTACGAAAGGTAAATCGTGTCTGACGAATCTTATAGAATTTTTCGAGGATGTAACTAGTAGAGTGGATAGGGGAGAACCAGTGGATGTGTTGTATCTGGACTTTCAGAAGGCTTTCGACAAGGTACCACATAAGAGATTAGGATACAAATTTAAATCACATGGTATTGGGGGTTCAGTATTGATGTGGATAGAGAACTGGCTGGCAAACAGGAAGCAAAGAGTAGGAGTAAACGGGTCCTTTTCACAATGGCAGCCAGTGACGTGGGGTACCGCAAGGCTCAGTGCTGGGACCCCAGCTATTTACAATTTATATTAATGATCTGGACGAGGGAATTGAAAGCAACATCTCCCAGTTTGCGGATGACACTAAGCTGGGGGGCAGTGTTAGCTGTGAGGAGGATGCTAGGAGACTGCAAGGTGACTTGGATAGGTTGGGTGAGTGGGCAAATGTTTGGCAGATGCAGTATAATGTGGATAAATGTGAGGTTATCCACTTTGGTAGCAAAAACGGGAAGGCAGACTATTATCTAAATGGTGGCCGATTAGGAAATGGGGAGATGCAGCGAGACCTGGGTGTCATGGTACACCAGTCATTGAAAGTAGGCATGCAGGTGCAGCAGGCAGTGAAGAAAGCGAATGGTATGTTGGCCTTCATAGCAAGAGGATTTGAGTATAGGAGCAGGGAGGTTCTACTGCAGTTGTACAGGGTCTTGGTGAGACCACACCTGGAGTATTGCGTACAGTTTTGGTCTCCAAATCTGAGGAAGGACATTATAGCCATAGAGGGAGTGCAGAGAAGGTTCACCAGACTGATTCCTGGGATGTCAGGACTTTCATATGAAGAAAGACTGGATAGACTCGGCTTGTACTCGCTAGAATTTAGAAGATTGAGGGGGGATCTTATAGAAACGTACAAAATTCTTAAGGGGTTGGACAGGCTAGATGTAGGAAAATTGTCCCCGATGTTGGGGAAGTCCAGGACAAGGGGTCACAGCTTAAGGATAAGGGGGAAATCCTTTAAGACCGAGATGAGGAAAAACGTTTTCACACAGAGAGTGGTGAATCTCTGGAACTCTCTGCCACAGAGGGTAGTTGAGGCCAGTTCATTGGCTATATTTAAGAGGGAATTAGATGTGGCCCTTGTGGCTAAAGGGGTCAGGGGGTATGGAGAGAAGGCAGGTACGGGATACTGAGTTGGATGATCAGCCATGATCGTATTGAATGGCGGTGCAGGCTCGAAGGGCCGAATGGCCTACTCCTGCACCTACTTTCTATGTATCTATATATCTATGCCGACCTTGCCGGATTTGTGGCGACCTTGCCGTATTTATGGGTACCTTGCCGGAAATATGGCGTCCTCGCCGGATTTGTGGCGACCTTGCCGGATTTATGCCGACCATGCCGGAAATATGGCGACCTCGCCGGATTTGTGGCGACCTTGCCGGGTTTATGGCGACGTTGCCGGACATATGGCTACTTCGCAGGATTTGGGGTGACCTTGCGGATTTCTGGCTACCTTGCCCGAGATATGGCGACCTTGCCGGATTTGTGGCGACCTGGCCGGATTTATGACGACCTTGCCGTAAATATGGCGACCTTGCCGGATTTATGGCGACCTTGCCGGAAATATGGCGACATTGTCGGGTTTGTGGCGACCTTGCCGGATTTATGCCGACCTTGCCGGATTTGTGGCGACCTTGCCGGATTTATGACGACGTTGCCGGTAATATGGCGACCTTGTCGGATTTCTGGCCACCTTAACGGAAATATGGCGACCTTGCCGGATATGTGGCGACGTTCCCGGATTTATGGCGACATTGCCGGAAATATGGCGTCATCGCCGGATTTGTGGCGCACTTGCCGGATTTATGGCGACCATGACGGAAATATGGCGACCTCGCCGGATTTCTGACGACCTTGCCGCATATATGGCGGCATTGCCCGATTTATGACGACCTTTCCGGATTTGTGGCGACCTTGCCGGAAATATGGCGACCTCGCCGGATTTATGGCGACCTTGCCAGATTTGTGGCGACATTGCCGGAAATATGGCGACCTCGCCGGATTTGTGGCAACCTTGCCGGATTTATGGCGACCTTGCCGGAAATATGGCGTCCTCGCCGGATTTGTGGCGACCTTGCCGGATTTATGCCGACCATGCCGGAAATATGGCGACCTCGCCGGATTTGTGGCGACATTGCCGGGTTTATGGCGACCTTGCCGGACATATGGCTACTTCGCCGGATTTGGGGTGACCTTGCGGATTTCTGGCTACCTTGCCCGAGATATGGCGACCTTGCCGGATTTGTGGCGACCTGGCCGGATTTATGACGACCTTCCCGTAAATATGGCGACCTTGCCGGATTTGTGGCGACCTTGCCGGATTTATGGCGACCTTGCCGGAAATATGGCGACATTGTCGGGTTTGTGGCGACCTTGCCGGATTTATGCCGACCTTGCCGGATTTGTGGCGACCTTGCCAGATTTATGACGACCTTGCCGGTAATATGGCGACATTGTCGGATTTCTGGCCACCTTAACGGAAATATGGCGACCTTGCCGGATATGTGGCGACGTTCCCAGATTTATGGCGACCTTGCCGGAAATATGGCGTCATCGCCGGATTTGTGGCGCACTTTCCGGATTTATGGCGACCATGACGGGAATATGGCGACCTCGCCGGATTTCTGACGACCTTGCCGCATATATGGCGGAATTGCCGGATTTATGACGACCTTTCCGGATTTGTGGCGACCTTGCCGGAAATATGGCGACCTCGCCGGATTTATGGCGACCTTGCCAGATTTGTGGCGACATTGCCGGAAATATGGCGACCTCGCCGCATTTATGGCGACGTTGCCGGATTTATGGCGACCTTGCCGGAAATATGGCGTCCTCGCCGGATTTGTGGCGCACTTGCCGGATTTATGGCGACCATGGCGGAAATATGGCGACCTCGCCGGATTTGTGGCGACCTTGCCGGGTTTATGGCGACCTTGCCGGACAAATGGCTACTTCGCCGGATTTGGGGCGCCCTTGAGGATTTCTGGCTACCTTGCCCGAGATATGGCGACCTTGCCGGATTTGTGGCGACCTGGCCGGATTTATGACGACCTTGCCGTAAATATGGCGACCTTGCCGGATTTGTGGCGACCTTGCCGGATTTATGGCGACCTTGCCGGAAATATGGCGACATTGTCGGGTTTGTGGCGACCTTGCCGGATGTATGCCGACCTTGCCGGATTTGTGGCGACCTTGCCGGATTTATGACGACCTTGCCGGTAATATGGCGACATTGTCGGATTTCTGGCCACCTTAACGGAAATATGGCGACCTTGCCGGATATGTGGCGACGTTCCCGGATTTATGGCGACCTTGCCGGATTCATGGCGACCTTGCTGGAAATATGGCTTCTTCGCCGGATTTGTGGCGACCTCGCCGGATTTATGGCGACCGTGCCGGAAATAGGGCAATCTTGCCGGGTTTGTGGCGACCTTGCCGGATATATGGCGACCTTGCCGGAAATATGGCGATGTTGCCGGATTTCTGACGACCTTGCCGGATATATGGCGGCCTTGCCGGATTTATGACGACCTTTCCGGATTTGTGGCGACCGTGCCCGAAATATGCCGACTATGCCGGAAATATGGCGACCTCGCCGGATTTGTGGCGACCTTGCCGGGTTTATGGCGACCTTGCCGGACATATGGCTACTTCGCATGATTTGGGGCGACCTTGCGGATTTCTGGCTACCTTGCCCGAGATATGGCGACCTTGCCGGATTTGTGGCGACCTGGCCGGATTTATGACGACCTTGCCGTAAATATGGCGACCTTGCCGGATTTGTGGCGACCTCGCCGGATTTATGGCGACCTTGCCGGAAATATGGCGACATTGTCCGGTTTGTGGCGACCTTGCCGGATTTATGCCGACCTTGCCGGATTTGTGGCGACCTTGCCGGATTTATGACGACCTTGCCGGTAATATGGCGACATTGTCGGATTTCTGGCGACAACGGAAATATGGCGACCTTGCCGGATATGTGGCGACGTTCCCGGTTTTATGGCGACCTTGCCGGAAATATGGCGACGTTGCCGGATTTGTGGCGCACTTGCCGGATTTATGGCGACCATGACGGAAATATGGCGACCTCGCCGGATTTCTGACGACCTTGCCGCATATATGGCGGCATTGCCGGATTTATGACGACCTTTCCGGATTTGTGGCGACCTTGCCGGAAATATGGCGACCTCGCCGGATTTATGGCGACCTTGCCAGATTTGTGGCGACATTGCCGGAAATATGGCGACCTCGCCGCATTTATGGCGACGTTGCCGGATTTATGGCGACCTTGCCGGAAATATGGCGTCCTCGCCCGATTTGTGGCGCACTTGCCGGATTTATGGCGACCATGGGGGAAATATGGCGACCTCGCCGGATTTGTGGCGACCTTGCCGGATTCATGGCGACCTTGCTGGAAATATGGCTTCTTCGCCGGATTTGTGGCGACCTCGCCGGATTTATGGCGACCGTGCCGGAAATAGGGCAATCTTGCCGGGTTTGTGGCGACCTTGCCGGATATATGGCGACCTTGCCGGAAATATGGCGATGTTGCCGGATTTCTGACGACCTTGCCGGATATATGGCGGCCTTGCCGGATTTATGACGACCTTTCCGGATTTGTGGCGACCGTGCCCGAAATATGCCGACTATGCCGGAAATATGGCGACCTCGCCGGATTTGTGGCGACCTTGCCGGGTTTATGGCGACCTTGCCGGACATATGGCTACTTCGCATGATTTGGGGCGACCTTGCGGATTTCTAGCTACCTTGCCCGAGATATGGCGACCTTGCCGGATTTGTGGCGACCTGGCCGGATTTATGACGACCTTGCCGTAAATATGGCGACCTTGCCGGATTTGTGGCGACCTCGCCGGATTTATGGCGACCTTGCCGGAAATCTGGCGACATTGTCGGGTTTGTGGCGACCTTGCCGGATTTATGCCGACCTTGCCGGATTTGTGGCGACCTTGCCGGATTTATGACGACCTTGCCGGTAATATGGCGACATTGTCGGATTTCTGGCGACAACGGAAATATGGCGACCTTGCCGGATATGTGGCGACGTTCCCGGATTTATGGCGACCTTGCCGGAAATATGGCGACGTTGCCGGATTTGTGGCGACCTTGCCGGATTTATGGCGACCTTGTCGGAAATATGGCGACATTGCCGGGTTTGTGGCGACCTTGCCGGATATATGGCGACCTTGCAGGAAATATGGCGATGTTGCCGGATTTCTGACGACCTTGCCGGATATATGGCGGCCTTGCCGGATTTATGACGACCTTTCCGGATTTGTGGCGACCTTGCCGGAAATATGGCGTCCTCGCCGGGTTTGTGGGGATCTTGCCGGATTTAGGCGACCTTGCTGGAAATATGGCTACCTCGCCGGATATGTGGCGACCTTGCGGATTTCCGGCTACCTTGCCGGAAATATGGCGACCTTGCCGGATTCGTGGCGACTTTGCCGGATTTTTGCCGACCTTGTCGGATATATGGCGACTTCGCCGGATATATGGCGACCTTGCCAGAAATATGGCGACCTTGCCGGATTTGTGGCGACCTCGCCGGATTTATGGCGACCTTGCCGGAAATAGGGCGACCTTGCCGGGTTCGTGGCGACCTTGCCGGATTTATGGCGATCATGCCAGATTTGTGGCGACCTTGCCGGAAATATGGCGACCTCGCCGCATTTATGGCGACCTTGCCGGATTTATGGCGACCTTGCCGGAAATATGGCTACTTCGCCGGATTTGTGGCGACCTTGCGGATTTCTGGCTACCTCGCCGGATTTCTGCCGACCTTGCCGGATTTGTGGCGACCTTGCCGGATTTATGGCGACCTTGACGGAAATATGGCGACGTTGCCGGATTTGTGGCGACCCTGCCGGATATATGGCGACCTTGCCGGAAATATGGCGACGTTGCCGGATTTCTGACGACCTTGCCGGATTTATGGCGACCTTGCCGGATTTATGGCGACCTTTCCGGATTTGTGGCGACCTTGCCGGAACTATGGCGACCTCGCCGGATTTATGGCGACCTTGCCGGGAATATGGCGTCCTCGCCGGATTTGTGGCGAACTTGCCGGATTTATGGCGACCATGACGGAAATATGGCGACCTCGCCGGATTTGTGGCGACCTTGCCGGATTTATGGCGACCTTGCTGGAAATATGGCTACTTCGCCGGATTTGTGGCGACCTTGCGGATTTCTGGCTACGTTACCGGAAATATGGCGACCTTGCCGGATTTGTGGCGACCTTGCCGGATTTATGCCGACCTTGCCGGAAATATGGCGACCTTGCCGGGTTGGTGGCGACCTTGCCGGATATATGGCGACTTTGCCGGATTTATGGCGACCTTTCCGGATTTGTGGCGACCTTGCCGGAAATATGGCGACCTCGCCGCATTTAAGGCGACCTTGTCTGATTTATGGCGACCTTGACGGAAATATGGCTACTTCGCCGGATTTGTGGCGACCTTGCGGATTTCTGGCTACTTCGCCGGATTTCTGCCGACCTTGCCGGATTTGTGGCGACCTTGCCGGATTGATGGCGACCTTGCCGGAAATATGGCGACGTTGCCGGATTTATGACGACCTTGCCGGAAATATGGCGACATTGCTGGATTTGTGACGACGATGCCGGATTTATGGCGACCTTACCGAAATGTTGCGACCTTGCCGGATTTGTGTCGACCTTGCCTGATTCAAGGCGACGAAATGTGGCCTTGCCTGATTTGTGGCGACCTTGCCGGATTTATGTCGACCTTGCCGGAAATGTGGCGTCTTTTCCGGAAATATGGCGGCCTTGTCGGAAAGATGGCGACATTGTCGGGTTTGTGGCGACCTTGCCGGATTTATGCCGAATTTGCCGGATTTATGGCGACCTTGCCGTAAATATGGCGACCTTGCCGGATTTGTGGCGACCTTGCCGGATTAATGGCCACCTTGCCGGAAATATGGCGACCTTTCCGGATTCGTGGCGATCTTGCCGGATTTATGGCGACCTTGTCGGTAATATGGCGACCTTTCCGGGTTTGTGGCGACCTTGCCGCAAATATAGCGACCTCGCCGGATTTATGGCGACCTTGCCAGATTTGTGGCGACCTTACCGGAAATATGGCGGCCTTGTCGGAAAGATGGCGACATTGTCGGGTTTGTGGCGACCTTGCCGGATTTATGCCGAATTTGCCGGATTTATGGCGACCTTGCCGTAAATATGGCGACCTTGCCGGATTTGTGGCGACCTTGCCGGATTTATGGCCACCTTGCCGGATTTATGGCGACCTTGCCGAATATATGGCGACTTCGCCGGATACATGGCGACCTTGCCAGAAATATGGCGACCTTGCCGGGTTTGGGGCGACCTTGCCGGATGTATGGCGATCTTGCCGGAAATATGGCGACGTTGCCGGATTTCTGATGACCTTGCCGGATTTATGGCGACCTTGCCGGATTTATGGCGACCTTGCCGGAAATATGGCGACTTCGCCGGATTTATGGCGATCTTGCCAGATTTTTGGCGACCTTGCCGGAAATATGGCGACCTCGCCGCATTTATGGCGACGTTGTCGGATTTATGGCGACCTTGCCGGAAATATGGCGACCTTACCGGGTTTGTGGCGACCTTGCCGGAAATATGGCGACCTTGCCGGATTTGTGGCGACCTCGCCGGATTTATGGCGACCTTGCCGGAAATAGGGCGACCTTGCCGGGTTTGTGGGGACCTTGCCGGATATATGGCGATCTTGCCGGAAATATGGCGACGTTGCCTGATTTCTGACGACCTTGCCGGATTTATGGCGCCCTTGCCGGATTTATGGCGATCTTGTCAGATTTGTGGCGACCTTGCCGGAAATATGGCGACCTCGCCGCATTTATGGCGACCTTGCCGGATTTATGGCGACCTTGCCGGAAATATGGCGTCCTCGCCGGATTTGTGGCGACCTTGCCAGATTTATGGCGACCATGCCGGAATATGGCGACCTCGCCGAATTTGTGGCGACCTTGCCGGATTTATGGCGACTTTGCCGGATATATGGCTACTTCGCCACATTTGTGGTGACCTTGCCGATTTCTGGCTACCTCGCCTGATATCTGCCGACCTTGCCGGATTTGTGGCGACCTTGCCAGATTTATGGCGACCTTGTCGGAAATATGGCGACCTTTCCGGGTTTGTGGCGACCTTGTCGGATATATGGCGACCTTGCCGGAAATATGGCGACCTTGCCAGATTTGTGGCGACCTTGCCGCAAATATGGCGACCTCGCTGCATTTATGGCGACCTTTCCGGATTTGTGGCGACCTTTCCGGAAATATGGCGACCTCAACGGATTTATGGCGATCTTGCCAGATTTGTGGCGACCTTGCCGGAAATATGGCGACCTCGCCGCATTTATGGCGACGTTGACGGATTTATGGCGACCTTGCCGGAAATATGGCGACCTTGCCGGATTTGTGGCGACCTTGCCGGAAATATGGCGACCTTGCCGGATTTGTGGCGACCATGACGGATTTGTGGCGACCTTGCCGGATTCATGGCGACCTTGCCGGGATTGCGGCGACCTTGCCGTCTTTGTGGCGAACTTCCCGGATTTATGGCGACCTTGTGGGATTTGTGGCGACCTTGCCGGATTAATGGCGACGTTGCCGGAAATGTGGCGACCATGACGGGTTTTGCGGCGACCTTGCCGTATTCATGGCGACCTTGCCGGAATTGTGGCGACCTTGCCGTATTTGTGGCGACCTTGCCTGATTTATGGCGACCTTGCCGCAAATGTGGCTACCTTGCCGGATTTGTGGCGACCTTGCCGGATTTATGGCGACCTTGTGGGATTTGTGGCGACCTTGCCGGATTTATGGCGACCTAGCCGGAAATGTGGCGACCTTGCCGATCTTGTGGCGACCTTGCCGGAGTTATGGCTACTTTCCAGATTGATGGCAAACTTGCCGGATTTATGGCGCCTTTGCCGGAAATGTGGCGACCTTGCAGGATTTGTGGCGACCTTGCCCGATTTATGGCGACCTTGCCAGAAATGTGTCGACCTTGACGGATTTGTGGCGACCTTGACGGATTTATGGCGACCTTGCCGGGGATGTGGCGACCTTACCGGATTTGTGGCGACCTTGCCGGATTTATGGCGACCTTGCCGAAATTGTGGCGACCTTGCCGTATTTGTGGCGACCTTGCCGGATTTATGGGGACCTTGCCGCAAATGTGGCGACCTTGCCGGAATTGTGGCGACCTTGTCGAATTAATGGCGACCTTGTGGGATTTGTGGCTACCTTGCAGGATTAATGGCGACCTTGCCGGAAATGTGGCGACCTTGACGGATTTGTGGCGAGCTTGACGGATTTATGGCGACATGGCCGGGGATGTGGCGACCTTACCGGATTTGTGGCGACCTTGCCGGATTTATGGCGACCTTGCCGCAAATGTGGCTACCTTGCCGGATTTGTGGCTACCTTGCCGGATTTATGGCGACCTGGTGGGATTTGTGGCGACCTTGCCGGATTTATGGCGACCTTGCCGGAAATGTGGCGACCTTGCCGAACTTGTGGCGACCTTGCCGGAATTATGGCGACTTTGCTGATAGATGGCAAACCTCTGGATTTATGGCGACTTTGCCGGAAATATGGCGACATCGCCGTAATTATGGCGACCTTGCCGGATTGATGGCGACCTCGCCGGAAATATGGCGACCTCGCCGGATTTATGGCGACCTTGCCGGATTTATGGCGACCTTGCCGGAATTATGGCGACCTTGCCGCATTTATGGCGACCTTGCCGCATTTGTGGCGACGTTGCCGGATTTATGGTGATCTTGCCGGATTTATGGCGACCATGTGGGATTTGTGGCGACCTTGCCGGATTTATGGCGACTTTGCCGGAAATGTGGCGACCTTGCCGAACTTGTGGCGACCTTGCCGGATTCATGGCGACCTTGCCGAACTTGTGGCGACCTTGCCGGAATCATGGCGACCTTGCCGCAAATGTGGCGACCTTGCCGGATTTGTGGCGACGATGCCGGATTTCTGGCGACCTTGCCGAAATGTTGCGACCTTGCCGGATTTGTGGCGACCTTGCCGGATCTAGGGCGACCTTGCCGGAAATGTGGCGACGTTGCCGGATTTGACGCGACCTCGCCGGAAATATGGCGACCTCGCCGGATTTATGGCGACCTTGCCGGAAATATGGCGACCTTGCCAGAATTATGGCGACCTTGCCGCATTTTTGGCGACCTTGCCGGATTTATGGTGACCTTGCCGGAAATATGGCGACATTGCCGGATATGTGGCGACATTGCCTGATTTGTGGCGACCTTGCCGGATTTATGGCGACCTTGCCGGCAATATGGCGACCTTGCCGGATTTGGGGCGACCTTGCCGGATTTATGGCGCCCTTGCCGAATTTGTGGCGACCTTGCCGGATTTGTGGCGACCTTGCCGGATTAATTACGACCTTGCCGGAAATATGGCGGCCTTGCCGGAAATGTGGCGACCTGGCCGGATTTATGACGACCTTGCCGTAAATATGGCGACCTTGCCGGATTTGTGGCGACCTTGCCGGATTTATGGCGACCTTGCCGGAAATATGGCGACATTGTGGGGTTTGTGGCGACCTTGCCGGATGTATGCCGACCTTGCCGGATTTGTGGCGACCTTGCCGGATTTATGGCGACCATGGCGGAAATATGGCGACCTCGCCGGATTTGTGGCGACCTTGCCGGGTTTATGGCGACCTTGCCGGACAAATGGCTACTTCGCCGTATTTGGGGCGCCCTTGCGGATTTCTGGCTACCTTGCCCGAGATATGGCGACCTTGCCGGATTTGTGGCGACCTGGCCGGATTTATGACGACCTTGCCGTAGATATGGCGACCTTGCCGGATTTGTGGCGACCTTGCCGGATTTATGGCGACCTTGCCGGAAATATGGCGACATTGTCGGGTTTGTGGCGACCTTGCCGGATGTATGCCGACCTTGCCGGATTTGTGGCGACCTTGCCGGATTTATGACGACCTTGCCGGTAATATGGCGACATTGTCGGATTTCTGGCCACCTTAACGGAAATATGGCGACCTTGCCGGATATGTGGCGACGTTCCCGGATTTATGGCGACCTTACCGGAAATATGGCGTCATCGCCGGATTTGTGGCGCGCTTGCCGGATTTATGGCGACCATGACGGAAATATGGCGACCTCGCCGGATTTTTGACGACCTTGCCGCATATATGGCGGCATTGCCGGATTTATGACGACCTTTCCGGATTTGTGGCGACCTTGCCGGAAATATGGCGACCTCGCCGGATTTATGGCGACCTTGCCAGATTTGTGGCGACATTGCCGGAAATATGGCGACCTCGCCGCATTTATGGCGACGTTGCCGGATTTATGGCGACCTTGCCGGAAAAATGGCGTCCTCGCCGGATTTGTGGCGCACTTGCCGGATTTATGGCGACCATGGGGGAAATATGGCGACCTCGCCGGATTTGTGGCGACCTTGCCGGGTTTATGGCGACCTTGCCGGACATATGGCTACTTCGCATGATTTGGGGCGACTTTGCGGATTTCTGGCTACCTTGCCCGAGATATGGCGACCTTGCCGGATTTGTGGCGACCTGGCCGGATTTATGACGACCGTGCCGGAAATAGGGCAATCTTGCCGGGTTTGTGGCGACCTTGCCGGATATATGGCGACCTTGCCAGAAATATGGCGATGTTGCCGGATTTCTCACGACCTTGCCGGATATATGGCGGCCTTGCCGGATTTATGACGACCTTTCCGGATTTGTGGCGACCGTGCCCGAAATATGCCGACTATGCCGGAAATATGGCGACCTCGCCGGATTTGTGGCGACCTTGCCGGGTTTATGGCGACCTTGCCGGACATATGGCTACTTCGCATGATTTGGGGCGACTTTGCGGATTTCTGGCTACCTTGCCCGAGATATGGCGACCTTGCCGGATTTGTGGCGACCTGGCCGGATTTATGACGACCTTGCCGTAAATATGGCGACCTTGCCGGATTTGTGGCGAACTCGCCGGATTTATGGCGACCTTGCCGGAAATATGGCGACATTGTCGGGTTTGTGGCGACCTTGCCGGATTTATGCCGACCTTGCCGGATTTGTGGCGACCTTGCCGGATTTATGACGACCTTGCCGGTAATATGGCGACATTGTCGGATTTCTGGCGACAACGGAAATATGGCGACCTTGCCGGATATGTGGCGACGTTCCCGGATTTATGGCGACCTTGCCGGAAATATGGCGACGTTGCCGGATTTGTGGCGACCTTGCCGGATTTATGGCGACCTTGTCGGAAATATGGCGACATTGCCGGGTTTGTGGCGACCTTGCCGGATATATGGCGACCTTGCAGGAAATTTGGCGATGTTGCCGGATTTCTGACGACCTTGCCGGATATATGGCGGCCTTCCCGGATTTATGACGACCTTTCCGGATTTGTGGCGACCTTGCCGGAAATATGGTGACCTCGCCGGATTTATGTCGACCATGCCAGATTTGTGGCGACATTGCCGGAAATATGGCGACCTCGCCGCATTTACGGCGACCTAGGCCGGATTTATGGCGACCTTGCCGGAAATATGGCGTCCTCGCCGGGTTTGTGGGGATCTTGCCGGATTTAGGCGACCTTGCTGGAAATATGGCTACCTCGCCGGATATGTGGCGACCTTGCGGATTTCGGCTACCTTGCCGGAAATATGGCGACCTTGCCGGATTCGTGGCGACTTTGCCGGATTTTTGCCGACCTTGTCGGATATATGGCGACTTCGCCGGATATATGGCGACCTTGCCAGAAATATGGCGACCTTGCCGGATTTGTGTCGACCTCGCCGGATTTATGGCGACCTTGCCGGAAATAGGGCGACCTTGCCGGGTTCGTGGCGACCTTGCCGGATATATGGCGACCTCGCCGGATTTATGGCGATCTTGCCAGATTTGTGGCGACCTTGCCGGAAATATGGCGACCTCGCCGCATTTATGGCGACCTTGCCGGATTTATGGCGACCTTGTCGGAAATATGGCTACTTCGCCGGATTTGTGGCGACCTTGCGGATTTCTGGCTACCTCGCCGGATTTCTGCCGACCTTGCCGGATTTGTGGCGACCTTGCCGGATTTATGGCGACCTTGACGGAAATATGGCGACGTTGCCGGATTTGTGGCGACCCTGCCGGATATATGGCGACCTTGCCGGAAATATGGCGACGTTGCCGGATTTCTGACGACCTTGCCGGATTTATGGCGACCTTGCCGGATTTATGGCGACCTTTCCGGATTTGTGGCGACCTTGCCGGAAATATGGCGACCTCGCCGGATTTATGGCGACCTTGCCGGGAATATGGCGTCCTCGCCGGATTTGTGGCGAACTTGCCGGATTTATGGCGACCATGACGGAAATATGGCGACCTCGCCGGATTTGTGGCGACCTTGCCGGATTTATGGCGACCTTGCTGGAAATATGGCTACTTCGCCGGATTTGTGGCGACCTTGCGGATTTCTGGCTACGTTACCGGAAATATGGCGACCTTGCCGGATTTGTGGCGACCTTGCCGGATTTATGCCGACCTTGCCGGAAATATGGCGACCTTGCCGGGTTGGTGGCGACCTTGCCGGATATATGGCGACTTTGCCGGATTTATGGCGACCTTTCCGGATTTGTGGCGACCTTGCCGGAAATATGGCGACCTCGCCGCATTTATGGCGACCTTGTCGGATTTATGGCGACCTTGACGGAAATATGGCTACTTCGCCGGATTTGTGGCGACCTTGCGGATTTCTGGCTACCTCGCCGTATTTCTGCCGACCTTGCCGGATTTGTGGCGACCTTGCCGGATTGATGGCGACCTTGCCGGAAATATGGCGACCTTGTCGGGTTTGTGGCGACCCTCCCGGATATATGGCGACCTTGCCGGAAATATGGCGACGTTGCCGGATTTATGACGACCTTGCCGGAAATATGGCGACATTGCTGGATTTGTGACGACGATGCCGGATTTATGGCGACCTTACCGAAATGTTGCGACCTTGCCGGATTTGTGTCGACCTTGCCTGATTCAAGGCGACGAAATGTGGCCTTGCCTGATTTGTGGCGACCTTGCCGGATTTATGTCGACCTTGCCGGAAATGTGGCGACTTTGCCGGAAATATGGCGGCCTTGTCGGAAAGATGGCGACATTGTCGGGTTTGTGGCGACCTTGCCGGATTTATGCCGAATTTGCCGGATTTATGGCGACCTTGCCGTAAATATGGCGACCTTGCCGGATTTGTGGCGACCTTGCCGGATTAATGGCCACCTTGCCTGAAATATGGCGACCTTTCCGGATTCGTGGCGATCTTGCCGGATTTATGGCGACCTTGTCGGTAATATGGCGACCTTTCCGGGTTTGTGGCGACCTTGCCGCAAATATCGCGACCTCGCCGGATTTATGGCGACCTTGCCAGATTTGTGGCGACCTTACCGGAAATATGGCGACCTCGCCGCATTTATGGCGACCTTGCCGGATTTATGGCGACCTTGCCGGGAATATGCCGACCTTGCCGGATTTGTGGCGACCTTGCCGGATTGATGGCGACCTTGCCGGAAATATGGCGACCTTGTCGGGTTTGTGGCGACCCTCCCGGATATATGGCGACCTTGCCGGAAATATGGCGACGTTGCCGGATTTATGACGACCTTGCCGGAAATATGGCGACATTGCTGGATTTGTGACGACGATGCCGGATTTATGGCGACCTTACCGAAATGTTGCGACCTTGCCGGATTTGTGTCGACCTTGCCTGATTCAAGGCGACGAAATGTGGCCTTGCCTGATTTGTGGCGACCTTGCCGGATTTATGTCGACCTTGCCGGAAATGTGGCGACTTTGCCGGAAATATGGCGGCCTTGTCGGAAAGATGGCGACATTGTCGGGTTTGTGGCGACCTTGCCGGATTTATGCCGAATTTGCCGGATTTATGGCGACCTTGCCGTAAATATGGCGACCTTGCCGGATTTGTGGCGACCTTGCCGGATTAATGGCCACCTTGCCTGAAATATGGCGACCTTTCCGGATTCGTGGCGATCTTGCCGGATTTATGGCGACCTTGTCGGTAATATGGCGACCTTTCCGGGTTTGTGGCGACCTTGCCGCAAATATCGCGACCTCGCCGGATTTATGGCGACCTTGCCAGATTTGTGGCGACCTTACCGGAAATATGGCGACCTCGCCGCATTTATGGCGACCTTGCCGGATTTATGGCGACCTTGCCGGGAATATGGCGACATTGTCGGGTTTGTCGCGACCTTGCCGGATTTATGCCGACTTTGCCAGATTTATGGCGACCTTGCCGTAAATATGGCGACCTTGCCGGATTTCAGGCGACCTTGCCGGATTTATGGCCACCTTGCCGGATTTATGGCGACCTTGCCGAATATATGGCGACTTCGCCGGATACATGGCGACCTTGCCAGAAATATGGCGACCTTGCCGGGTTTGGGGCGACCTTGCCGGATGTATGGCGATCTTGCCGGAAATATGGCGACGTTGCCGGATTTCTGATGACCTTGCCGGATTTATGGCGACATTGCCGGATTTATGGCGACCTTGCCGGAAATATGGCGACTTCGCCGGATTTATGGCGTTCTTGCCAGATTTGTGGCGACCTTGCCGGAAATATGGCGACCTCGCCGCATTTATGGCGACGTTGCCGGATTTATGGCGACCTTGCCGGAAATATGGCGACCTTACCGGGTTTGTGGCGACCTTGCCGGAAATATGGCGACCTTGCCGGATTTGTGGCGACCTCGCCGGATTTATGGCGACCTTGCCGGAAATAGGGCGACCTTGCCGGGTTTGTGGGGACCTTGCCGGATATATGGCGATTTTGCCGGAAATATGGCCACCTTGCCGGGTTGTGGCGACCTTGCGGGATATATGGCGATCTTGCCGGAAATATGGCGACGTTGCCTGATTTCTGACGACCTTGCCGGATTTATGGCGCCCTTGCCGGATTTATGGCGATCTTGTCAGATTTGTGGCGACCTTGCCGGAAATATGGCGACCTCGCCGCATTTATGGCGACCTTGCCGGATATATGGCGACCTTGCCGGAAATATGGCGTCCTCGCCGGATTTGTGGCGACCTTGCCAGATTTATGGCGACCATGCCGGAATATGGCGACCTCGCCGAATTTGTGGCGACCTTGCCGGATTTATGGCGACTTTGCCGGATATATGGCTACTTCGCCACATTTGTGGTGACCTTGCCGATTTCTGGCTACCTCGCCGGATTTCTGCCGACCTTGCCGGATTTGTGGCGACCTTGCCGGATTTATGGCGACCTTGTCGGAAATATGGCGACCTTTCCGGGTTTGTGGCGACCTTGTCGGATATATGGCGACCTTGCCGGAAATATGGCGACCTTGCCAGATTTGTGGCGACCTTGCCGCAAATATGGCGACCTCGCTGCATTTATGGCGAGCTTTCCGGATTTGTGGCGACCTTTCCGGAAATATGGCGACCTCATCGGATTTATGGCGATCTTGCCAGATTTGTGGCGACCTTGCCGGAAATATGGCGACCTCGCCGCATTTATGGCGACGTTGACGGATTTATGGCGACCTTGCCGGAAATATGGCGACCTTGCCGGATTTGTGGCGACCTTGCCGGAAATATGGCGACCTTGCCGGATTTGTGGCGACCATGACGGATTTGTGGCGACCTTGCCGGATTCATGGCGACCTTGCCGGGATTGCGGCGACCTTGCCGTATTTGTGGCGAACTTCCCGGATTTATGGCGACCTTGTGGGATTTGTGGCGACCTTGCCGGATTAATGGCGACCTTGCCGGAAATGTGGCGACCATGACGGATTTTGCGGCGACCTTGCCGGATTCATGGCGACCTTGCCGGAATTGTGGCGACCTTGCCGTATTTGTGGCGACCTTGCCTGATTTATGGCGACCTTGCCGCAAATGTGGCGACCTTGCCGGATTTGTGGCGACCTTGCCGGATTTATGGCGACCTTGTGGGATTTGTGGCGACCTTGCCGGATTTATGGCGACCTTGCCGCAAATGTGGCGACCTTGCCGATCTTGTGGCGACCTTGCCGGAGTTATGGCGACTTTCCAGATTGATGGCAAACTTGCCGGATTTATGGCGCCTTTGCCGGAAATATGGCGACATCGCCGGAATTATGGCGACCTTGCCGGATTGATGGCGACCTCGCCGGAAATGTGGCGACCTTGCAGGATTTGTGGCGACCTTGCCCGATTTATGGCGACCTTGCCAGAAATGTGTCGACCTTGACGGATTTGTGGCGACCTTGACGGATTTATGGCGACCTTGCCGGGGATGTGGCGACCTTACCGGATTTGTGGCGACCTTGCCGGATTTATGGCGACCTTGCCGGAATTGTGGCGACCTTGCCGTATTTGTGGCGACCTTGCCGGATTTATGGGGACCTTGCCGCAAATGTGGCGACCTTGCCGGAATTGTGGCGACCTTGCCGAATTAATGGCGACCTTGTGGGATTTGTGGCTACCTTGCAGGATTAATGGCGACCTTGCCGGAAATGTGGCGACCTTGACGGATTTGTGGCGAGCTTGACGGATTTATGGCGACATGGCCGGGGATGTGGCGACCTTACCGGATTTGTGGCGACCTTGCCGGATTTATGGCGACCTTGCCGCAAATGTGGCTACCTTGCCGGATTTGTGGCTACCTTGCCGGATTTATGGCGACCTTGTGGGATTTGTGGCGACCTTGCCGGATTTATGGCGACCTTGCCGGAAATGTGGCGACCTTGCCGAACTTGTGGCGACCTTGCCGGAATTATGGCGACTTTGCTGATTGATGGCAAACCTCCGGATTTATGGCGACTTTGCCGGAAATATGGCGACATCGCCGGAATTATGGCGACCTTGCCGGATTGATGGCGACCTCGCCGGAAATATGGCGACCTCGCCGGATTTATGGCGACCTTGCCGGAATTATGGCGACCTTGCCGCATTTATGGCGACCTTGCCGCATTTGTGGCGACGTTGCCTGATTTATGGTGATCTTGCCGGATTTATGGCGACCATGTGGGATTTGTGGCGACCTTGCCGGATTTATGGCGACCTTGCCGGAAATGTGGCGACCTTGCCGAACTTGTGGCGACCTTGCCGGATTCATGGCGACCTTGCCGAACTTGTGGCGACCTTGCCGGAATCATGGCGACCTTGCCGCAAATGTGGCGACCTTGCCGGATTTGTGGCGACGATGCCGGATTTCTGGCGACCTTGCCGAAATGTTGCGACCTTGCCGGATTTGTGGCGACCTTGCCGGATCTATGGCGACCTTGCCGGAAATGTGGCGACGTTGCCGGATTTGACGCGACCTCGCCGGAAATATGGCGACCTCGCCGGATTTATGGCGACCTTGCCGGAAATATGGCGACCTTGCCGGAATTATGGCGACCTTGCCGCATTTGTGGCGACCTTGCCGGATTTATGGTGACCTTGCCGGAAATATGGCGACATTGCCGGATATGTGGCGACATTGCCTGATTTGTGGCGACCTTGCCGGATTTATGGCGACCTTGCCGGCAATATGGCGACCTTGCCGGGTTTGGGGCGACCTTGCCGGATTTATGGCGCCCTTGCCGAATTTGTGGCGACCTTGCCGGATTTGTGGCGACCTTGCCGGATTAATTACGACCTTGCCGGAAATATGGCGACTTTGCCGCATTTGTGGCGACCTTTGCCGGATTTATGGTGACCTTGCCGGAAATATGGCGGCCTTGCCGGAAATGTGGCGAACTTGCCGGACTTGTGGCGGCCTTGCCGGATTTATGGCGTCCTTGCCGGAAATGTGGTGACCTTGGCGGATTTGTGGCGACTTTACCGGATTCATGGCGATCTTGCCGGAAATGTGGCTACCTTGCCGAATTTATGGCGAACTTGTCGGATTCGTGGCGAACTTGCCGGATTTATGGCGACCTTGCCGGGAATGTGGCGACCTTGCCGGATTTGTGGCGACCTTGACGGATTTATGGCGACCTTGCCGGGGATGTGGCGACCTTACCGGACTTGTGGCGACCTTGCCGGATTTATGGCGACCTTGCCGGAATTGTGGCGACCTTGCCGTATTTGTGGCGATCTTGCCGGATTTATGGCGACCTTGCCGCAAATGTGGCGACCTTGCCGGAATTGTGGCGACCTTGCCGGATTAACGGCGACATTGTGGCATTTGTGGCTACCTTGCCGGCGTAATGGCGACCTTGCCGGAAATGTGGCGACCTTGACGGATTTGTGGCGAGCTTGACAGATTTATGGCGACATGGCCGGGGATGTGGCGACCTTACCGGATTTGTGGCGACCTTGCCGGATTTATGGCGACCTTGCCAGAATTGTGGCGACCTAGCCGTATTTGTGGCGACCTTGCCGGATTTATGGCGACCTTGCCGCAAATGTGGCGACCTTGCCGGATTTGTGGCTACCTTGCCGGATTCATGGCGACCTTGTGGGATTTGTGGCGACCTTGCCGGATTTATGGCGACCTTGCCGGAGTTATGGCGACTTTGCAGATTGATGGCAAACTTGCCTTATTTATGGCGACTTTGCCGGAAATATGGCGACATCGCCGGAATTATGGCGACCTTGCCGGATTGATGGCGACCTCGCCGGAAATATGGCGACCTCGCCGGATTTATGGCGACCTTGCCGGATTTATGGCGACCTTGCCGGAATTATGGCGACCTTGCCGCATTTATGGCGACCTTGCCGCATTTGTGGCGACGTTGCCGGATTTATGGTGATCTTGCCGGATTTATGGCGACCATGTGGGATTTGTGGCGACCTTGCCGGATTTATGGCGACCTTGCCGGAAATGTGGCGACCTTGCCGAACTTGTGGCGACCTTGCCGGATTCATGGCGACCTTGCCGAACTTGTGGCGACCTTGCCGGATTCATGGCGACCTTGCCGCAAATGTGGCGACCTTGCCGGATTTGTGGTGACGATGCCGGATTTCTGGCGACCTTGCCGAAATGTTGCGACCTTGCCGGATTTGTGGCGACCTTGCCGGATCTATGGCGACCTTGCCGGGAATGTGGCGACCTTGCGGGATTTGACGCGACCTCGCCGGAAATATGGCGACCTCGCCGGATTTATGGCGACCTTGCCGGAAATATGGCGACCTTGCCGGAATTATGGCGACCTTGCCGCATTTTTGGCGACCTTGCCGGATTTATGGCGACCTTGCCGGGGATGTGGCGACCTTGCCGCATTTGGGGCGACCTTGCTGGATTTGTAGCGACCTTGCCGGAAATATGGCAACCTTGCCGGATTAATGGCGACCTTGCCGGAAATGTGGCGACCTTGCCTGATTTGTGGCGACCTTGCCGGAAAAATGGCGGCGTCGCCGGATTTATGGCGACCTTGCGGGATATGTGGCGACCTTGCCGGATTTATGGCGACCTCGACGGATTTATGGCGACCTTGCCGGATTTGTGTCGACCTTGCCGGTTGTTGGCGACCTCGCCGGGAATGTAGAGATCTTGCCGGATATGTGGCGACCTTGCCGGATTTATGGCGACCTCGACGGAAATGTTGCGATGTTGCCGGATTTTTGGCGACTTTGCCGGATGTATGGCGACCTCGCCGGAAATGTGGCGACCTTGCCTGGTTTGTGGCGACCTTGCCGGATTTATGGCGACCTTGCCGGAAATGTGGCGACATTGCCGGATTTGTGGCGACCTTGTCGGATTTATGGCGACCTTGCCGGCAATATGGCGACCTTGCCGCATTTGGGGCGACCTTGCCGGATTTATGGCGACCTTGCCGGAAATCTTGCGACTTTGCCGGATATGTGGCGACCTTGCCGGATTTATGGCGACCTAGCCGGAAATATGGCGACCTTGCCGAATTTGTGGCGACCTTGCCGTATTTGTGGCGATCTTGCCGGATTAATTACGGCCTTGCCGGAAATATGGCGACTTTGCCGCATTTGTGGCGACCTTTGCCGGATTTATGGTGACCTTGCCGGAAATATGGCGGCCTTGCTGGAAATGTGGCGACCTTGCCGGATTTGTGGCGACCTTGCCGGATTTATGGCGTCCTTGCCGGAAATGTGGTGACCTTGGCGGATTTGTGGCGACCATACCGGATTCATGGCGATCTTGCCGGAAATGTGGCTACCTTGCCGAATTTATGGCGAACTTGTGGGATTTGTGGCGAACTTGCCGGATTTATGGCGACCTTGTCGGATTTATGGCGCCCTTGCCGGAATTATGGCGACCTTGCCGCATTTATGGCGACCTTTCCGCATTTGTGGCGACGTTGCCGGATTTATGGTGATCTTGCCGGATTTATGGCGACCATGTGGGATTTGTGGCGACCTTGCCGGATTTATGGCGACCTTGCCGGGAATGTGGCGACCTTGCCGGATTTGCGGTGACCTTGCCTGATTTATGGCGACCTTGCCGGGAATGTGGCGACCTTGCCGGATTAATGGCGACATTCCCGGATTAATGGCGACCTTGCCGGAAATGTGGCGACCTTGCAGGATTTGTGGCGACCTTGCCCGATTTATGGCGACCTTGCCTGAAATGTGGCGACCTTGACGGATTTGTGGCGACCTTGACGGTTTTATGGCGACCTTGCCGGGGTTGTGGCGACTTTACCGGATTTGTCGCGACCTCGCCGGAAATATGGCGACCTCGCCGGATTTATGGCGACCTTGCCGGAAATATGGCGACCTTGCCGGAATTATGGCGACCTTGCCGCTTTTTTGGCGACCTTGCCGGATTTATGGTGACCTTGCCGGAAATATGGCGACATTGCCGGATATGTGGCGACCTTGCTGGATTTGTAGCGACCTTGCCGGATTAATGGCGACCTTGCCGGAAATGTGGCGACCTTGCCGGATTTGCAGCGACCTTGCCGGAAAAATGGCGGCCTCGCCGGATTTATGGCGACCTCGACGGAAATGTTGCGATGTTGCCGGATTTTTGGCGACTTTGCCGGATGTATGGCGACATCGCCGGAAATGTGGCGACATTGCCTGGTTTGTGGCGACCTGGCCGGATTTATGGCGACCTTGCCGGAAATGTGGCGACCTTGCCGGATTTGGGGCGACCTTGCCGGATTTATGGCGACCTTGCCGGATTTATGGCGACCTTGCCGGAATTGTGGCGACCTTGCCATATTTGTGGCGACCTTGCCGGATTTATGGCGACCTTGCCGCAAATGTGGCGACCTTGCCGAATTTGTGGCGACCTTGCCGGATTTATGGCGACCTTGTGGGATTTGTGGCGACCTTGCCGGATTTATGGCGACCTTGCCGGAAATGTGGCGACCTTGCCGAACTTGTGGCGACCTTGCCGGAGTTATGGCGACTTTGCAGATTGATGGCAAACTTGCCGGATTTATGGCGACTTTGCCGGAAATATGGCGACATCGCCGGAATTATGGAGACCTTGCCGGATTGATGGCGACCTCCCCGGAAATATGGCGACATCGCCGGATTTATGGCGACCTTGCCGGATTTATGGCGACCTTGCCGGAATTATGGCGACCTTGCCACATTTATGGCGACCTTGCCGCATTTGTGGCGACGTTGCCGGATTTATGGTGATCTTGCCGGAAATATGGCGACATTGCCGGAAGTGTGGCGACCTTCCCGGATTTGTGGCGACCTTGCTGGATTTATGGCGACCATGCCGGAAATGTGGCGACCTTGCCGGATTTGTGGCGACCTGGCCGGGTTTAGGGCGACCTTACCGGGAATGTGGCGACCTTGCCGGATTTATGGCGACATTCCCGGATTAATGGCGACCTTGCCGGAAATGTGGCGACCTTGCCGGAAATGTGGCGACCCTGCTGAATTTGTGGCGACGTTGCCTGATTTATGGCGACCTTGCCGGGAATGTGGCGACCTTGCCGGATTTATGGCGACATTCCCGGATTAATGGCGACCTTGCCCGATTTATGGCGACCTTGCCTGAAATGTGGCGACCTCGACGGATTTGTGGCGACCTTGACGGATTTATGGCGACCTTGCCGGGGATGTGGCGACCTTACCGGATTTGTGGCGACCTTGCCGGATTTATGGCGACCTTGCCGGAGTTGTGGCGACCTTGCCGTATTTGTGGCGACCTTGCCGGATTTATGGCGACCTTGCCGCAAATGTGGCGACCTTGCCGGATTTGTGGCGACCTTGCCGGATTTATGGCGACCTTGTGGGATTTGTGGCGACCTTGCCGGATTTATGGCGACCTTGCCGGAAATGTGGCGACCTTGCCGAACTTGTGGCGACCTTGCCGGAGTTATGGCGACTTTGCAGATTGATGGCAAACTTGCCGGATTTATGGCGACTTTGCCGAAAATATGGCGACATCGCCGGAATTATGGAGACCTTGCCGGATTGATGGCGACCTCCCCGGAAATATGGCGACATCGCCGGATTTATGGCGACCTTGCCGGATTTATGGCGACCTTGCCGGAATTATGGCGACCTTGCCACATTTATGGCGACCTTGCCGCATTTGTTGGGACGTTGCCGGATTTATGGTGATCTTGCCGGAAATATGGCGACATTGCCGGAAGTGTGGCGACCTTCCCGGATTTGTGGCGACCTTGCTGGATTTATGGCGACCATGCCGGAAATGTGGCGACCTTGCCGGATGTGTGGCGACCTGGCCGGGTTTAGGGCGACCTTACCGGGAATGTGGCGACCTTGCCGGATTTATGGCGACATTCCCGGATTAATGGCGACCTTGCCGGAAATGTGGCGACCTTGCCGGAAATGTGGCGACCCTGCTGAATTTGTGGCGACGTTGCCTGATTTATGGCGACCTTGCCGGGAATGTGGCGACCTTGCCGGATTTATGGCGACATTCCCGGATTAATGGCGACCTTGCCCGATTTATGGCGACCTTGCCTGAAATGTGGCGACCTCGACGGATTTGTGGCGACCTTGACGGATTTATGGCGACCTTGCCGGGGATGTGGCGACCTTACCGGATTTGTGGCGACCTTGCCGGATTTATGGCGACCTTGCCGGAATTGTGGCGACCTTGCCGTATTTGTGGCGACCTTGCCGGATTTATGGCGACCTTGCCGCAAATGTGGCGACCTTGCCGGATTTGTGGCGACCTTGCCGGATTTATGGCGACCTTGTGGGATTTGTGGCGACCTTGCCGGATTTATGGCGACCTTGCCGGAAATGTGGCGACCTTGCCGAACTTGTGGCGACCTTGCCGGAGTTATGGCGATTTGCAGATTGATGGCAAACTTGCCGGATTTATGGCGACTTTGCCGAAAATATGGCGACATCGCCGGAATTATGGAGACCTTGCCGGATTGATGGCGACCTCCCCGGAAATATGGCGACATCGCCGGATTTATGGCGACCTTGCCGGATTTATGGCGACCTTGCCGGAATTATGGCGACCTTGCCACATTTATGGCGACCTTGCCGCATTTGTTGGGACGTTGCCGGATTTATGGTGATCTTGCCGGAAATATGGCGACATTGCCGGAAGTGTGGCGACCTTCCCGGATTTGTGGCGACCTTGCCGGATTTATGGCGACCATGCCGGAAATGTGGCGACCTTGCCGGATTTGTGGCGACCTGGCCGGGTTTAGGGCGACCTTACCGGGAATGTGGCGACCTTGCCGGATTTATGGCGACATTCCCGGATTAATGGCGACCTTGCCGGAAATGTGGCGACCTTGCCGGAAATGTGGCGACCCTGCTGAATTTGTGGCGACCTTGCCGGATTTATGGCGACCTTGCCGGAAATGTGGCGACCTTGCCGGATTTGTGGCGATCTTGACCGGATTTATGGCGACCATGCCGGAAATGTGGCGACCTTGCCGGATTTGTGGCGACCTAGCCGGATTTATGGCGATCTTGACCGGAATGTGGCGACCTTGCCGGATTTATGGCGACATTCCCGGATTAATGGCGACCTTGCCGGAAATATGGCGACCTTGCCGGATTTATGGCGTCCTAGCCGAATTTATGTCGACCGTGCCGGAAATACGGCGACATTGCCAGAATTATGGCGACTTTGCAGATTTATGGCGACCTTGCCGGATTTATGGCGACTTTGCCGGAAAGATGGCGACCTCGCCGGAATTATGGCGACCTTGCCGGATTTATGGTGACCTCGTCGGAAATATGGCGACCTGGCCGGGTTTAGGGCGACCTTACCGGGAATGTGGCGACCTTGCCGGATTTATGGCGACATTCCCCGATTTATGGCGACCTTGCCTGAATGTGGCGACCTTGACGGAAATATGGCGACCTGGCCGGGTTTAGGGCGACCTTACCGGGAATGTGGCGACCTTGCCGGATTTATGGCGACATTCCCCGATTTATGGCGACCTTGCTGAAATGTGGCGACCTTGACGGATTTGTGGCGACCTTGACGGATTTATGTGGCGACCTTACCGGATTTGTGGCGACCTTGCCGGATTTATGGCGACCTTGCCGGAATTGTGGCGACCTTGCCGTATTTGTGGCGACCTTGCCGGATTTATGGCGACCTTGCCGCAAATGTGGCGACCTTGCCGGATTTGTGGCGACCTTGCCGGATTTATGGCGACCTTGTGGGATTTGTGGCGACCTTGCCGGATTTATGGCGACCTTGCCGGAAATGTGGCGACCTTGCCGAACTTGTGGCGACCTTGCCGGAGTTATGGCGACTTTGCAGATTGATGGCAAACTTGCCGGATTTATGGCGACTTTGCCGAAAATATGGCGACATCGCCGGAATTATGGAGACGTTGCCGGATTGATGGCGACCTCCCCGGAAATATGGCGACATCGCCGGATTTATGGCGACCTTGCCGGATTTATGGCGACCTTGCCGGAATTATGGCGACCTTGCCACATTTATGGCGACCTTGCCGCATTTGTTGGGACGTTGCCGGATTTATGGTGATCTTGCCGGAAATATGGCGACATTGCCGGAAGTGTGGCGACCTTCCCGGATTTGTGGCGACCTTGCCGGATTTATGGCGACCATGCCGGAAATGTGGCGACCTTGCCGGATTTGTGGCGACCTGGCCGGGTTTAGGGCGACCTTACCGGGAATGTGGCGACCTTGCCGGATTTATGGCGACATTCCCGGATTAATGGCGACCTTGCCGGAAATGTGGCGACCTTGCCGGAAATGTGGCGACCCTGCTGAATTTGTGGCGACCTTGCCGGATTTATGGCGACCTTGCCGGAAATGTGGCGACCTTGCCGGATTTGTGGCGATCTTGACCGGATTTATGGCGACCATGCCGGAAATGTGGCGACCTTGCCGGATTTGTGGCGACCTTGCCGGATTTGTGGCGATCTTGACCGGAATGTGGCGACCTTGCCGGATTTATGGCGACATTCCCGGATTAATGGCGACCTTGCCGGAAATATGGCGACCTTGCCGGATTTATGGCGTCCTAGCCGAATTTATGTCGACCGTGCCGGAAATACGGCGACATTGCCAGAATTATGGCGACTTTGCAGATTTATGGCGACCTTGCCGGATTTATGGCGACTTTGCCGGAAAGATGGCGACATCGCCGGAATTATGGCGACCTTGCCGGATTTATGGTGACCTCGTCGGAAATATGGCGACCTGGCCGGGTTTAGGGCGACCTTACCGGGAATGTGGCGACCTTGCCGGATTTATGGCGACATTCCCCGATTTATGGCGACCTTGCCTGAATGTGGCGACCTTGACGGAAATATGGCGACCTGGCCGGGTTTAGGGCGACCTTACCGGGAATGTGGCGACCTTGCCGGATTTATGGCGACATTCCCCGATTTATGGCGACCTTGCTGAAATGTGGCGACCTTGACGGATTTGTGGCGACCTTGACGGATTTATGTGGCGACCTTACCGGATTTGTGGCGACCTTGCCGGATTTATGGCGACCTTGCCGGAATTGTGGCGACCTTGCCGTATTTGTGGCGACCTTGCCGGATTTATGGCGACCTTGCCGCAAATGTGGCGAACTTGCCGGATTTGTGGCGACCTTGCCGGATTTATGGCGACCTTGTGGGATTTGTGGCGACCTTGCCGGATTTATGGCGACCTTGCCGGAAATGTGGCGACCTTGCCGAACTTGTGGCGACCTTGCCGGAGTTATGGCGACTTTGCAGATTGATGGCAAACTTGCCGGATTTATGGCGACTTTGCCGGAAATATGGCGACATCGCCGGAATTATGGAGAACTTGCCGGATTGATGGCGACCTCGCCGGAAATATGGCGACCTCGCCGGATTTATGGCGACCTTGCCGGATTTAAGGCGACCTTGCCGAAATGTTGCGACCTTGCCGGATTTGTGGCGACCTTGCCGGATCTATGGCGACCTTGCCGGAAATGTGGCGACCTTGCCGGATTTGACGCGACCTCGCCGGAAATATGGCGCCCTCGCCGGATTTATGGCGACCTTGCCTGAAATATGGCGACCTTGCCGGAATTATGGCGACCTTGCCGCTTTTTTTGGCGACCTTGCCGGATTTATGGTGACCTTGCCGGAAATATGGCGACATTGCCGGATATGTGGCGAGCTTGCCTGATTTGTGGCGACCTTGCCGGATTTATGGCGACCTTGCCGGGGATGTGGCGACCTTGCCGCATTTGGGGCGACCTTGCTGGATTTGTAGCGACCTTGCCGGATTTTTGGCGACCTTGCCGGAAATGTGGCGACCTTGCCAGATTTGTGGCGACCTTGCCGGAAAAATGGCGGCCTCGCCGGATTTATGGCGACCTCGACGGAAATGTTGCGATGTTGCCGGATTTTTGGCGACTTTGCCGGATGTATGGCGACCTCGCCGGAAATGTGGCGTCCTTGCCTGGTTTGTGGCGACCTGGCCGGATTTATGGCGACATTCCAGGATTAATGGCTACCTTGCCGGAAATGTGGCGACCTTGTGGGATTTGTGGCGACCTTGCCGGATTTATGGCGACCTTGCCGGAAATGTGGTGACCTTGCAGAATTTGTGGCGACATTGCCGGAGTTATGGCGACTTTGCAGATTGATGGCAAACTTGCCGGATTTCTGGCGACTTTGCCGGAAATATGGCGACATCGCCGGAATTATGGAGACCTTGCCGGATTGATGGCGACCTCGCCGGAAATATGGCGACCTTGCCGGATTTATGGCGACCTTGCCGGATTTATGGCGACCTTGCCGGCAATATGGCGACCTTGCCGGATTTGGGGCGACCTTGCCGGATTTATGGCGACCTTGCCGGAAATATTGCGACCTTGCCGGATATGTGGCGACCTTGCCGGATTTATGGCGACCTAGCCGGAAATATGGCGACCTTGCTGAATTTGTGGCGACCTTATCGGATTTGTGACGACCTTGCCGGATTAATTGCGACCTTGCCGGAAATATGGCGACCTTGCCGCATTTGTGGCGACCTTTGCCGGATTTATGGTGACCTTGCCGGAAATATGGCGACCTTGCCGGAAATGTCGCGACCTTGCCGGATTTGTGGCGACCTTGCCGGATTTATGTCGTCCTTGCCGGAAATGTGGTGACCTTGGCGGATTTGTGGCGACCTTGCCGGATTTACGGCGATCTTGCCGGAAATGTGGCTACCTTGCCGAATTTATGGCGACCTTGTCGGATTTGTGGCGAACTTGCCGGATTTATGGCGACCTTGCCGGGAATGTGGCGACCTTGCCGGATTTGCGGCGACCTTGCCTGATTTATGGCGACCTTGCCGGGAATGTGGCGACCTTGCCGGATTTATGGCGACATTCCCGGATTAATGACGACCTTGCCGGAAATGTGGCGACCTTGCAGGATTTGTGGCGACCTTGCCCGATTTATGGCGACCTTGCCTGAAATGTGGCGACCTTGATGGATTTGCGGCGACCTTGACGGATTTATGGCGACCTTGCCGGGGATGTGGCGACCTTACCGGATTTGTGGCGACCTTGCCGGATTTATGGCGACCTTGCCGGAATTGTGGCGACCTTGCCGTATTTGTGGCGACCTTGCCGGATTTATGGCGACCTTGCCGCAAATGTGGCGACCTTGCCGGATTTGTGGCGACCTTGCCGGATTTATGGCGACCTTGTGGGATTTCTGGCGACCTTGCCGGATTTATGGCGACCTTGCCGGAAATGTGGCGACCTTGCCGAACTTGTGGCGACCTTGCCGGAGTTATGGCGACTTTGCAGATTGATGGCAAACTTGCCGGATTTATGGCGACTTTGCCGGAAATATGGCGACATCGCCGGAATTATGGAGACCTTGCCGGATTGATGGCGACCTCGCCGGAAATATGGCGACCTCGCCGGATTTATGGCGACCTTGCCGGATTTATGGCGACCTTGCCGGAATTATGGCGACCTTGCTACATTTATGGCGACCTTGCCGCATTTGTGGCGACGTTGCCGGATTTATGGTGATCTTGCCGGAAATATGGCGACATTGCCGGAAGTGTGGCGACCTTCCCGGATTTGTGGCGACCTTGCCGGATTTATGGCGACCATGCCGGAAATGTGGCGACCTTGCCGGATTTGTGGCGACCTGGCCGGGTTTAGGGCGACCTTACCGGGAATGTGGCGACCTTGCCGGATTTATGGCGACATTCCCGGATTAATGGCGACCTTGCCGGAAATGTGGCGACCTTGCCGGAAATGTGGCGACCCTGCTGAATTTGTGGCGACCTTGCCGGATTTATGGCGACCTTGCCGGAAATGTGGCGACCTTGCCGGATTTGTGGCGATCTTGACCGGATTTATGGCGACCATGCCGGAAATGTGGCGACCTTGCCGGATTTGTGGCGACCTTGCCGGATTTGTGGCGATCTTGACCGGAATGTGGCGACCTTGCCGGATTTATGGCGACATTCCCGGATTAATGGCGACCTTGCCGGAAATATGGCGACCTTGCCGGATTTATGGCGTCCTAGCCGAATTTATGTCGACCGTGCCGGAAATACGGCGACATTGCCAGAATGATGGCGACTTTGCAGATTTATGGCGACCTTGCCGGATTTATGGCGACTTTGCCGGAAAGATGGCGACATCGCCGGAATTATGGCGACCTTGCCGGATTTATGGTGACCTCGTCGGAAATATGGCGACCTGGCCGGGTTTAGGGCGACCTTACCGGGAATGTGGCGACCTTGCCGGATTTATGGCGACATTCCCCGATTTATGGCGACCTTGCCTGAATGTGGCGACCTTGACGGAAATATGGCGACCTGGCCGGGTTTAGGGCGACCTTACCGGGAATGTGGCGACCTTGCCGGATTTATGGCGACATTCCCCGATTTATGGCGACCTTGCTGAAATGTGGCGACCTTGACGGATTTGTGGCGACCTTGACGGATTTATGTGGCGACCTTACCGGATTTGTGGCGACCTTGCCGGATTTATGGCGACCTTGCCGGAATTGTGGCGACCTTGCCGTATTTGTGGCGACCTTGCCGGATTTATGGCGACCTTGCCGCAAATGTGGCGAACTTGCCGGATTTGTGGCGACCTTGCCGGATTTATGGCGACCTTGTGGGATTTGTGGCGACCTTGCCGGATTTATGGCGACCTTGCCGGAAATGTGGCGACCTTGCCGAACTTGTGGCGACCTTGCCGGAGTTATGGCGACTTTGCAGATTGATGGCAAACTTGCCGGATTTATGGCGACTTTGCCGGAAATATGGCGACATCGCCGGAATTATGGAGAACTTGCCGGATTGATGGCGACCTCGCCGGAAATATGGCGACCTCGCCGGATTTATGGCGACCTTGCCGGATTTAAGGCGACCTTGCCGAAATGTTGCGACCTTGCCGGATTTGTGGCGACCTTGCCGGATCTATGGCGACCTTGCCGGAAATGTGGCGACCTTGCCGGATTTGACGCGACCTCGCCGGAAATATGGCGACCTCGCCGGATTTATGGCGACCTTGCCTGAAATATGGCGACCTTGCCGGAATTATGGCGACCTTGCCGCTTTTTTGGCGACCTTGCCGGATTTATGGTGACCTTGCCGGAAATATGGCGACATTGCCGGATATGTGGCGAGCTTGCCTGATTTGTGGCGACCTTGCCGGATTTATGGCGACCTTGCCGGGGATGTGGCGACCTTGCCGCATTTGGGGCGACCTTGCTGGATTTGTAGCGACCTTGCCGGATTTTTGGCGACCTTGCCGGAAATGTGGCGACCTTGCCAGGTTTGTGGCGACCTTGCCGGAAAAATGGCGGCCTCGCCGGATTTATGGCGACCTCGACGGAAATGTTGCGATGTTGCCGGATTTTTGGCGACTTTGCCGGATGTATGGCGACCTCGCCGGAAATGTGGCGTCCTTGCCTGGTTTGTGGCGACCTGGCCGGATTTATGGCGACATTCCAGGATTAATGGCTACCTTGCCGGAAATGTGGCGACCTTGTGGGATTTGTGGCGACCTTGCCGGATTTATGGCGACCTTGCCGGAAATGTGGTGACCTTGCAGAATTTGTGGCGACATTGCCGGAGTTATGGCGACTTTGCAGATTGATGGCAAACTTGCCGGATTTCTGGCGACTTTGCCGGAAATATGGCGACATCGCCGGAATTATGGAGACCTTGCCGGATTGATGGCGACCTCGCCGGAAATATGGCGACCTTGCCGGATTTATGGCGACCTTGCCGGATTTATGGCGACCTTGCCGGCAATATGGCGACCTTGCCGGATTTGGGGCGACCTTGCCGGATTTATGGCGACCTTGCCGGAAATATTGCGACCTTGCCGGATATGTGGCGACCTTGCCGGATTTATGGCGACCTAGCCGGAAATATGGCGACCTTGCTGAATTTGTGGCGACCTTATCGGATTTGTGACGACCTTGCCGGATTAATTGCGACCTTGCCGGAAATATGGCGACCTTGCCGCATTTGTGGCGACCTTTGCCGGATTTATGGTGACCTTGCCGGAAATATGGCGACCTTGCCGGAAATGTCGCGACCTTGCCGGATTTGTGGCGACCTTGCCGGATTTATGTCGTCCTTGCCGGAAATGTGGTGACCTTGGCGGATTTGTGGCGACCTTGCCGGATTTACGGCGATCTTGCCGGAAATGTGGCTACCTTGCCGAATTTATGGCGACCTTGTCGGATTTGTGGCGAACTTGCCGGATTTATGGCGACCTTGCCGGGAATGTGGCGACCTTGCCGGATTTGCGGCGACCTTGCCTGATTTATGGCGACCTTGCCGGGAATGTGGCGACCTTGCCGGATTTATGGCGACATTCCCGGATTAATGACGACCTTGCCGGAAATGTGGCGACCTTGCAGGATTTGTGGCGACCTTGCCCGATTTATGGCGACCTTGCCTGAAATGTGGCGACCTTGATGGATTTGCGGCGACCTTGACGGATTTATGGCGACCTTGCCGGGGATGTGGCGACCTTACCGGATTTGTGGCGACCTTGCCGGATTTATGGCGACCTTGCCGGAATTGTGGCGACCTTGCCGTATTTGTGGCGACCTTGCCGGATTTATGGCGACCTTGCCGCAAATGTGGCGACCTTGCCGGATTTGTGGCGACCTTGCCGGATTTATGGCGACCTTGTGGGATTTCTGGCGACCTTGCCGGATTTATGGCGACCTTGCCGGAAATGTGGCGACCTTGCCGAACTTGTGGCGACCTTGCCGGAGTTATGGCGACTTTGCAGATTGATGGCAAACTTGCCGGATTTATGGCGACTTTGCCGGAAATATGGCGACATCGCCGGAATTATGGAGACCTTGCCGGATTGATGGCGACCTCGCCGGAAATATGGCGACCTCGCCGGATTTATGGCGACCTTGCCGGATTTATGGCGACCTTGCCGGAATTATGGCGACCTTGCCACATTTATGGCGACCTTGCCGCATTTGTGGCGACGTTGCCGGATTTATGGTGATCTTGCCGGAAATATGGCGACATTGCCGGAAGTATGGCGACCTTCCCGGATTTGTGGCGACCTTGCCGGATTTATGGCGACCATGCCGAAAATGTGGCGACCTTGCCGGATTTGTGGCGACCTGGCCGGGTTTAGGGCGACCTTACCGGGAATGTGGCGACCTTGCCGGATTTATGGCGACATTCCCGGATTAATGGCGACCTTGCCGGAAATGTGGCGACCTTGCCGGAAATGTGGAGACCCTGCTGAATTTGTGGCGACCTTGCCGGATTTATGGCGACCTTGCCGGAAATGTGGCGACCTTGCCGGATTTGTGGCGATCTTGACCGGATTTATGGCGACTATGCCGGAAATGTAGCGACCTTGCCGGATTTGTGGCGGCTTTGCCGGATTTATGGCGATCTTGACCGGAATGTGGCGACCTTGCCGGATTTATGGCGACATTCCCGGATTAATGGCGACCTTGCCGGAAATATGGCGACCTTGCCGGATTTATGGCGTCCTAGCCGGATTTATGTCGACCGTGTCGTAAATACGGCGACATTGCCAGAGTTATGGCGACTTTGCAGATTTATGGCGACCTTGCCGGATTTATGGCGACTTTGCCGGAAAGATGGCGACCTCGCCGTAATTATGGCGACCTTGCCGGATTTATGGTGACCTCGTCGGAAATATGGCGACCTCGCCGGATTTATGGCGAACGCCGGATTTATGGCGACCTTGCCGCATTTTTGGCGACCTTGCCGGATTTATGGTGAACTTGCCGGAAATATGGCGACATTACCGCATTTGTGGCGACCTTGCTGGATTTGTGGCGACCTTGCCGGATTAATGGCGACCTTGCCGGAAATGTGTCGAGCTTGCCGGATTTGTGGCGACCCTGCTGAATTTGTGGCGACCTTGCCGGATTTATGGCGACCTTGCCGGAAATGTGGCGACCTTGCCGGATTTGTGGCGAATTTGCCGGATTAATGGCGACCTTGCCGGGAATGTGGCGACCTTGCCGGATTTGCGGCGACCTTGTCTGATTTATGGCGACCTTGCCGGGAATGTGGCGAACTTGCCGGATTTATGGCGACATTCCCGGATTAATGGCGACCTTGCCGGAAATGTGGCGACCTTGCTGGAAATGTGGCGACCCTGCTGAATTTGTGGCGACCTTGCCGGATTTATGGCGACCTTGCCGGAAATGTGGCGACCTTGCCGGATTTGTGGCGATCTTGACCGGATTTATGGCGACCATGCCGGAAATGTGGCGACCTTGCCGGATTTGTGGCGACCTTGCCGGATTTATGGCGATCTTGACCGGAATGTGGCGACCTTGCCGGATTTATGGCGACATTCCCGGATTAATGGCGACCTTGCCGGAAATATGGCGACCTTGCCGGATGTATGGCGTCCTAGCCGGATTTATGTCGACCGTGCCGGAAATACGGCGACATTGCCAGAGTTATGGCGACTTTGCAGATTTATGGCGACCTTGCCGGATTTATGGCGACTTTGCCGGAAAGATGGCGACCTCGCCGGAATTATGGCGACCTTGCCGGATTTATGGTGACCTCGTCGGAAATATGGCGACCTCGCCGGATTTATGGCGAACTTGCCGGATTTATGGCGACCTTGCCGCATTTTTGGCGACCTTGCCGGATTTATGGTGACCTTACCGGAAATGTGTCGGCCTTGCCGGATTTGTGGCGAAATTGCCGGGAAAATGGCGGCCTCGCCGGATTTATGGCGACTTTGCGGGATATGTGGCGACCTTGCCGGAATTATGGCGACTTTGCCACATTTATGGCGACCTTGCCGCATTTATGGCGACGTTGCCGGATTTATGGTGATCTTGCCGGAAATATGGCGACATTGCCGGAAGTGCGGCGACCTTCCAGGATTTGTGGCGACCTTGCCGGATTTATGGCGACCATGCCGGAAATGTGGCGACCTTGCCGGATTTGTGGCGACCTGGCCGGGTTTAGGGCGACTTTACCGGGAATGTGGCGACCTTGCCGGATTTATGGCGACATTCCCGGATTAATGGCGACCTTGCCGGAAATGTGGCGACCTTGCCGGAAATGTGGCGACCCTGCTGAATTTGTGGCGACCTTGCCGGATTTATGGCGACCTTGCCGGAAATGTGGCGACTTTGCCGGATTTGTGGCGATCTTGACCGGATTCATGGCGACCATGCCGGAAATGTGGCGACCTTGCCGGATTTGTGGCGACCTTGCCGGATTTATGGCGATCTTGACCGGAATGTGGCGACCTTGCCGGATTTATGGCGACATTCCCGGATTAATGGCGACCTTGCCGGAAATATGGCGACCTTGCCGGATTTATGGCGTCCTAGCCGGATTTACGTCGACCGTGCCGGAAATACGGCGACATTGCCAGAGTTATGGCGACTTTGCAGATTTATGGCGACCTTGCCGGATTTATGGCGACTTTGCCGGAAAGATGGCGACCTCGCCGGAATTATGGCGACCTTGCCGGATTTATGGTGACCTCGTCGGAAATATGGCGACATCGCCGGATTTATGGCGAACTTGCCGGATTTATGGCGACCATGCCGCATTTTTGGCGACCTTGCCGGATTTATGGTGACCTTACCGGAAATATGGCGACATTGCCGGATATGTGGCGAGCTTGCCGGGTTTGTGGCGACCTTGCCAGATTTATGGCGACCTTGCCGGGGATGTGGCGACCTTGCCGCATTTGTGGCGATCTTGCTGGATTTGTGGCGACCTTGCCGGATTAATGGCGGCCTCGCCGGATTTATGGCGACTTTGCGGGATATGTGGCGACCTTCCCGGATTTGTGGCGACCTTGCCGGATTTATGGCGACCATGCCGGAAATGTGGCGACCTTGCCGGATTTGTGGCGACCTGGCCGGGTTTAGGGCGACTTTACCGGGAATGTGGCGACCTTGCCGGATTTATGGCGACATTCCCGGATTAATGGCGACCTTGCCGGAAATGTGGCGACCTTGCCGGAAATGTGGCGACCCTGCTGAATTTGTGGCGACCTTGCCGGATTTATGGCGACCTTGCCGGAAATGTGGCGACTTTGCCGGATTTGTGGCGATCTTGACCGGATTCATGGCGACCATGCCGGAAATGTGGCGACCTTGCCGGATTTGTGGCGACCTTGCCGGATTTATGGCGATCTTGACCGGAATGTGGCGACCTTGCCGGATTTATGGCGACATTCCCGGATTAATGGCGACCTTGCCGGAAATATGGCGACCTTGCCGGATTTATGGCGTCCTAGCCGGATTTATGTCGACCGTGCCGGAAATACGGCGACATTGCCAGAGTTATGGCGACTTTGCAGATTTATGGCGACCTTGCCGGATTTATGGCGACTTTGCCGGAAAGATGGCGACCTCGCCGGAATTATGGCGACCTTGCCGGATTTATGGTGACCTCGTCGGAAATATGGCGACATCGCCGGATTTATGGCGAACTTGCCGGATTTATGGCGACCATGCCGCATTTTTGGCGACCTTGCCGGATTTATGGTGACCTTACCGGAAATATGGCGACATTGCCGGATATGTGGCGAGCTTGCCGGGTTTGTGGCGACCTTGCCAGATTTATGGCGACCTTGCCGGGGATGTGGCGACCTTGCCGCATTTGTGGCGATCTTGCTGGATTTGTGGCGACCTTGCCGGATTAATGGCGGCCTCGCCGGATTTATGGCGACTTTGCGGGATATGTGGCGAGCTTGCCGGATTTATGGCGACCTCGCCGGATTTATGGCGACATTGCCGGATTTATGGCTACCTTGCCGGATTTGTGGTGACCTTGTCGGATTGTTGGCGACATCGCTGGGAATGTTGCGATCTTGCCGGATATGTGGCGACCTTGCCGGATTTGTGGCGACCTTGCCGGATTGTTGGCGACCTCGCTGGGAATGTGGCGATCTTGCCGGATATGTGGCGACCTTGCCGTATTTATGGCGACCTCGAATGAAATGTTGCGACCTTGCCGGATTTGTGGCGACCTTGTCGGATTTATGGCGACCTTGCCGGCAATATGGCGACCTTGCCGGATTTGAGGCGACCTTGATGGATTTATGGCGACCTTGCCGGAAATATTGCGACCTTGCCGGATATGTGGCGACCTTGCCGGATTTATGGCGATCTTGCCGGAAATGTGGCTACCTTGCCGAATTTATGGCGACCTTGTCTGATTTGTGGCGAATTTGCCGGATTAATGGCGACCTTGCCGGGAATGTGGCGACCTTGCCGGATTTGCGGCGACCTTGTCTGATTTATGGCGACCTTGCCGGGAATGTGGGGAACTTGCCGGATTTATGGCGACATTCCAGGATTAATGGCGACCTTGCCGGAAATGTGGCGACCTTGCCGGAAATGTGGCGACCCTGCTGAATTTGTGGCGACCTTGCCGGATTTATGGCGACCTTGCCGGAAATGTGGCGACCTTGCCGGATTTGTGGCGATCTTGACCGGATTTATGGCGACCATGCCGGAAATGTGGCGACCTTGCCGGATTTGTGGCGACCTTGCCGGATTTATGGCGATCTTGACCGGAATGTGGCGACCTTCCCGGATTTATGGCGACATTCCCGGATTAATGGCGACCTTGCCGGAAATATGGCGACCTTGCCGGATTTATGGCGTCCTAGCCGGATTTATGTCGACCGTGCCGGAAATACGGCGACATTGCCAGAGTTATGGCGACTTTGCAGATTTATGGCGACCTTGCCGGATTTATGGCGACTTTGCCGGAAAGATGGCGACCTCGCCGGAATTATGGCGACCTTGCCGGATTTATGGTGACCTCGTCGGAAATATGGCGACCTCGCCGGATTTATGGCGAACTTGCCGGATTTATGGCGACCTTGCCGCATATTTGGCGACCTTGCCGGGTTTATGGTGACCTTGCCGGAAATATGGCGACATTGCCGGATATGTGGCGAGCTTGCCGGGTTTGTGGCGACCTTGCCAGATTTATGGCGACCTTGCCGGGGATGTGGCGACGTTGCCGCATTTGTGGCGACCTTGCTGGATTTGTGGCGACCTTGCCGGATTAATGGCGACCTTGCCGGAAATGTGTCGACCTTGCCGGATTTGTGGCGACCTTGTCGGATTTATGGCGACCTTGCCGGCAATATGGCGACCTTGCCGGATTTGAGGCGACCTTGCCGGATTTATGGCGACCTTGCCGGAAATATTGCGACCTTGCCGGATATGTGGCGACCTTGCCGGATTTATGGCGATCTTGCCGGAAATGTGGCTACCTTGCCGAATTTATGGCGACCTTGTCTGATTTGTGGCGAACTTGCCGGATTAATGGCGACCTTGCCGGAAATGTGGCGACCTTGCATGATTTGTGGCGACGTTGCCCGATTTGTGGCGACCTTGCCTGAAATGTGGCGACCTTGAAGTATTTGTGGCGACCTTGACGGATTTATGGCGACGTTGCCGGGGATGTGGCGACCTTACCGGATTTATGGCGACCTTGCCGGATTTATGGCGACCTTGCCGGATATGTGGCGACCTTGCCGGATTTATGGCGATCTTGCCGGAAATGTGGCTACCTTGCCGATTTTATGGCGACCTTGTCTGATTTGTGGCGAACTTGCCGGATTAATGGCGACCTTGCCGGGAATGTGGCGACCTTGCCGGATTTGCGGCGACCTTGTCTGATTTATGGCGACCTTGCCGGGAATGTGGCGAACTTGCCGGATTTATGGCGACATTCCAGGATTAATGGCGACCTTGCCGGAAATGTGGCGACCTTGCCGGAAATGTGGCGACCCTGCTGAATTTGTGGCGACCTTGCCGGATTTATGGCGACCTTGCCGGAAATGTGGCGACCTTGCCGGATTTGTGGCGATCTTGACCGGATTTATGGCGACCATGCCGGAAATGTGGCGACCTTGCCGGATTTGTGGCGACCTTGCCGGATTTATGGCGATCTTGACCGGAATGTGGCGACCTTCCCGGATTTATGCGACATTCCCGGATTAATGGCGACCTTGCCGGAAATATGGCGACCTTGCCGGATTTATGGCGTCCTAGCCGGATTTATGTCGACCGTGCCGGAAATACGGCGACATTGCCAGAGTTATGGCGACTTTGCAGATTTATGGCGACCTTGCCGGATTTATGGCGACTTTGCCGGAAAGATGGCGACCTCGCCGGAATTATGGCGACCTTGCCGGATTTATGGTGACCTCGTCGGAAATATGGCGACCTCGCCGGATTTATGGCGAACTTGCCGGATTTATGGCGACCTTGCCGCATATTTGGCGACCTTGCCGGATTTATGGTGACCTTGCCGGAAATATGGCGACATTGCCGGATATGTGGCGAGCTTGCCGGGTTTGTGGCGACCTTGCCAGATTTATGGCGACCTTGCCGGGGATGTGGCGACCTTGCCGCATTGTGGCGACCTTGCTGGTTTTGTGGCGACCTTGCCGGATTAATGGCGACCTTGCCGGAAATGTGTCGACCTTGCCGGATTTGTGGCGACTTTGCCGGAAAAATGGCGGCCTCGCCGGATTTATGGCGACTTTGCGGGATATGTGGCGAGCTTGCCGGATTTATGGCGACCTCGCCGGATTTATGGCGACATTGCCGGATTTATGGCTACCTTGCCGGATTTGTGGCGACCTTGCCGGATTGTTGGCGACATCGCTGGGAATGTGGCGATCTTGCCGGATATGTGGCGACCTTGCCGGATTTGTGGCGACCTTGCCGGATTGTTGGCGACCTCGCTGGGAATGTGGCGATCTTGCCGGATATGTGGCGACCTTGCCGTATTTATGGCGACCTCGACGGAAATGTTTGCGACCTTGCCGGATTTGTGGCGACCTTGTCGGATTTATGGCGACCTTGCCGGCAATATGGCGACCTTGCCGGATTTGAGGCGACCTTGCCGGATTTATGGCGACCTTGCCGGAAATATTGCGACCTTGCCGGATATGTGGCGACCTTGCCGGATTTATGGCGATCTTGCCGGAAATGTGGCTACCTTGCCGAATTTATGGCGACCTTGTCTGATTTGTGGCGAACTTGCCGGATTAATGGCGACCTTGCCGGAAATGTGGCGACCTTGCATGATTTGTGTCGACGTTGCCCGATTTTGTGGCGACCTTGCCTGAAATGTGGCGACCTTGAAGTATTTGTGGCGACCTTGACGGATTTATGGCGACGTTGCCGGGGATGTGGCGACCTTACCGGATTTATGTCGACCTTGCCGGATTTATGGCGACCTTGCCGGAATTGTGGCGACCTTGCCGTATTTGTGGCGACCTTGCCGGATTTATGGCGACCTTGCCGCAAATGTGGCGACCTTGCCGGATTTGTGGCGACCTTGCCGGGTTTATGGCGACCTTGTGGGATTTGTGGCGACCTTGCCGGATTTATGGCGAACTTGCCGGAAATGTGGCGACCTTGCCGCACTGGTGGCGACCTCGCCGGAGTTTTGGCGACTTTGCAGATTGATGGCAAACTTGCCGGATTTATGCCGACTCGGCCGGAAATATGGCGAGATCCCGGAATTATGGAGACCTTGCCGGATTGATGGCGACCTCGCCGGAAATATGGCGACCTCGCCGGATTTATGGCGACCTTGGCGGATTTATGGTGACCTTGCGGAATTATGGCGACCTTGCTGCATTTATGGCGACCTTGCCGCATTTGTGGCGACGTTGCCGGATTTATGGTGATCTTGCCGGAAATATGGCGACATTGCCGGAAGTGTGGCGATCTTGCCGGATTTGTGGCGACCTTGCCGGATTTATGGCGACCATGGCGGAAATGTGGCGAACATGCCGGATTTGTGGCGACCTTGCCGGGTTTATGGCGACCTTGCCGGAAATATTGCGACCTTGCCGGATATGTGGCGACCTTGCCGGGATTTATGGCGATCTTGCCGGAAATGTGGCTACCTTGCCGAATTTATGGCGACCTTGTCGGATTTGTGGCGAACTTGCCGGATTAATGGCGACTTTACCGGGAATGTGGCTACCTTGCCGGATTTGCGGCGACCTTGTCTGATTTATGGCGACCTTGCCGGGAATGTGGCCACCTTGCCGGATTTTATGGCGACATTCCAGGATTAATGGCGACCTTGCCGGAATTGTGGCGACCTTGCATGATTTGTGGCTACGTTGCCCGATTTGTGGCGACCTTGCCTGAAATGTGGCGACCTTGACGTATTTGTGGCGACCTTGACGGATTTATGGCGACGTTGCCGGGGATGTGGCGACCTTACCGGATTTATGGCGACCTTGCCGGATTTATGGCGACCTTGCCGGAATTGTGGCGACCTTGCCGTATTTGTGGCGACCTTGCCGGATTTATGGCGACCTTCCCGCAAATGTGGCGACCTTGCCGGATTTGTGGCGATCTTGCCGGGTTTATGGCGACCTTGTGGGATTTGTGGCGACCTTGCCGGATTATGGCGACCTTGCCGGAAATGTGGCGACCTTGTCGAACTGGTGGCGACCTCGCCGGAGTTATGGCGACTTTGCAGATTGATGGCAAACTTGCCGGATTTATGGCGACTCGGCCGGAAATATGGCGACATCCCGGAATTATGGAGACCTTGCCGGATTGATGGCGACCTCGCCGGAAATATGGCGACCTCGCCGGATTTATGGCGACCTTGCCGGATTTATGGTGACCTTGCCGGAATTATGGCGACCTTGCCGCATTTATGGCGACCTTGCCGCATTTGTGGCGACGTTGCCGGATTTATGGTGTGCTTGCCGGAAATATGGCGACATTGCCGGAAGTGTGGCGATCTTGCCGGATTTGTGGCGACCTTGCCGGATTTATGGCGACCATGGCGGAAATGTGGCGAACATGCCGGATTTGTGGCGACCTTACCGGATTTATGGCGACATTCCCGGATTAATGGCGACCTTGCCGGAAATGTGGCGACCTTGCCGGAAATGTGGCGACCCTGCTGGATTTGTAGCGACCTTGCCGGATTTATGGCGACCTTGCCGGAAATGTGGCGACATTGCCGGATTTGTGGCGACCTTGCCGGATTTATGGCGATCTTGACCGGAATGTGGCGACCTTGCCGGATTTATGGCGACATTCCCGGAGTAATGGCGACCTTGCCGGAAATATGGCGACCTTGCATGATTTATGGCGTCCTAGCCGTATTTATGTCGACCGTGCCGGAAATACGGCGACATTGCCAGAGTTATGGCGATTTTGCAGATTTATGGCGACCTTGCCGGATTTATGGCGACTTTGCCGGAAAGATGGCGACCTCGCCGGAATTATGGCGACCTTGCCGGATTTATGGTGACGTCGTCGGAAATATGGCGACCTCGCCGGACTAATGGCGACCTTGCAGGATTTATGGCGACCTTGCCGCATTTTTGGCGACCTTGCCGGATTTATGGTGACCTTGCCGGAAATATGGCGACATTGCCGGATATGTGGCGAGCTTGCCGGGTTTGTGGCGACCTTGCCAGATTTATGGCGACCTTGCCGGGGATGTGGTGACATTGCCGCATTTGTGGCGACCTTGCTGGATTTGTGGCGACCTTGCCGGATTAATGGCGACCTTGCCGGAAATGTGTCGACCTTGCCGGATTTGTGGCGACCTTGCCGGAAAAATGGCGGCCTCGCCGGATTTATGGGGACTTTGCGGGATATGTGGCGACCTTGCCGGATTTTTGGCGTTCTTGCCGGATTTATGGCGACCTTGCCGGATTTGTGGCGACCTTGCCGGATTGTTGGCGACCACCCTGGGAATGTGGCGATCTTGCCGGATATGTGGCGACCTTGCCGGATTTGTGGCGACCTTGCCGGATTGTTGGCGACCTCGCTGGGAATGTGGCGATCTTGCCGGATATGTGGCGACCTTGCCGGATTTATGGCGACCTCGACGGAAATGTTGCGATCTTGCTGGATTTTTATAGACATTGCCGGATGTATGGCGACCTCGCCGGAAATGTGGCGACCTTGCCTGGTTGTGGCGACCTTGCCGGATTTATGGCGACCTTGCCGTAAATGTGGCGACCTTGCCGGATTTGTGGTGACCTTGTTGGATTTATGGCGACCTTGCCGGCATATGGGCGACCTTGCCGGATTTGTGGCGATCTTGCCGGATTTGTGGCGACCTTGCCGGATTAATGGCGACCTTGCCGGAAATATGGCGACCTTGCCGCATTTGTGGCGACCTTGCCGGATTTATGGTGACCTTGCCGGAAATATGGCGACCTTGCCAGAAATGTGGCGACCTTGCCGGATTTGTGGCGACATTGCCGGATTTAGGGCCACCTTGCCGGAAATGTGGTGACCTTGGCTGGATTTGTGGCGACCTTTCCGGATTTATGGCGATCTTGCCGGAAATGTGGCGATCTTGCCGAATTTATGGCGACTTTGCGGGATATGTGGCGATCTTGCATGATTTATGGCGACCTCGCCGGATTTATGGCGACCTTGCAGGATTTATGGCGACCTTGCCGGATTTGTGGCGACCTTGACGGATTGTTGGCGACCTCGCTGGGAATGTGGCGATCTTGCCGGATATGTGGCGACCTTGCCGGATTTGTGGCGACCTTGCCGGATTGTTGGCGACCTCGCTGGGAATGTGGCGATCTTGCTGGATTTTTGGCGACTTTGCCGGATGTATTGAGACCTCGCCGGAAATGTAGCGACCTTGCCTGATTTGTGGCGATCTGCCGGATTTATGGCGACCTTGCCGTAACTGTGGCGACCTTGCCGGATTTGTGGCGACCTTGTCGGATTTATGGCGACCTTGCCGGCAATATGGCGACCTTGCCGGATTTGTGGCGACCTTACCGGATTTATGGCGACGTTGCCGGATTAATGGCGACCTTGCCGGAAATATGGCGACCTTGCCGCATTTGTGGCGACCTTGCCGGATTTATGGTGACCTTGCCGGAAATATGGCGACGTTGCCGGAAATGTGGCCACCTCGCCGGATTTGTGGCGACCTTGCCGGATTTAGGGCGACCTTGCCGGAAATGTGGTGACCTTGGCGGAGTTGTGGCGACCTTTCCGTATTTATGGCGATCTTGCCGGAAATGTGGCGACCTTGCCGAATTTATGGCGACTTTGTCGGATTTGTGGCGAACTTGCCAGATTTTATGGCGACCTTGCCGGAAATGTGGCGACCTTGCCGCATTTGTGGAGACTTGCTGGATTTGTGGCGACTGCCGGATATATGGCGACCTTGCCGGAATTGTGTCGACCTTGCCGGATTTGCGGCGACCTTGCCTGATTTATGGCGACCTTGCCGGGAATGTGGCGACCTTGCCGGATTTATGGCGACATTCCCGGATTAATGGCGACCTTTCCAGAAATGTGGCGACCTTGCCGGATTTGTGCGACCTTGCCCGATTTATGGCGACCTTGCCTGAAATGTGGCGACCTTGACGGATTTGTGGCGACCTTGACGGATTTATGGCGACCTTGCCGGATTTATGGCGACCTCGACGGAAATGTTGCGATCTTGCTGGATTTTTGGAGACATTGCCGGATGTATGGCGACCTCGCCGGAAATGTGGCGACCTTGCCTGGTTTGTGGCGACCTTGCCGGATTTATGGCGACATTGCCGTAAATGTGGCGACCTTGCCGGTTTTGTGGCGACCTTGTCGGATTTATGGCGACCTTGCCGGCAATATGGCGACCTTGCCGGATTTGTGGCGACCTTGCCGGATTTGTGGTGACCTTGCCGGATTAATGGCGACCTTCCCGGAAATATGGCGACCTTGCCGCATTTCTGGCGACCTTGCCGGATTTATGGTGACCTTGCCGGAAATATGGCGACCTTGCCGGAAATGTGGCGACCTTTGCGGATTTGTGGCGACCTTGCCGGATTGTGGCGACCTTGCCGGATTAATGGCGACCTTGCCGGAAATATGGCGACCTTGCCGGATTTGTGGCGACCTTGTCGGATTATGGCGACCTTGCCGGCAATATGGCGACCTTGCCGGATTTGGGGCGACCTTGCCTTATGTATGGCGACCTTGCCGGAAACATTGCGACCTTGCCGGATTTGTGGCGACCTTGCCGGATTTATGGCGACCTTGCCGGAAATGTGGCGACCTTGCCGGATGTGCGGCGACCTTGCCTGAATTTATGGCTACCTTGCCGGGAATGTGGCAACCTTGCCGGATTTATGGCGAAATTCCCGGATTAATGGCGTCCTTTCCGGAAATGTGGCGACCTTACCGGATTTGTGCCGACCTTGTCCGATTTATGGCGACCATGCCTGAAATGTGGCGACTTTGACGGATTTGTGGCGACCTTGACGGATTTATGGCGACCTTGCCGGGGATGTGGAGACCATACCGGATTTGTGGCGACCTTGCCGGATTTATGGCGACGTTTGCCGGAAATGTAGCGAACCTTGCCGGATTCATGGCGACCTTGCCGGAAATGTGGCGACCTTGCCGGATTTGTGGCGACGATGCCGGATTTCTGGCGACCTTGCCGCAAATGTGGCGATCTTGCCGGATTTGTGCCGACCTTGCCGGATTTATGGCGACCTTGTGGGATTTGTGGCGACCTTGCCGGATTTATGGCGACCTTGCCGGACTTGTGGCGACCTTGCCGGATTTATGGCGACCTAGCCGGAAATGTGGCGACCTTGCCAGATTTGTGGCGACAATGCCGGATTTCTGGCGACCTTGCCGAAATGTTGCGACCTTGCCGGATTTGTGGCGACCTTGCTGGATCTATGTCGACCTTGCCGGAAATGTGGCGACCTTGCCGGTTTTGACGCGACGTTGCCGAATTTATGGCTACCTTGATTGAAATGTGGCGACCTTGCCGGATTTGACGCACCTTGCCGGATTTATGGCGACTTTGCCGGATTTGAGGCAAACTTGCCGGATTTATGGCGACCTTGTCGGAAATATGGCGGACGTTGCCGGATTTGTGGCGACCTTGCAGGATTTATGGCGACCTTGCCGGAAATATGGCGACCTTGCCGGATTGTTGGCGACCTCGCCGGGAATGTAGTGAGCTTGCCGGATTTGTGGCGACCTTGCCGGATTTATGGCGACCTCGACGGAAATATGTCGACCTTGCCGGATTTGGGGCGACCTTGCCGGATTTATGGTGACCTTGCCGGAAATATGGCGACCTTGCAGGAAATGTGGCGGCCTTGCCGGATTTGTGGCGACCTTGCCGGAAATGTGGCGGCCTTGCCGGATTTATGGCGACTTTGCTGGATATATGGCGACCTCGCCGGGATTATGGCGACTTTGCCGGATTTATGGGGACCTCGCCGGGAATATGGCGACCTCGCCGGATTTTTCGCGACCTTGCCGGATTTATGGCGACCTTGCCGGAAATGTGGCGACCTTGCCGGATTTGCGGCGACCTTGCCGGATTTATGGCGACCTTGCCGGGAATGTGGCGACCTTGCCGGATTTGTGGCGACCTTGCCGAGTTTATGGCGACCTTGCCTGAAATATAGCGACCTTGACGGATTTGTGGCGACCTTGCCGGATTTATGGCGACCTTGCCGGAAATGTGGCGACCTTGCCGGATTTGCGGCGACCTTGCCGGATTTATGGCGACCTTGCCGGGAATGTGGCGACCTTGCCGGATTTGTGGCGACCTTGCCGGGTTTATGGCGACCTTGCCTGAAATATGGCGACCTTGGCGGATTTGTGGCGACCTTGCTGGATTTATGGAGACCTTGTGCGATTTGTGGCGACCTTGCCGGATTTATGGCGACGTTCCCGGAAATGTGGCGACCTTGCCGGATTCATGGCGACCTTGCCGGAAATGTGGCGACCTTGCCGGATTTGTGGCGACGATGCCGGATTTCTGGCGACCTTGCCACAAATGTGGCGATCTTGCCGGATTTGTGGCGACCTTGCCTGATTTATGGCGACCTCGACGGAAATATGTCGACCTTGCCGGATTTGTGGCGACGATGCCGGATTTATGGCGACCTTGCTGTAACGATGCTATAACGAGGCATCGTTACTTTACTATCTTTATTCATACTGGAGCATTACATATTGCACTAGCTGTACGTGGTCTGTCACAGGAACTAGAGAGCGATCTGTGGGTGGGGAGGTTGTAGTAATACTGGTGATATGGGGAGTGGTTAGTAGGTATGAGGTCACTATGTTAAAGGCACATGCATATATCATCAACATCCTTCCCCTTGGAAACGACAGGGAAATACAATAGTGACACGGCGACCACGGCTCATGCGCTAGGACAGTTAAACAAAATCGCCATAGCGGACAGGCGGTTTGACAAGACGTCCCGACCGGGTTCGCATCTCGCCATCCTCCCTCCGACAGGAAGAAGAGGCACCTATGGGGGCAGACGAACCTGAAAGGGGGAAACGGGAGGAGACGGAGGAGACCGCGGCACCAAAAGCGGAGGTGATGCGGGATCAGGAGCGGGCAGAGTGCGGGCAGGCGAGCGAGGACTAGCCGGAGTAGGGTGGGACGGAAGGAGTTGAGGTGGTGTCGACCGTTGAATGTTAGGAAGAACGGCAGAGCATCGCCCGGAAGCGAAAACGGCTGTGGGGGAGCAAAGGGATCCGCGGCTGGAGGACGCGGCTCGTTGACGAGCCGAAGGTGCTGGCGGGACCGTCGTAAATGGCTCCCGCATGGTCGGCGAGATAAGACCTGGGCGACCCCGCAGGGCCGACGACGGTAGCGAGCTTGGAGTGACCGGAAGGGGTCTGCATACGGACAACTTGACCGGGGAAGAGGCGCGGCAGCGGGTGGCAGGACCTGTCATGGGAACGCTTTTAGACATCGTGCCTGAAGGCAATGCGTTTCTGAACCGCCGCAGGCGTGAGGACAGACGGTATGAGGGAGCGCTGGGCCACAGGAAGCGGGAGTCTGGTTGCGCGAGACATGAGCCGCTGAGCAGGGGAACCCATGGCAGAGTCGCGGGAAATGTTGCGGAGGTTGAGGAGGGCCAGATAGAAATCGGAGTTAATACCACGACATTGTTCCAGCAGGTTCTTCGCACTGCGGACGGCACGCTCGGCCAGACTGTTGCTTTGCGGGTACTCCGGGCTGCTGGTGAAATGGTGGAAGTTCCACCTGGAAGCGAAAGCTTTAAACTCGGAGCTCGTAAACTGGCTGCCATTGTCGGGCTGCAGGCTTGCCGGATTTGTGGAGTCCTTGCCGGATTTACGGCGGCCTTGCCGGGAATATGGAGACCATGACGGATTGTGGCGACCTTGCCGGATTTATGACGTCCTTGCCGGAAATATGGCGACATTGCCGGATTTGTGGCGACCTTGCCGGATTGTTGGCGACCTCGCCGGGAATGTGCCGATCTTGCCGGATATGTGGCGACCTTGCCGGATTTATGGCGACCTCGACGGAAATGTTGCGATCTTGCCGGATTTTTGGCGACTTGCCGGATGTATGGCGACCTCGCCCGAAATGTGGCGACCTTGCCTGGTTTGTGGCGACCTTGCCGGATTTATGGCGACCTTGTCGGAAATGTGGCGACCTTGCCGGATTTGTGGCGACCTTGTCGGATTTATGGCGACCTTGCCGGCAATATGGCGACGTTGCCGGATTTGGGGCGACCTTGCTGGATTTATGGCGACCTTGCCGGAACTATTGCGACCTTGCCGGATTTGTGGCGACCTTGCCGGATTTGTGGCGACCTTGCCGTATTTGTGGCGACCTTGCCGGATTAATGGCGACCTTGCCGGGAATATGGCTACCTTGCCGCATTTTTGGCGACCTTGTCGGATTTGTGGCGACCCTTGCCGGAAATGTGGTGAACTTGGCGGAATTGTGGCGACCTTGCCGGATTTATGGCGTTCTTCCGGAAATGTGGCGACCTTAACGGATTTGTGGCGACATTGACGGATTTATGGCGACCTTGCCGGGGATGTGGCGACCTTACCGGATGTTTGGCGACATTGCCGGATTTATGGCGACCTTGCCGGAATTGTGGCGACCTTGCCTTATTTGTGGCGACCTTGCCGGATTTATGGCGACCTTGCCGCAAATGTGGGGACCTTGCCGGATATGTGGCGACCTTGCCGGATTTATGGCGACCTTGTGGGATTTGTGGCGACCTTGCCGGATTTATGGCGACCTTGCCGGAAAATGTGGCGACCTTGCCGGACTTGTGGCGACCTTGCCGGATTCATGGTGACCTTGCCGGAAATGTGGCGACCTTGCCGGATTTGAGGCGACGATGCCGGATTTCTGGCGACCTTGCCGAAATGTTGCGACCTTGCCGGATTTGTGGCGACCTTGCCGGATCTATGGCGACCTTGCCGGAAATGTGGCGACCTTGCCGGATTTGACGCGACCTTGCCGGAAACATGGCGACCTTGCCGGATTTATGACGTCCTAGCCTGATTTATGGCGACAGTGCCGGAAATACGGCGACCTTGCCGAGTTATGGCGACTTTGCAGATTTATGGCAAACTTGCCGGACTTATGGCGACTTTGCCGGAAATATTGCAACATCGCCGGGATTATGGCGACATTGCCGGATTTATGGCGACCTCGCCGGAAATATGGCGACCTCGGCGGATTTAGGGCGACCTTGCCGGAAATATGGCGACCTTGCCGGATTTATGGCGACCTTGCCGCATTTGTGGCGACCTTGCCAGATTTATGGTGACCTTGCCGGAAATATGGCGACATTGCCGGAAATGTGGCGACGTTGCCGGATTTGTGGCGACCTTGACGAATTTATGGCGACCTTGCCGGAAATGTCGCGACCTTGCCGAATTTGTGGCGACCTTGCCAGGTTTATGGCGACCTTGCCTGAAATTTGGCGACCTTGCCGGAAATGTGGCGACCCTGCTGGATTTGTGGCGACCTTGCCGGATTTATGGCGACCTTGCCAGAAATGTGGCGACCTTGCCGGATTTGTGGCAACCTTGCCGGATTTATGGCGATCTTGCCCGGAATGTGGCGACCTTGCCGGATTTATGGTGACATTCCAGGATTAATGGCGACCTTGCCGTAAATGTGGCGACCTTGCCGGATTTGTGGCGACCTTGCCGGGTTTATGGCGACCTTGCCTGAAATGTGGCGACCTTGACGGATTTGTGGCGACCCTTGCCGGATTTATGGCGACCTTGCTGGATTTGTGGCGACTTGCCGGATTTATGGCGATCTTGCCGGAAATGTGGCGAACTTGCCGGATTTGCGGCGGCCTTGCCGATTTATGGCGATCTTGCCGGAAATGTGGCGACCTTGCCGGATTTGTGGCGACCTTGCCCAATTTATGGCGACCTTGCCTGAAATGTGGCGACCTTGACGGATTTGTGGCGACCTTGCCGGATTTATTGCGACCTTGCTGGATTTGTGGCGACCTTTCCAGATTTATGGCGATCTTGCCGGAAATGTGGCAACCTTGCCGGATTTGTGGCAACCTTGCCGGATTTATGGCGATCTTGTCCGGAATGTGGCGACCTTGCCGATTTATGGTGACATTCCCGGATTAATGGCGACCTTGCCGTAAATGTGGCGACCTTGCCGGATTTGTGGCGGACGGCACGCTCGGCCAGACCGTTGCTTTGCGGGTACTCCCGGGCTGCTGGTGAAATGGTGGAAGTTCCACCTGGAAGCGAAAGCTTTAAACTCGGAGCTCGTAAACTGGCTGCCATTGTCGGGCTGCAGGCTTGCCGGATTTGTGGAGTCCTTGCCGGATTTACGGCGGCCTTGCCGGGAATATGGAGACCATGACGGATTTGTGGCGACCTTGCCGGATTTATGACGTCCTTGCCGGAAATATGGCGACATTGCCGGATTTGTGGCGACCTTGCCGGATTGTTGGCGACCTCGCCGGGAATGTGCCGATCTTGCCGGATATGTGGCGACCTTGCCGGATTTATGGCGACCTCGACGGAAATGTTGCGATCTTTGCCGGATTTTTGGCGACTTTGCGGATGTATGGCGACCTCGCCCGAAATGTGGCGACCTTGCCTGGTTTGTGGCGACCTTGCCGGATTTATGGCGACCTTGTCGGAAATGTGGCGACCTTGCCGGATTTGTGGCGACCTTGTCGGATTTATGGCGACCTTGCCGGCAATATGGCGACGTTGCCGGATTTGGGGCGACCTTGCTGGATTTATGGCGACCTTGCCGGAACTATTGCGACCTTGCCGGATTTGTGGCGAC
>JAXLNO010001966.1:0-63016 GCA_038087875.1 Malacoraja senta | reverse complement strand
GACCTTGCCGGATTTGTGGCTACCTTGCCGGATCTATGGCGACCTTCCCGGAAATGTGGCGACCTTGCCGGATTTAACGCAACCTTGCCGAATTTATGGCTACCTTGATTGAAATGTGGCGACCTTGCCGGATTTGACGCCATCTTGCCGGATTTGTGGCGATCTTGCCGGATTTATGGTGACATTGCCGGAAATATGGCGACCTTGCCGGATTTGTGGCGACCTTGCCGGAAATATGGCGACCTTGCCGGATTTGTGGCGACCTTGCGGATTTATGGCGACCTTGCCGGAAATATGGCTACCTTGCCGGATTTGTGGCGACCTTGCCGGATTCATGGCGACCTTGCCGGAAATATGGCGACCTTGCCGGATTTGTGGCGACCTTGCGGGATATATGGCGACCTTGCCGGAAAAATGGCGGCCTTGTCGGATTTGTGGCGACTTTGCCAGATTTGTTGCGACCTTGCCGGAAATGTGGCGACCTTGCCGGATTTGTTGCGGCCGTGCCGGAATTATGGCGACCTTGCCGGAAATAGGAGACTCTGCCGGATTTATGGCGACCTTGCCGGATTTATGGCGACCTTGCCGGAAATATGGCGACCTTGCCGGATTTGTGGCGACCTTGCGGGATTTATGGCGACCTTGCCGGAAATATGGCGTCCTTGCTTGATTTGTGGCGACCTTGCAGGATTTATGGCGACCGTGCCGGAAATGTGGCGACCTTGCCGGATTTGTGGAGACCTTGCCGGATTTATGGCGATCTTGCCGGAAATATGGCGAACGCCGGATTTATGGCGACCTTGCCGGAAATATGGCGATCTTCCCTGATTTGTTGCCACCATGCCGGATTTATGGCGACCTTGCCGGAAATATGGCGATCTTGCCGGATTTGTGGCGACATTGCCGGAAATATGGCGACCTTGCCGGATTTGCGGCGACCTTGCCGGATTTATGGCGACCTTGCGGGAAATATGGCTACCTTGCCGGATTTGTGGCGACCTTGCCGGAAATATGGCGACCTTGCCGGATTTGTGGCGACCTTGCCGGAAATATGGCGACCTTGCCGGATTTGTGGCGACCTTGCCGGATTTATGGCGACCTTGCCGGAAATATGGCTACCTTGCCGGATTTATGGCGACCTTGCCGGATTCATGGCGACCTTGCCGGAAATATGGCGACCTTGCCGGATTTGTGGCGACCTTGCGGGATTTGTGGCGAGCTTGCCGGATCTATGGCGACCTTCCCGGAAATGTGGCTACCTTGCCGGATTTAACGCGACCTTGCCGAATTTATGGCTACCTTGATTGAAATGTAGCGACCTTGCCGGATTTGACGCCATCTTGCCGGATTTGTGGCGATGTTGCCGGATTTATGGTGACATTGCCGGAAATATGGCGACCTTGCCGGATTTGTGGCGACCTTGCCGGAAATATGGCGACCTTGCCGGATTTGTGGCGACCTTGCGGATTTATGGCGACCTTGCCGGAAATATGGCTACCTTGCCGAATTTGTGGCGACCTTGCCGGATTCATGGCGACCTTGCCGGAAATATGGCGACCTTGCCGGATTTGTGGCGACCTTGCGGGATATATGGCGACCTTGCCGGAAAAATGGCGGCCTTGTCGGATTTGTGGCGACTTTGCCAGATTTGTTGCGACCTTGCCGGAAATGTGGCGACCTTGCCGGATTTGTTGCGGCCGTGCCGGATTTATGGCGACCTTGCCGGAAATAGGAGACCTTGCCGGATTTGTGGCGACCTTGCGGGATTTATGGCGACCTTGCCGGAAATATGGCGTCCTTGCTTGATTTGTGGCGACCTTGCAGGATTTATGGCGACCGTGCCGGAAATGTGGCGACCTTGCCGGATTTGTGGAGACCTTGCCGGATTTATGGCAATCTTGCCGGAAATATGGCGAACGCCGGATTTATGGCGACCTTGCCGGAAATATGGCGATCTTCCCTGATTTGTTGCCACCATGCCGGATTTATGGCGACCTTGCCGGAAATATGGCGATCTTGCCGGATTTGTGGCGACATTGCCGGAAATATGGCGACCTTGCCGGATTTGCGGCGACCTTGCCGGATTTATGGCGACCTTGCGGGAAATATGGCTACCTTGCCGGATTTGTGGCGACCTTTCCGGAAATATGGCGACCTTGCCGGATTTGTGGCGACCTTGCCGGAAATATGGCGACCTTGCCGGATTTGTGGCGACCTTGCCGGATTTATGGCGACCTTGCCGGAAATATGGCTACCTTGCCGGATTTATGGCGACCTTGCCGGATTCATGGCGACCTTGCCGGAAATATGGCGACCTTGCCGGATTTGTGGCGACCTTGCGGGATTTATGGCGACCTTGCCGGAAAAATGGCGACCTTGTCGGATTTGTGGCGACTTTGCCAGATTTGTTGCGACCTTGCCGGAAATGTGGCGACCTTGGGCGGCCGTGCCGGATTTATGGCGACCTTGCCGGAAATAGGAGACTCTGCCGGATTTGTGGCAACTTTGCCGGATATATGGCGACCTTGCCGGATTTATGGCGACCTTGCCGGAAATATGGCGACCTTGCCGGATTTGTGGCGACCTTGCGGGATTTATGGCGACCTTGCCGGAAATATGCCGTCCTTGCTTGATTTGTGGCGAGCTTGCAGGATTTAAGGCGACCGTGCCGGAAATATGGAGACCTTGCCGGATTTGTGGAGACCTTGCCGGATTTATGGCGATCTTGCCGGAAATATGGCGAACGCCGGATTTATGGCGACCTTGCCGGAAATATGGCGATCTTCCCTGATTTGTGGCGACCATGCCGGAGTTATGGCGCCCTTGCCTGAAATATGGCGATCTTGCCGGATTTGTGGCGACCTTGCCGGAAATATGGCGATCTTGCCGGATTTTTGGCGACCTTGCCGAATTTATGGCTACCTTGATTGAAATGTGGCGACCTTGCCGGATTTGACGCCATCTTGCCGGATTTGTGGCGATGTTGCCGGATTTATGGTGACATTGCCGGAAATATGGCGACCTTGCCGGATTTGTGGCGACCTTGCCGGAAATATGCCGACCTTGCCGGATTTGTGGCGACCTTGCGGATTTATGGCGACCTTGCCGGAAATATGGCTACCTTGCCGGATTTGTGGCGACCTTGCCGGATTCATGGCGACCTTGCCGGAAATATGGCGACCTTGCCGGATTTGTGGCGACCTTGCCGGATTTATGGCGACCTTGCCGGAAATATGGCTACCTTGCCGGATTTATGGCGACCTTGCCGGATTCATGGCGACCTTGCCGGAAATATGGCGACCTTGCCGGATTTGTGGCGACCTTGCGGGATTTGTGGCGAGCTTGCCGGATCTATGGCGACCTTCCCGGAAATGTGGCTGCCTTGCCGGATTTAACGCGACCTTGCCGAATTTATGGCTACCTTGATTGAAATGTAGCGACCTTGCCGGATTTGACGCCATCTTGCCGGATTTGTGGCGATGTTGCCGGATTTATGGTGACATTGCCGGAAATATGGCGACCTTGCCGGATTTGTGGCGACCTTGCCGGAAATATGGCGACCTTGCCGGATTTGTGGCGACCTTGCGGATTTATGGCGACCTTGCCGGAAATATGGCTACCTTGCCGGATTTGTGGCGACCTTGCCGGATTCATGGCGACCTTGCCGGAAATATGGCGACCTTGCCGGATTTGTGGCAACCTTGCGGGATATATGGCGACCTTGCCGGAAAAATGGCGGCCTTGTCGGATTTGTGGCGACTTTACCAGATTTGTTGCGACCTTGCCGGAAATGTGGCGACCTTGCCGGATTTGTTGCGGCCGTGCCGGATTTATGGCGACCTTGCCGGGAATAGGAGACTCTGCCGGATTTATGGCGACCTTGCCGGATTTATGGCGACCTTGCCGGAAATATGGCGACCTTGCCGGATTTGTGGCGACCTTGCGGGATTTATGGCGACCTTGCCGGAAATATGGCGTCCTTGCTTGATTTGTGGCGACCTTGCAGGATTTATGGCGACCGTGCCGGAAATGTGGCGACCTTGCCGGATTTGTGGAGACCTTGCCGGATTTATGGCAATCTTGCCGGAAATATGGCGAACGCCGGATTTATGGCGACCTTGCCGGAAATATGGCGATCTTCCCTGATTTGTTGCCACCATGCCGGATTTATGGCGACCTTGCCGGAAATATGGCGATCTTGCCGGATTTGTGGCGACATTGCCGGAAATATGGCGACCTTGCCGGATATGCGGCGACCTTGCCGGATTTATGGCGACCTTGCGGGAAATATGGCTACCTTGCCGGATTTGTGGCGACCTTTCCGGAAATATGGCGACCTTGCCGGATTTGTGGCGACCTTGCCGGAAATATGGCGACCTTGCCGGATTTGTGGCGACCTTGCCGGATTTATGGCGACCTTGCCGGAAATATGGCTACCTTGCCGGATTTATGGCGACCTTGCCGGATTCATGGCGACCTTGCCGGAAATATGGCGACCTTGCCGGATTTGTGGCGACCTTGCGGGATTTATGGCGACCTTGCCGGAAAAATGGCGACCTTGTCGGATTTGTGGCGACTTTGCCAGATTTGTTGCGACCTTGCCGGAAATGTGGCGACCTTGCCGGATTTGTGGCGGCCGTGCCGGATTTATGGCGACCTTGCCGGAAATAGGAGACTCTGCCGGATTTGTGGCAACTTTGCCGGATATATGGCGACCTTGCCGGATTTATGGCGACCTTGCCGGAAATATGGCGACCTTGCCGGATTTGTGGCGACCTTGCGGGATTTATGGCGACCTTCCCGGAAATATGCCGTCCTTGCTTGATTTGTGGCGAGCTTGCAGGATTTATGGCGACCGTGCCGGAAATATGGAGACCTTGCCGGATTTGTGGAGACCTTGCCGGATTTATGGCGATCTTGCCGGAAATATGGCGAACGCCGGATTTATGGCGACCTTGCCGGAAATATGGCGATCTTCCCTGATTTGTGGCGACCATGCCGGATTTATGGCGCCCTTGCCGGAAATATGGCGATCTTGCCGGATTTGTGGCGACCTTGCCGGAAATATGGCGATCTTGCCGGATTTTTGGCGACCTTGCCGAATTTATGGCTACCTTGATTGAAATGTGGCGACCTTGCCGGATTTGACGACATCTTGCCGGATTTGTGGCGATGTTGCCGGATTTATGGTGACATTGCCAGAAATATGGCGACCTTGCCGGATTTGTGGCGACCTTGCCGGAAATATGCCGACCTTGCCGGATTTGTGGCGACCTTGCGGATTTATGGCGACCTTGCCGGAAATATGGCTACCTTGCCGGATTTGTGGCGACCTTGCCGGATTCATGGCGACCTTGCCGGAAATATGGCGACCTTGCCGGATTTGTGGCGACCTTGCGGGATTTATGGCGACCTTGCCGGAAAAATGGCGACCTTGTCGGATTTGTGGCGACTTTGCCAGATTTGTTGCGACCTTGCCGGAAATGTGGCGACCTTGCCGGATTTGTGGCGGCCGTGCCGGATTTATGGCGACCTTGCCGGAAATAGGAGACTCTGCCGGATTTGTGGCAACTTTGCCGGATATATGGCGACCTTGCCGGATTTATGGCGACCTTGCCGGAAATATGGCGACCTTGCCGGATTTGTGGCGACCTTGCGGGATTTATGGCGACCTTCCCGGAAATATGCCGTCCTTGCTTGATTTGTGGCGAGCTTGCAGGATTTATGGCGACCGTGCCGGAAATATGGAGACCTTGCCGGATTTGTGGAGACCTTGCCGGATTTATGGCGATCTTGCCGGAAATATGGCGAACGCCGGATTTATGGCGACCTTGCCGGAAATATGGCGATCTTCCCTGATTTGTGGCGACCATGCCGGATTTATGGCGCCCTTGCCGGAAATATGGCGATCTTGCCGGATTTGTGGCGACCTTGCCGGAAATATGGCGATCTTGCCGGATTTTTGGCGACCTTGCCGAATTTATGGCTACCTTGATTGAAATGTGGCGACCTTGCCGGATCGGATTTGACGACATCTTGCCGGATTTGTGGCGATGTTGCCGGATTTATGGTGACATTGCCAGAAATATGGCGAACCTTGCCGGATTTGTGGCGACCTTGCCGGAAATATGCCGACCTGCCGGATTTGTGGCGACCTTGCGGATTTATGGCGACCTTGCCGGAAATATGGCTACCTTGCCGGATTTGTGGCGACCTTGCCGGATTCATGGCGACCTTGCCGGAAATATGGCGACCTTGCCGGATTTGTGGCGACCTTGCGGGATATATGGCGACCTTGCCGGAAAAATGGCGGCCTTGTCGGATTTGTGGCGACTTTGCCAGATTTGTTGCGACCTTGCCGGAAATGTGGCGACCTTGCCGGATTTGTTGCGGCCGTGCCGGATTTATGGCGACCTTGGCCGGAAATAGGAGACTCTGCCGGATTTATGGCGACCTTGCCGGATTTATGGCGACCTTGCCGGAAATATGGCGACCTTGCCGGATTTGTCGCGACCTTGCGGGATTTATGGCGACCTTGCCGGAAATATGGCGTCCTTGCTTGATTTTGTGGCGACCTTGCAGGATTTATGGCGACCCGTGCCGGAAATGTGGCGACCTTGCCGGATATGTGGAGACCTTGCCGGATTTATGGCGATCTTGCCGGAAATATGGAGAACGCCGGATTTATGGCGACCTTGCCGGAAATATGGCGAACTTCCCTGATTTGTTGCCACCATGCCGGATTTATGGCGACCTTGCCGGAAATATGGCGATCTTGCCGGATTTGTGGCGACATTGCCGGAAATATGGCGACCTTGCCGGATTTGCGGCGACCTTGCCGGATTTATGGCGACCTTGCGGGAAATATGGCTACCTTGCCGGATTTGTGGCGACCTTGCCGGAAATATGGCGACCTTGCCGGATTTGTGGCGACCTTGCCGGAAATATGGCGACCTTGCCGGATTTGTGGCGACCTTGCCGGATTTATGGCGACCTTGCCGGAAATATGGCTACCTTGCCGGATTTATGGCGACCTTGCCGGATTCATGGCGACCTTGCCGGAAATATGGCGACCTTGCCGGATTTGTGGCGACCTTGCGGGATTTGTGGCGAGCTTGCCGGATCTATGGCGACCTTCCCGGAAATGTGGCTACCTTGCCGGATTTAACGCGACCTTGCCGAATTTATGGCTACCTTGATTGAAATGTAGCGACCTTGCCGGATTTGACGCCATCTTGCCGGATTTGTGGCGATGTTGCCGGATTTATGGTGACATTGCCGGAAATATGGCGACCTTGCCGGATTTGTGGCGACCTTGCCGGAAATATGGCGACCTTGCCGGATTTGTGGCGACCATGCGGATTTATGGCGACCTTGCCGGAAATATGGCTACCTTGCCGGATTTGTGGCGACCTTGCCGGATTCATGGCGACCTTGCCGGAAATATGGCGACTTGCCGGATTTGTGGCGACCTTGCGGGATATATGGCGACCTTGCCGGAAAAATGGCGGCCTTGTCGGATTTGTGGCGACTTTGCCAGATTTGTTGCGACCTTGCCGGAAATGTGGCGACCTTGCCGGATTTGTTGCGGCCGTGCCGGATTTATGGCGACCTTGCCGGAAATAGGAGACTCTGCCGGATTATGGCGACCTTGCCGGATTTATGGCGACCTTGCCGGAAATATGGCGACATTGCCGGATTTGTGGCGACCTTGCCGGAAAACTGGCTACCTTGCCGGGTTTATGGCGACCTTGCCGTAAATATGGCGACCTTCCCTGATTTGTGGCCACCATGCCGGATTTGTGGCGACATTGCGGGATTTATGGCGACCTTGCCGGAAATATGGCGACCTTGCCGGAAATATGGCGACCTGCCATTTGTGGCGACCTTGCGGGACTTATGGCGACCTTGCCGGAAAAATGGCGACCTTGTCGAATTTGTGGCGACTTTGCCAGATTTGTTGCGACCTTGCCGGAAATGTGGCGACCTTGCCGGATTTGTGGCGGCCGTGCCGGATTTATGGCGACCTTACCGGAAATAGGAGACTCTGCCGGATTTGTGGCGACTTTGCTGGATTTCTGGCGACCTTGCCGGATTTATGGCGACCTTGCCGGAAATATGGCGACCTTGCCGGATTTGTGGCGTCCTTGCCGGAAATGTGGCGACCTTGCCGGATTTGTGGCGACCTTGCCGGATTTATGGCGTCCTTGCCGGAAATGTGGCGACCTTGCCGGATTTATGGCGACCTTGTCGGATTTGTGTCCACCTTGCCGGATTTATGGCGACGTTGCCGGAATTGCGGCGACCTTGCCTGAAATGTGGCGACCTTGCCGGATTTATGGCGACGTTGCCACAAATGTGGCGACCTTGCCGGATTTGTGGCCACTTTGCCGGATTTATGGCGACCTTGCCGGGGATGTAGCGACCTTGCCGTATTGTGGTGACCTTGCCGGATTTGTGGCGACCTTGCCGGATTTATTGCGACCTTGCCGGAAATATAGCGACCTTGCCGGGTTTGTGGCGACCTTGCGGGATTTATGGCGACCTTGCCGGAAATATGGGGACCTTGCCGGATTTGTGGCGACCTTGCCGGATTTATGGCGACCATGCCGGATATATGGCGACCTTGCCGGATATGTGGCGACCTTGCCATATTTATGGCGGTGCCGGGAAATAGGGCGGTATTGCCGGATTTATGTCGACCTTGCCGGAAATATGGCGACCGTGACGAAAATATGGCGACCTTGTCGATTTTGTGGCGACCTTGCCGGATTTATGGCGACCTTGCCGGATTTTGTGGCGATCTTGCCGGATTTATGGCGACCTTGCCGGATTTATGGCCGACCTTGCCGAAAATATGTCGACCTTGACGCATTTGTGGCGACCTTGCCGGATTTATGGCGACCTTGCCGGAAATATGGCGACCTTGCCGCATTTGTGGCGACATTGCCGGATTTATGGCGACCTTGCAGGAAATATGGCGACCTTACCGGGAATGTGGCGACCTTGCCGGATTTGTGCCTACCTTGCCGGATTTATGGCGTCCTTGCCGGAAATGTGGCGACCTTGCCGGATTTGTGGCGACCTTGCCGGATTTATGGCGTCCTTGCCGGAAATGTGGCGACCTTGCCGGAATTATGGCGACCTTGTCGGATTTGTGACCACCTTGCCGGATTTATGGCGACGTTGCCGGAAATGCGGCGACCTTGCCTGAAATGTGGCGACCATGACGGATTTGTGGCGACCTTGCCGGATTTATGGAGACCTTGCCGGGGATGTGGCGACCTTGCCGTATTTGTGGCGACCTTGCCGGATTTATGGCAACGTTCCCGCAAATGGGGCGACCTTGCCGGATTTGTGGCGACCTTGCCGGATTTATGGCGATCTTGCCGGAAATATGGCTACCTTGTCGGATTTGTGGCGACCTTGCCGGGGATGTAGCGACCTTGCCGTATTTGTGGCGACCTTGTCGGATTTATGGCGACGTTGCCGCAAATGTGGCGACCCTGCCGGATTTGTGGCGACCTTGCCGGATTTATGGCGAACTTGCCGGAAATAAGGCTACATTGCCGGATTTGTGGCGACCTTGCCGGATTCATGGCGACGTTGCCGGAAATATGGTGACCTTGCCGGATTGTGGCGACGATGCCGGATTTATGGCGACCTTGCCGGAATGTTGCGACCTTGCCGGATCTGTGGCGACCTTGCCGGATCTATGGCGCCCTTCCCGGAAATGTGGCGACCTTGCCGGATTTGACGCGACCTTGCCTAATTTATGGCTACCTTGATTGAATGTGGCGACCTTGCCGGCTTTGACGCCACCTTGCCGGATTCGTGGCGACCTTGCCGGATTTATGGTGACCTTGCCGGAAATACGGCGACCTTGCCGGATTTGTGGCAACCTTGCAGGAAATATGGCGACCTTGCCGGATTTGTTGCGACCTTGCCGGATTTATGGCGACCTTGCCGGAAATATGGCTACCTTGCCGGATTTGTGGCGACCTTGCCGGATTCATGGCGACCTTGCCGGAAATATGGAGACATTGCCGGATTTGTGGCGACCTTGCGGGATTTATGGCGACCTTGCCGGAAATATGGCGACCTTGTCGGATTCATGGCGACCTTGCCCGGAAATATGGCGACATTGCCGGATTTGTGGCGACCTTGCGGGATTTATGCCGACATTGCCGGAAATATGGCGACCTTGTCGGATTTGTGGCGACTTTGCCAGATTTGTTGCGACCTTGCCGGAAATGTGGCGACCTTGCCGGATTTGTGGCGGCCGTGCCGGATTTATGGCGACCTTGCCGGAAAAATGGCGACCTTGCCGGATTTGTGGCGACCGTGCCGGAAATATGGCGACCTTGCCGGATTTGTGGCGACCTTGCCGGATTTATGGCGACGATGCCGGATTTATGGATACCTTGCCGGAATGTTGCGACCTTGCCGGATTTGTGGCGACCTTGCCAGATCTATGGCGACCTTCCCGGAAATGTGGCGACCTTGCCTGATTTAACGCGACCTTGCCGAATTTATGGCTTCCTTGATTGAAATGTGGCGACCTTGCCGGCTTTGACGCCACCTTGCCGGATTTGTGGCGACCTTGCCGAATTTATGGTGACCTTGCCGGAAATATGGCGACCTTGCCGGACTTGTGGCGACCTTGCCGGAAATATGGCGACCTTGCAGGATTTGTGGCGATCTTGCCGGATTTATGGCGACCTTGCTGGAAATATGGCTACCTTGCCGGATTTGTGGCGACCTTGCAGGATTCATGGCGACCTTGCCGGAAATATGGCGACCTTGCCGGATTTGTGGCGACCTTGCGGGATTTATGGCGATCTTGCCGGAAAAATGGCGACCTTGTCGGATTTGTGGCGACTTTGCCAGATTTGTTGCGACCTTACAGGAAATGTAGCGACCTTGCCGAAAATAGGAGACTCTGCCGGATGTGTGGCGTCTTTGCCGGATTTATGGCGACCTTGCCGGATTTATGGCGACCTTGCCGGAAATATGGCGACCTTGCCGGATTTGTGGCGACCTTGCGGGATTTATGGCGACCTTGCCGGCAATATGGCGTCCTTGCTTGCTTTGTGGCGACCTTGCAGGATTTATGGCGACCGTGCCGGAAATATGGCGACCTTGCCGGATTTGTGCAGACCTTGCCGGATTTATGGCGATCTTGCCGGAAATATGGCGAACGCCGGATTTATGGCGACCTTGCCGGAAATATGGCGATCTTCCCTGATTTGTGGCCACCATGCCGGATTGATGGCGACCTTGCCGGAAATTTGGCGACCTTGCCGGTTTTGTGGCGACCTTGCGGGATTTATGGCGACCTTGCCGGAAAAATGGCGACCTTGTCGGATTTGTGGCGACTTTGCCAGATTTATTGCGACCTTGCCGGAAATGTGGCGACCTTGCCGGATTTGTGGCGGCCGTGCCGGATTTATGGCGACCTTGCCGGAAATAGGAGACTCTGCCGGATTTGTGGCGACTTTGCCGGATTTATGGCGACCTTGCCGGATTTATGGCGACCTTGCCGGAAATATGGCGAACTTGCCGGATTTGTGGTGTCCTTGCCGGAAATATGGCGACCTTGCCGGATTTGTGGCGACCTTGCCGGATTTATGGCGTCCTTGCCGGAAATGTGGCGACCTTGCCGGATTTATGGCGACCTTGTCGGATTTGTGTCCACCTTGCCGGATTTATGGCGACGTTGCCGGAATTGCGGCTACCTTGCCTGAAATGTGGCGACCTTGCCGGATTTATGGCGACGTTGCCGCAAATGTGGCGACCTTGCCGGATTTGTGGCCACTTTGCCGGATTTATGGCGACCTTGCCGGGGATGTGGCGACTTTGCCGTATTTGTGGCGACCTTGCCGGATTTATGGCGACGTTGCCTCAAATGTGGCGACCTTGCCGGATTTGTGGCGACCTTGCCGGATTTATTGCGACCTTGCCGGAAATATAGCGACCTTGCCGGGTTTGTGGCGACCTTGCGGGATTTATGGCGACCTTGCCGGAAATATGGGGACCTTGCCGGATATGTGGCGACCTTGCCATATTTATGGCGGTGTCGGAAATTGCCTGATTTATGGCGACCTTGCCGGAAATATGGCGACCGTGACGAAAATATGGCGACCATGTCGGATTTGTGGCGACCTTGCCGGATTTATGGCGACCTTGCCGGATTTGTGGCGATCTTGCCGGATTTATGGCGACCTTGCCGGATTTATGGCGACCTTGCCGAAAATATGTCGACCTTGACGCATTTGTGGCGACCTTGCCGGATTTATGGCGACCTTGCCGGAAATATGGCGACCTTGCCGCATTTGTGGCGACATTGCCGGATTTATGGCGACCTTGCAGGAAATATGGCGACCTTACCGGGAATGTGGCGACCTTGCCGGTTTTGTGCCTACCTTGCCGGATTTATGGCGTCCTTGCCGGAAATGTGGCGACCTTGCCGGATTTGTGGCGACCTTGCCGGATTTATGGCGTCCTTGCCGGAAATGTGGCGACCTTGCCGGAATTATGGCGACCTTGTCGGATTTGTGACCGCCTTGCCGGATTTATGGCGACGTTGCCGGAAATGCGGCCACCTTGCCTGAAATGTGGCGACCATGACGGATTTGTGGCGACCTTGCCGGATTTATGGGGACCTTGCCGGGGATGTGGCGACCTTGCCGTATTTGTGGCGACCTTGCCGGATTTATGGCAACGTTCCCGCAAATGGGGCGACCTTGCCGGATTTGTGGTGACCTTGCCGGATTTATGGCGATCTTGCCGGAAATATGGCTACCTTGCCGGATTTGTGGCGACCTTGCCGGGGATGTGGCGACCTTGCCGTATTTGTGGCGACCTTGTCGGATTTATGGCGACGTTGCCGCAAATGTGGCGACCCTGCCGGATTTGTGGCGACCTTGCCGGATTTATGGCGAACTTGCCGGAAATAAGGCTACATTGCCGGATTTGTGGCGACCTTGCCGGATTCATGGCGACCTTGCCGGAAATATGGTGACCTTGCCGGATTTGTGGCGACGATGCCGGATTTATGGCGACCTTGCCGGAATGTTGCGACCTTGCCGGATCTGTGGGGACCTTGCCGGATCTATGGCGCCCTTCCCGGAAATGTGGTGACCTTGCCGGATTTGACGCGACCTTGCCTAATTTATGGCTACCTTGATTGAATGTGGCGACCTTGCCGGCTTTGACGCCACCTTGCCGGATTCGTGGCGACCTTGCGGATTTATGGTGACCTTGCCGGAAATATGGCGACCTTGCCGGATTTGTGGCGACCTTGCCGGAAATATGGCGACTTTGCCGGATTTTGTGGCGACCTTGCCGGATTTATGGCGACCTTGCCGGAAATATGGCTACCTTGCCGGATTTGTGGCGACCTTGCCGGATTCATGGCGACCTTGCCGGAAATATGGAGACATTGCCGGATTTGTGGCGACCTTGCGGGATTTATGGCGACCTTGCCCGAAATATGGCGACCTTGTCGGATTCATGTCGACCTTGCCGGAAATATGGCGACATTGCCGGATTTGTGGCGACCTTGCGGGATTTATGGCGACCTTGCCGGAAATATGGCGACCTTGTCGGGTTTGTGGCGACTTTGCCAGATTTATGGCGACCTTGCAGGAAAATATGGCGACCGTGACGAAAATATGGCGACCTTGTCGGATTTGTGGCGACCTTGCCGGATTTATGGCGACCTTGCCGGATTTGTGGCGATCTTGCCGGATTTATGGCGACCTTGCCGGATTTATGGCGACCTTGCCGAAAATATGTCGACCTTGACGCATTTGTGGCGACCTTGCCGGATTTATGGCGACCTTGCCGGAAATATGGCGACCTTGCCGCATTTGTGGCGACATTGCCGGGTTTATGGCGACCTTGCAGAAATATGGCGACCTTACCGGGAATGTGGCGACCTTGCCGGATTTGTGCCTACCTTGCCGGATTTATGGAGTCCTTGCCGGAAATGTGGCGACCTTGCCGGATTTGTGGCGACCTTGCCGGATTTATGGCGTCCTTGCCGGAAATGTGGCGACCTTGCCGGAATATGGCGACCTTGTCGGATTTGTGACCGCCTTGCCGGATTTATGGCGACGTTGCCGGAAATGCGGCGACCTTGCCTGAAATGTGGCGACCATGACGGATTTGTGGCGACCTTGCCGGATTTATGGAGACCTTGCCGGGGATGTGGCGACCTTGACCGTATTTGTGGCGACCTTGTCGGATTTATGGCGACGTTGCCGCAAATGTGGCGACCCTGCCGGATTTGTGGCGACCTTGCCGGATTTATGGCGAACTTGCCGGAATAAGGCTACATTGCCGGATTTGTGGCGACCTTGCCGGATTCATGGCGACCTTGCCGGAAATATGGTGACCTTGCCGGATTTGTGGCGACGATGCCGGATTTATGGCGACCTTGCCGGAATGTTGCGACCTTGCCGGATCTGTGGGACCTTGCCGGATCTATGGCGCCCTTCCGGAAATGTGACGACCTTGCCCGGATTTGACGCGACCTTGCCTAATTTATGGCTACCTTGATTGAATGTGGCGACCTTGCCGGCTTTGACGCCACCTTGCCGATTCGTGGCGACCTTTCCGGATTTATGGTGACCTTGCCGGAAATATGGCGACCTTGCCGGATTTGTGGCGACCTTGCCGGAAATATGGCGACCTTACCGGATTTGTGGCGACCTTGCCGGATTTATGGCGACCTTGCCGGAAATATGGCTACCTTGCCGGATTTGTGGCGACCTTGCCGGATTCATGGCGACCTTGCCGGAAATATGGAGACATTGCCGGATTTGTGGCGACCTTGCGGGATTTATGGCGACCTTGCCCGAAATATGGCGACCTTGTCGGATTCATGGCGACCTTGCCGGAAATATGGCGACATTGCCGGATTTGTGGCGACCTCGCGGGATTTATGGCGACCTTGCCGGAAATATGGCGACCTTGTCGGATTTGTGGCGACTTTGCCAGATTTGTTGCGACCTTGCCGGAAATGTGGCGACCTTGCCGGATTTGTGGCGGCCGTGCCGGATTTATGGCGACCTTGCCGGAATGTTGCGACCTTGCCGGATCTGTGGGGACCTTGCCGGATCTATGGCGCCCTTCCGGGAAATGTGGCGACCTTGCCGGATTTGACGCGACCTTGCCTAATTTATGGCTACCTTGATTGAATGTGGCGACCTTGCCGGCTTTGACGCCACCTTGCCGGATGCGTGGCGACCTTGCCGGATTTATGGTGACCTTGCCGGAAATATGGCTACCTTGCCGGATTTGTGGCGACCTTGCCGGATTCATGGCGACCTTGCCGGAAATATGGAGACATTGCCGGATTTGTGGCGACCTTGCGGGATTTATGGCGACCTTGCCCGAAATATGGCGACCTTGTCGGATTCATGGCGACTTGCCGGAAATATGGCGACATTGCCGGATTTGTGGCGACCTTGCGGGATTTATGGCGACTTGCCGGAAATATGGCGACCTTGTCGGATTTGTGGCGACTTTGCCAGATTGGTTGCGACCTTGCCGGAAATGTGGCGACCTTGCCGGATTTGTGGCGGCCGTGCCGGATTTATGGCGACCTTGGCCGGAATAGGCGACTCTGACGGATTTGTGGCGACCTTGCCGGATTTATCGCGACCTTGCCGGATTTATGCGACCTTGCCGGAAATATGGCGACCTTCCCTGATTTGTGGCCACCATGCCGGCTTTATGGCGACCTTGCCGGAAATATGGCGACCTTGCCGGACTTGTTGCGACCTTGCCGGAAATATGGCGATCTTGCCGGATTTGTGGCGACCTTGCCGGATTTGTGGCGGCCGTGCCGGATTTATGGCGACCTTGCCGGAAATAGGCGACTCTGACGGAAATATGGCGACCTTGCCGGATTTGTGGCGACTTGCCGAATTTATGGCGACGATGCCGGATTTATGGCGACCTTGCCGGAATGTTGCGACCTGCCCGGATTTGTGGCGACCTTGCCAGATCTATGGCGACCTTCCCGGAAATGTGGCGACCTTGCCGGATTTGACGGGACCTTGCCGAATTTATGGCTACCTTGATTGAAATGTGGCGACCTTGCCGGCTTTGACGCCACCTTGCCGGATTGCGGCGACCTTGCCGGATTTATGGTGACCTTGCCGGAAATATGGCGACCTTGCCGGATTTGTGGCGACCTTGCCGGAAATATGGCGACCTTGCAGGATTTGTGGCGACCTTGCCGGATTTATGGCGACCTTGCTGGAAATATGGCTACCTTGCCGGATTTGTGGCGACCTTGCCGGATTCATGGCGACCTTGCCGGAAATATGGCGACCTTGCCGGATTTGTGGCGACCTTGCGGGATTTATGGCGATCTTGCCGGAAAAATGGCGACCTTGCCGGATTTGTGGCGACCTTGCCGAATTTATGGCGACGATGCCGGATTTAGGGCGACCTTGCCGGAATGTTGCGACCTTGCCGGATTTGTGGCGACCTTGCCAGATCTATGGCGACCTTCCCGGAAATGTGGCGACCTTGCCGGATTTGACGGGACCTTGCCGAATTTATGGCTACCTTGATTGAAATGTGGCGACCTTGCCGGCTTTGACGCCACCTTGCCGGATTTGTGGCGACCTTGCCGGATTTATGGTGACCTTGCCGGAAATATGGCGATCTTGCCGGATTTGTGGCGACCTTGCCGGATTTATGGCGACCTTGCCGGAAATATGGCGACCTTGCCGGATTTATGGCGACCTTGCCGGAAATATGGCGACCTTGTCGGATTTGTGGCGACTTTGCCAGATTTGTTGCGACCTTGCCGGAAATGTGGCGACCTTGCCGGATTTGTGGCGGCCGTGCCGGATTTATGGCGACCTTGCCGGAAATAGGCGACTCTGACGGATTTGTGGCGACCTTGCCGGATTTATCGCGACCTTGCCGGATTTATGCGACCTTGCCGGAAATATGGCGACCTTCCCTGATTTGTGGCCACCATGCCGGATTTATGGCGACCTTGCCGGAAATATGGCGACCTTGCCGGACTTGTTGCGACCTTGCCGGAAATATGGCGATCTTGCCGGATTTGTGGCGACCTTGCCGGATTTATGGCGACCTTGCCGGAAAAATGGCGACCTTGCCGGATTTGTGGCGACCGTGCCGGAAATATGGCGACCTTGCCGGATTTGTGGCGACCTTGCCGAATTTATGGCGACGATGCCGGATTTATGGCGACCTTGCCGGAATGTTGCGACCTTGCCGGATTTGTGGCGACCTTGCCAGATCTATGGCGACCTTCCCGGAAATGTGGCGACCTTGCCGGATTTGACGGGACCTTGCCGAATTTATGGCTACCTTGATTGAAATGTGGCGACCTTGCCGGCTTTGACGCCACCTTGCCGGATTTGTGGCGACCTTGCCGGATTTATGGTGACCTTGCCGGAAATATGGCGACCTTGCCGGATTTGTGGCGACCTTGCCGGAAATATGGCGACCTTGCCGGATTTGTGGCGACCTTGCCGGATTTATGGCGACCTTGCCGGAAATATGGCTACCTTGCCGGATTTGTGGCGACCTTGCCGGATTCATGGCGACCTTGCCGGAAATATGGAGACATTGCCGGATTTGTGGCGACCTTCCGGGATTTATGGCGACCTTGCCCGAAATATGGCGACCTTGTCGGATTCATGGCGACCTTGCCGGAAATATGGCGACATTGCCGGATTTGTGGCGACCTTGCGGGATTTATGGCGACCTTGCCGGAAATATGGCGACCTTGTCGGGTTTGTGGCGACTTTGCCAGATTTGTTGCGACCTTGCCGGAAATGTGGCGACCTTGCCGGAATTGTGGCGGCCGTGCCGGATTTATGGCGACCTTGCCGGAATGTTGCGACCTTGCCGGATCTGTGGGGACCTTGCCGGATCTATGGCGCCCTTCCGGGAAATGTGGCGACCTTGCCGGATTTGACGCGACCTTGCCTAATTTATGGCTACCTTGATTGCATGTGGCGACCTTGCCGGCTTTCACGCCACCTTGCCGGATGCGTGGCGACCTTGCCGGATTTATGGTGACCTTGCCGGAAATATGGCTACCTTACCGGATTTGTGGCGACCTTGCCGGATTCATGGCGACCTTGCCGGAAATATGGAGACATTGCCGGATTTGTGGCGACCTTGCGGGATTTATGGCGACCTTGCCCGAAATATGGCGACCTTGTCGGATTCATGGCGACCTTGCCGGAAATATGGCGACATTGCCGGATTTGTGGCGACCTTGCGGGATTTATGGCGACCTTGCCGGAAATATGGCGACCTTGTCGGATTTGTGGCGACTTTGCCAGATTGGTTGCGACCTTGCCGGAAATGTGGCGACCTTGCCGGATTTGTGGCGGCCGTGCCGGATTTATGTCGACCTTGCCGGAATAGGCGACTCTGACGGATTTGTGGCGACCTTGCCGGATTTATCGCGACCTTGCCGGATTTATGCGACCTTGCTGGAAATATGGCGACCTTCCCTGATTTGTGGCCACCATGCCGGATTTATGGCGACCTTGCCGGAAATATGGCGACCTTGCCGGACTTGTTGCGACCTTGCCGGAAATATGGCGATCTTGCCGGATTTGTGGCGACCTTGCCGGATTTATGGCGACCTTGCCGGAAAAATGGCGACGATGCCGGATTTATGGCGACCTTGCCGGAATGTTGCGACCTTGCCGGATTTGTGGCGACCTTGCCAGATCTATGGCGACCTTCCCGGAAATGTGGCGACCTTGCCGGATTTGACGGGACCTTGCCGAATTTATGGCTACCTTGATTGAAATGTGGCGACCTTGCCGGCTTTGACGCCACCTTGCCGGATTTGTGGCGACCTTGCCGGATTTATGGTGACCTTGCCGGAAATATGGCGACCTTGCCGGATTTGTGGCGACCTTGCCAGAAATATGGCGACCTTGCAGGATTTGTGGCGACCTTGCGGGATTTATGGCGACCTTGCCGGCAATATGGCGTCCTTGCTTGCTTTGTGGCGACCTTGCAGGATTTATGGCGACCGTGCCGGAAATATGGCGACCTTGCCGGATTTGTGCAGACCTTGCCGGATTTATGGCGATCTTGCCGGAAATATGGCGAACGCCGGATTTATGGCGACCTTGCCGGAAATATGGCGATCTTCCCTGATTTGTGGCCACCATGCCGGATTTATGGCGACCTTGCCGGAAATATGGCGACCTTGCCGGATTTGTGGCGACCTTGCCGGGTTCATGGCGACCATGCCGGAAATATGGCGACCTTGCCGGTTTTGTGGCGACCTTGCGGGATTTATGGCGACTTTGCCGGAAAAATGGCGACCTTGTCGGATTTGTGGCGACTTTGCCAGATTTGTTGCGACCTTGCCGGAAATGTGGCGACCTTGCCGGATTTGTGGCGGCCGTGCCGGATTTATGGCGACCTTGCCGGAAATAGGAGACTCTGCCGGATTTGTGGCGACGTTGCCGGATTTATGGCGACCTTGCCGGATTTATGGCGACCTTGCCGGAAATATGGCGACCTTGCCGGATTTGTGGCGTCCTTGCCGGAAATATGGCGACCTTGGAGACTTTGCCGGATTTATGGCGACCTTGCCAGGGATGTGGCGACCTTGCCGTATTTGTGGCGACCTTGCCGGATTTATGGCGACGTTGCCTCAAATGTGGCGACCTTGCCGGATTTGTGGCGACCTTGCCGGATTTATTGCGACCTTGCCGGAAATATAGCGACCTTGCCGGGTCTGTGGCGACCTTGCGGGATTTATGGCGACCTTGCCGGAAATATGGGGACCTTGCCGGATTTGTGGCGACCTTGCCGGATTTATGGCGACCATGCCGCAAATATGGCGACCTTGCCGGATATGTGGCGACCTTGCCATATTTATGGCGGTGCCGGAAATAGGGCGGTATTGCCGGATTTATGGCGACCTTGCCGGAAATATGGCGACCGTGACGAAAATATGGCGACCTTGTCGGATTTGTGGCGACTTTGCCGGATTTATGGCGACCTTGCCGGATTTATGGCGACCTTGCCGGAAATATGGCGACCTTGCCGGATTTGTGGCGTCCTTGCCGGAAATATGGCGACCTTGCCGGATTTGTGGCGACCTTGCCGGATTTATGGCGTCCTTGCCGGAAATGTGGCCACCTTGCCGGATTTATGGCGACCTTGTCGGATTTGTGTCCACCTTGCCGGATTTATGGCGACGTTGCCCGAATTGCGGCGACCTTGCCTGAAATGTGGCGACCTTGCCGGATTTATGGCGACGTTGCCGCAAATGTGGCGACCTTGCCGGATTTGTGGCCACTTTGCCGGATTTATGGCGACCTTGCCAGGGATGTGGCGACCTTGCCGTATTTGTGGCGACCTTGCCGGATTTATGGCGACGTTGCCTCAAATGTGGCGACCTTGCCGGATTTGTGGCGACCTTGCCGGATTTATTGCGACCTTGCCGGAAATATAACGACCTTGCCGGGTTTGTGGCGACCTTGCGGGATTTATGGCGACCTTGCCGGAAATATGGGGACCTTGCCGGATTTGTGGCGACCTTGCCGGATTTATGGCGACCATGCCGCAAATATGGCGACCTTGCCGGATATGTGGCTACCTTGCCATATTTATGGCGGTGCCGGAAATAGGGCGGTATTGCCGGATTTATGGTGACCTTGCCGGAAATATGGCGACCGTGACGAAAATATGGCGACCTTGTCGGATTTGTGGCGACCTTGCCGGATTTATGGCGACCTTGCCGGATTTGTAGCGATCTTGCCGGATTTATGGCGACCTTGCCGGATTTATGGCGACCTTGCCGAAAATATGTCGACCTTGACGCATTTGTGGCGACCTTGCCGGATTTATGGCGACCTTGCCGGAAATATGGCGACCTTGCCGCATTTGTGGCGACATTGCCGGATTTATGGCGACCTTGCAGGAAATATGGCGACCTTACCGGGAATGTGGCGACCTTGCCGGATTTGTGCCTACCTTGCCGGATTTATGGCGTCCTTGCCGGAAATGTGGCGACCTTGCCGGATTTGTGGCGACCTTGCCGGATTTATGGCGTCCTTGCCGGAAATGTGGCGACCTTGCCAGAATTATGGCGACCTTGTCGGATTTGTGACCACCTTGCCGGATTTATGGCGGCGTTGCCGGAAATGCGGCGACCTTGCCTGAAATGTGGCGACCATGACGGATTTGTGGCGACCTTGCCGGATTTATGGAGACCTTGCCGGGGATGTGGCGACCTTGCCGTATTTGTGGCGACCTTGCCGGATTTATGGCAACGTTCCCGCAAATGGGGCGACCTTGCCGGATTTGTGGCGACCTTGCCGGATTTATGGCGTCCTTGCCGGAAATGTGGCGACCTTGCCAGAATTATGGCGACCTTGTCGGATTTGTGACCACCTTGCCGGATTTATGGCGACGTTGACGGAAATGCGGCGACCTTGCCTGAAATGTGGCGACCATGACGGATTTGTGGCGACCTTGCCGGATTTATGGAGACCTCGCCGGGGATGTGGCGACCTTGCCGTATTTGTGGCGACCTTGCCGGATTTATGGCAACGTTCCCGCAAATGGGGCGACCTTGTCGGATTTGTGGCGACCTTGCCGGATTTATGGCGATCTTGCCGGAAATATGGCTACCTTGCCGGATTTGTGGCGACCTTGCCGGGCATCTGGCGACCTTGCCGTATTTGTGGCGACCTTGTCGGATTTATGGCGACGTTGCCGCAAATGTGGCGACCCTGCCGGATTTGTGGCGACCTTGCCGGATTTATGGCGAACTTGCCGGAAATAAGGCTACATTGCCGGATTTGTGGCGACCTTGCCGGATTCATGGCGACCTTGCCGGAATGTTGCGACCTTGCCGGATCTGTGGCGACCTTGCCGGATCTATGGCGCCCTTCCCGGAAATGTGGCGACCTTGCCGGATTTGACGCGACTTGCCTAATTTATGGCTACCTTGATTGAATGTGGCGACCTTGCCGGCTTTGACGCCACCTTGCCGGATTCGTGGCGACTTTGCCGGATTTATGGTGACCTTGCCGGAAATATGGCGACCTTGCCGGATTTGTGGCGACCTTGCCGGAAATATGGCGACCTTGCCGCATTTGTGGCGACCTTGCCGGATTTCTGGCGACCTTGCCGGAAATATGGCTACCTTGCCGGATTTGTGGCGACCTTGCCGGATTCATGGCGACCTTGCCGGAAATATGGAGACATTGCCGGATTTGTGGCGACCTTGCGGGATTTATGGCGACCTTGCCGGAAATATGGCGACCTTGTCGGATTCATGGCGACCTTGCCGGAAATATGGCGTCATTGCCGGATTTGTGGCGACCTTGCGGGATTTATGGCGACCTTGCCGGAAATATGGCGACCTTGTCGGATTTGTGGCGACTTTGCCAGATTTGTTGCGACCTTGCCGGAAATGTGGCGACCTTGCCGGATTTGTGGCGACCTTGCCGGATTTATGGCGAACTTGCCGGAAATAAGGCTACATTGCCGGATTTGTGGCGACCTTGCCGGATTCATGGCGACCTTGCCGGAATGTTGCGACCTTGCCGGATCTGTGGCGACCTTGCCGGATCTATGGCGCCCTTCCCGGAAATGTGGCGACCTTGCCGGATTTGACGCGACTTGCCTAATTTATGGCTACCTTGATTGAATGTGGCGACCTTGCCGGCTTTGACGCCACCTTGCCGGATTCGTGGCGACTTTGCCGGATTTATGGTGACCTTGCCGGAAATATGGCGACCTTGCCGGATTTGTGGCGACCTTGCCGGAAATATGGCGACCTTGCCGCATTTGTGGCGACCTTGCCGGATTTCTGGCGACCTTGCCGGAAATATGGCTACCTTGCCGGATTTGTGGCGACCTTGCCGGATTCATGGCGACCTTGCCGGAAATATGGAGACATTGCCGGATTTGTGGCGACCTTGCGGGATTTATGGCGACCTTGCCGGAAATATGGCGACCTTGTCGGATTCATGGCGACCTTGCCGGAAATATGGCGTCATTGCCGGATTTGTGGCGACCTTGCGGGATTTATGGCGACCTTGCCGGAAATATGGCGACCTTGTCGGATTTGTGGCGACTTTGCCAGATTTGTTGCGACCTTGCCGGAAATGTGGCGACCTTGCCGGATTTGTGGCGGCCGTGCCGGATTTATGGCGACCTTGCCGGAAATAGGCGACTCTGACGGATTTGTGGCGACCTTGCCGGATTTATCGCGACCTTGCCGGATTTATGCGACATTGCCGGAAATATGGCGACCTTCCCTGATTTGTGGCCACCATGCCGGATTTATGGCGACCTTGCCGGAAATATGGCGACCTTGCCGGACTTGTTGCGACCTTGCCGGAAATATGGCGATCTTGCCGGATTTGTGGCGACCTTGCCGGATTTATGGCGACCTTGCCGGAAATATGGCAACCTTGCCGGATTTGTGGCGACCTTGCCGGATTCATGCGACATTACCGGAAATATGGCGACCTTGCCAGATTTGTGGCGCCTTGCGGGATTTATGGCGACCTTGCCGGAAATATGGCGACCTTGTCGTATATGCGGCGACCTTGCCAGATTTGTTGCGACCTTGCCGGAAATGTGGCGACCTTGCCGGATTTGTGGCGGCCGTGCCGGATTTATGGCGACCTTGCCGGAAATAGGCGACTCTGCCGGATTTGTGGCGAGCTTGCCGGATTTATGGCGACCTTGCCGTAAATATGGCGACCTTGCCGGATTTGTGGCGACCTTGCGGGATTTATGGCGACCTTGCCGGAAAAATGGCGACCTTGCCGGATTTATGGCGACCGTGCCGGAAATATGGCGACCTTGCCGGATTTGTGGCGACCTTGCCGGATTTATGGCGACGATGCCGGATTTATGGCGACCTTGCCGGAATGTTGCGACCTTGCCGGATTTGTGGCGACCTTGCCGGATCTATGGCGACCTTCCCGGAAATGTGGCGACCCTGCCGGATTTGACGCGACCTTGCCGAATTTATGGCTACCTTGATTGAAATGTGGCCACCTTGCCGGCTTTGACGCCACCTTGCCGGATTTGTGGCGACCTTGCCGGAAATATGGCGACCTTGTCGGATTCATGGCGACCTTGCCGGAAATATGGCGACATTGCCGGATTTGTGGCGACCTTGCGGGATTTATGGCGACCTTGCCGGAAATATGGCGACCTTGTCGGATTTGTGGCGACTTTGCCAGATTTGTTGCGACCTTGCCGGAAATGTGGCGACCTTGCCGGATTTGTGGCGGCCTTGCCGGAAATAGGCGACTCTGACGGATTTGTGGCGACCTTGCCGGATTTATCGCGACCTTGCCGGATTTATGCGACCTTGCCGGAAATATGGCGACCTTCCCTGATTTGTGGCCACCATGCCGGATTTATGGCGACCTTGCCGGAAATATGGCGACCTTGCCGGACTTGTTGCGACCTTGCCGGAAATATGGCGATCTTGCCGGATTTGTGGCGACCTTGCCGGATTTATGGCGACCTTGCCGGAAATATGGCTACCTTGCCGGATTTGTGGCGACCTTGCCGGATTCATGCGACATTACCGGAAATATGGCGACCTTGCCAGATTTGAGGCGACCTTGCGGGATTTATGGCGACCTTGCCGGAAATATGGCGACCTTGTCGTATATGCGGCGACCTTGCCAGATTTGTTGCGACCTTGCCGGAAATGTGGCGACCTTGCCGGATTTGTGGCGGCCGTGCCGGATTTATGGCAACCTTGCCGGAAATAGGCGACTCTGCCGGATTTGTGGCGAGCTTGCCGGATTTATGGCGACGTTGCCGGAAATTTGGCGACCTTACCGGATTTGTGGCGACCTTGCGGGATTTATGGCGACCTTGCCGGAAAAATGGCGACCTTGCCGGATTTATGGCGAACGTGCCGGAAATATGGCGACCTTGCCGGATTTGTGGCGACCTTGCCGGATTTATGGGGACGATGCCGGATTTATGGCGACCTTGCCGGATTTGTGGCGACCTTGCCGGATCTATGGCGACCTTCCCGGAAATGTGGCGACCCTGCCGGATTTGACGCGACCTTGCCGAATTTATGGCTACCTTGATTGAAATGTGGCCACCTTGCCGGCTTTGACGCCACCTTGCCGGATTTGTGGCGACCTTGCCGGAAATATGGCGACCTTGCCGGATTTGTGGCGACCTTGCCGGATTTATGGCGACGATGCTGGATTTATGGCGACCTTGCCGGAATGTTGCGACCTTGCCGGATTTGTGGCGACCTTGCCGGATCTATGGCGACCTTACCGGAAATGTGGCGACCCTGCCGGATTTGACGCGACCTTGCCGAATTTATGGCTACCTTGATTGAAATGTGGCGACCTTGCCGGCTTTGACGCCACCCTTGCCGGATTTGTGTCGACCTTGCCGGAAATATGGCGACCTTGCCGGATTTGTGGCGACCTTGCCGGAAATATGCCGACCTTGCCGGATCTGTGGCGACCTTGCCGGATTTATGGCGACCTTGCTGGAAATATGGCTACCTTGCCGGATTTGTGGCGACCTTGCCGGATTCATGGCGACCTTGCCGGAAATATGGCGACCTTGCCGGATTTGTGGCGACCTTGCGGGATTTATGGCGACCTTGCCGGAAAAATGGCGACCTTGTCGGATTTGTGGCGACTTTGCCAGATTTGTTGCGACCTTACCGGAAATGTGGCGACCTTGCCGGATATGTGGCGGCCGTGCCTGGTTTATGGCGACCTTGCCGGAAATAGGAGACTGCCGGATTTGTGGCGCCTTTGCCGGATTTATGGCGACCTTGCCGGAAATATGGCTACCTTGCCGGATTTGTGGCGACCTTGCCGGATTCATGCGACATTACCGGAAATATGGCGACCTTGCCAGATTTGAGGCGACCTTGCGGGATTTATGGCGACCTTGCCGGAAATATGGCGACCTTGTCGTATATGCGGCGACCTTGCCAGATTTGTTGCGACCTTGCCGGAAATGTGGCGACCTTGCCGGATTTGTGGCGGCCGTGCCGGATTTATGGCAACCTTGCCGGAAATAGGCGACTCTGCCGGATTTGTGGCGAGCTTGCCGGATTTATGGCGACGTTGCCGGAAATTTGGCGACCTTGCCGGATATGTGGCGGCCGTGCCTGGTTTATGGCGACCTTGCCGGAAATAGGAGACTGCCGGATTTGTGGCGCCTTTGCCGGATTTATGGCGACATTGCCGGATTTATGGCGACCTTGCCGGAAATATGGCGACCTTGCCAGATTTGTGGCGACCTTGCGGGATTTATGGCGACCTTGCCGGAAAAATGGCGTCCTTGCTTGATTTGTGGCGACCTTGCAGGATTTATGGCGACCTTGCCGGAAATATGGCGATCTTCCCTAATTTGTGGCCACCATGCCGCATTTAAGGCGACCTTGCCGGAAATATGGCGATCTTGCCGGATTTGTGTTGACCTTGCCGGAAATATGGCGACCTTGCCGGATTTGTGGCGACCTTGCCGGATTTATGGCGACCTTGCGGGAAATATGGCTATCTTGCCGGATTTGTGGCGACCTTGCCGGATTCATGGCGACCTTGCCGGAAATATGGCGACCTTGCCGGATTTGTGGCGACCTTGCGGGTTTTATGGCGACCTTCCCGGAAAAATGGCGACCTTGTCGGATTTGTGGCGACTTTGCCAGATTTGTTGCGACCTTGCCGGAAATGTGGCGACCTTTTCGGGTTTGTGGCGGCCATGCCGGATTTATGGCTACCTTGCCGGAAATAGGAGACTCTGCCGGATTTGTGGCGTCTTTGCCGGATTTATGGCGACCTTGCCGGATTTATGGCGACCTTGCCGGAAATATGGCGACCTTGCCGGATTTGTGGCGACCTTGCGAGATTTATGGCGACCTTGCCGGAAATATGGCGTCCTTGCTTGATTTGTGGCGACCTTGCAGGATTTATGGCGACCTTGCCGGAAATATGGCGATCTTCCCTGATTTGTGGCCACCATGCCGGATTTATGGCGACCTTGCCGGAAATATGGCGATCTTGCCGGATTTGTGGCGACCTTGCCGGAAATATGGCGACCTTGCCGGATTTGTGGGGACCTTGCCGGATTTATGGCGACCTTGCGGGAAATATGGCTATCTTGCCGGATTTGTGGCGACCTTGCCGGATTCATGGCGACCTTGCCGGAAATATGGCGACCTTGCCGCATTTGTGGCGACCTTGCGGGATTTATGGCGACCTTGCCGGAAAAATGGCGACCTTGTCGGATTTGTGGCGACTTTGCCAGATTTGTTGCGACCTTGCCGGAAATGTGGCGACTTTCCGGATTTGTGGCGACCTTGCGGGTTTTATGGCGACCTTCCCGGAAAAATGGCGACCTTGTCGGATTTGTGGCGACTTTGCCAGATTTGTTGCGACCTTGCCGGAAATGTGGCGACCTTTTCGGGTTTGTGGCGGCCATGCCGGATTTATGGCTACCTTGCCGGAAATAGGAGACTCTGCCGGATTTGTGGCGTCTTTGCCGGATTTATGGCGACCTTGCCGGATTTATGGCGACCTTGCCGGAAATATGGCGACCTTGCCGGATTTGTGGCGACCTTGCGAGATTTATGGCGACCTTGCCGGAAATATGGCGTCCTTGCTTGATTTGTGGCGACCTTGCAGGATTTATGGCGACCTTGCCGGAAATATGGCGATCTTCCCTGATTTGTGGCCACCATGCCGGATTTATGGCGACCTTGCCGGAAATATGGCGATCTTGCCGGATTTGTGGCGACCTTGCCGGAAATATGGCGACCTTGCCGGATTTGTGGGGACCTTGCCGGATTTATGGCGACCTTGCGGGAAATATGGCTATCTTGCCGGATTTGTGGCGACCTTGCCGGATTCATGGCGACCTTGCCGGAAATATGGCGACCTTGCCGCATTTGTGGCGACCTTGCGGGATTTATGGCGACCTTGCCGGAAAAATGGCGACCTTGTCGGATTTGTGGCGACTTTGCCAGATTTGTTGCGACCTTGCCGGAAATGTGGCGACTTTCCGGATTTGTGGCGGCCGTGCCGGATTTATGGCGACCTTGCCGGAAATAGGAGACTCTGCCGGACTTGTGGCGACTTTGCCGGATTTATGGCGACCTTGCCGGATTTATGGCGTCCTTGACGGAAATGTGGCGACCTTGCCGGATTTGTGGCGACCTTGCCGGATTTATGGCGTCCTTGCCGGAAATGTGGCGACCTTGCCGGATTTATGGCGACCTTGTCGGATTTCTGTCCACCTTGCGGGATTTATGGCGACGTTGCCGGAAATGCGGCGACCTTGCCTGGAATGTGGCGACCTTGCCATATTTATGGCGACGTTGCCGCAAATGTGGCGACCTTGCCGGATTTGTGGCGACCTTGCCGGATTTATGGCGACCTTGCCGGGGATGTGGCGACCTTGCCATATTTGTGGCGACCTTGTCGGATTTATGGCGACGTTGCCGCAAATGTGGCGACCTTGCCGGATTTGTGGCGACCTTGCCGGATTTATTGCGACCTTGCCGGAAATATAGCGGCCTTGCCGGGTTTATGGCGACCTTGCCGGAAATATGGCGACCTTACCGCATTTGTGGCGTCATTGCCGGATTTATGGCGACCTTGCAGGAATTATGGCGACCTTACCGGCAATGTGGCGACCTTGCCGGATTTGTGGCGACCTTGCCGGATTTATGGCGTCCTTGCCGGAAATGTGGCGACCTTGCCGGAATTATGGCGACCTTGTCGGATTTGTGACCACCTTGCCGGATTTATGGCGACCTTGCCGGAAATATGGCGACCTTGCCGGATTTGTGGCGACCTTGCGGGATTTATGGCGACCTTGCCGGAAATATGGCGATCTTCCCTGATTTGTGGCCACCATGCCGGATTTATGGCGACCTAGCCGGAAATATGGCGATCTTGCCGGATTTGTGGCGACCTTGCCGGAAATATGGCGACCTTGCCGGATTTGTGGCGACCTTGCGGGATTTATGGCGACCTTGCGGGATTTATGGCTATCTTGCCGGATTTGTGGCGACCTTGCCGGATTCATGGCGACCTTGCCGGAAATATGACGACCTTGCCGGATTTGTGGCGACCTTGCGGGATTTATGGCGACCTTGCCGGAAAAATGGCGACCTTGTCGGATTTGTGGCGACTTTGCCAGATTTGTTGCGACCTTGCCGGAAATGTGGCGACCTTGCCGGATATGTGGCGTCCGTGCCGGATTTATGGCGACCTTGCCGGAAATAGGAAACTCTGCCGGATTTGTGGCGACTTTGCCGGATTTATGGCGACCTTGCCGGATTTATGGCGACCTTGCCGGAAATATGGCGACCTTGCCGGATTTGTGGCGTCCTTGCCGGAAATGTGGCGACCTTGCCGGATTTGTGGCGACCTTGCCGGGTTTATGGCGTCCTTGCCGGAAATGTGGCGACCTTGCCGGATTTATGGCGACCTTGTCGGATTTCTGTCCACCTTGCCGGATTTATGGCGACGTTGGCGGAAATGCGGCGACCTTGCCTGAAATGTGGCGACCTTGCCGGATTTATGGCGACGTTGCCGCAAATTTGGCGACCTTGCCGGATTTGTGGCGACCTTGCCGGATTTATGGCGACCTTGCCGGGGATGTGGCGACCTTGCCGTATTTGTGGCGACCTTGCCGGATTTATGGCGACGTTGCCGCAAATGTGGCGACCTGGCCGGATTTGTGGCGACCTTGCCGGATTTATTGCGACCTTGCCGGAAATATAACGACCTTGCCGGGTTTATGGCGACCTTGCCGGAAATATGGCGACCTTGCCGCATTCGTGGCGACTTTGCCGGATTTATGGCGACCTTGCAGGAAATATGGCGACCTTACCTGGAATGTGGCGACCTTGCCGGATTTGTGCCGACCTTGCCGGATTTATGGCGTCCTTGCCGGAAATGTGGCGACGTTGCCGGATTTGTGGCGACCTTGCCGGATTTATGGCGTCCTTGCCGGAAATGTGGCGACCTTGCCAGATTTGTGGCGACCTTGCGGGATTTATGGCGACCTTGCCGGAAATATGGCGACCTTGTCGGATTTGCGGCGACCTTGCCAGATTTGTTGCGACCTTGCCGGAAAGGTGGCGACCTTGCCGGATTTGTGGCGGCCGTGCCGGATTTATGGCGACCTTGCCGGAAATAGGCGACTCTGCCGGATTTGTGGCGACCTTGCCGGATCTATGGCGACCTTCCCGGAAATGTGGCGACCCTGCCGGATTTAACGCGACCTTGCCGAATTTATGGCTACCTTGATTGAAATGTGGCGACCTTGCCGGCTTTGACGCCACCTTGCCGGATTTGTGGCGACCTTGCCGGATATATGGTGAACTTGCCGGAAATATGGCGAACTTGCTGGAAATATGGCTACCTTGCCGGATTTGTGGCGACCTTGCCGGATTCATGGCGACCTTTACGGAAATATGGAGACCTTGCCGGATTTGTGGCGACCTTGCGGGATTTATGGCGACCTTGCCGGAAAAATGGCGACCATGTCGGATTTGTGGCGACTTTGCCAGATTTGTTGCGACCTTACCGGAAATGTGGCGACCTTGCCGGATTTGTGGCGGCCGTGCCGGATTTATGGCGACCTTGCCGGAAATAGGAGACTCTGCCGGATTTGTGGCGTCTTTGCCGGATTTATGGCGACCTTGCCGCATTTATGGCGACCTTGCCGGAAATATGGCGACCTTGCCGGATTTGTGGCGTCCTTGCCGGAAATGTGGCGACCTTGCCGGATTTGTGGCGACCTTGCCGGATTTATGGCGTCCTTGCCGGAAATGTGGCGACGTTGCCGGATTTATGGCGACCTTGTCGGATTTCTGTCCACCTTGTCGGATTAATGGCGACGTTGCCGGAAATGCGGCGACCTTGCCTGAAATAAGGCGACCTTGCCGGATTTATGGCGATGTTGCAGCAAATGTGGCGACCATGCCGGAAATATGGCGACCTTGCCGGATATGTGGCGACCTTGCCATATTTATGGCGATCGTGCCGGAAATAGGGCGGTATTGCCGGATTTATGGCGACCTTGCCGGAAATATGGCGACCGTGACGAAAATATGGCGACCTTGTCCGATTTGTGGCGACCTTGCCGGATTTATGGCGACCTTGCCGGATTTGTGGCGATCTTGGCGGATTTATGGCGACCTTGCCGGACTTATGGCGACTTTGGCGAAAATATGTCGACCTTGACGCATTTGTAGCGACCTTACCGGGAATGTGGCGACCTTGCCGGATTTGTGCCGACCTTGCCGCATTAATGGCGTCCTTGCCGGAAATGTGGCGACCTTGCCGGAATTATGGCGACCTTGTCGGATTTGTGACCACCTTGCCGGATTTATGGCGACGTTGCCGGAAATGCGGCGACCTTGCCTGAAATGTGGTGACCATGACGTATTTGTGGCGACCTTGCCGGATTTATGGCAACGTTGCCGCAAATGGGGCGACCTTGCCGGATTTGTGGCGACCTTGCCGGATTTATGGCGATCTTGCTGGAAATATGGCTACCTTGCCGGATTTGTGGCGACCTTGCCGGGGATGTGGCGACCTTGCCGTATTTGTGGCGACCTTGTCGGATTTATGGCGACGTTGCCGCAAATGTGGCGACCCTGACGGATTTGTGGCGACCTTGCCGGATTTATGGCGATCTTGCCGGAAATAAGGCTACATTGCCGGATTTGTGGCGACCTTGCCGGATTCATGGCGACCTTGCCGGAAATATGGTGACCTTGCCGGATTTGTGGCGACGATGCCGGATTTATGGCGACCTTGCCGGAATGTTGCGACCTTGCCGGATCTGTGGCGACCTTGCCGGATCTATGGCGCCCTTCCCGGAAATGTGGCGACCTTGCCGGATTTGACGCGACCTTGCCTAATTTATGGCTACCTTGATTGAATGTGGCGACCTTGCCGGCTTTGACGCCACCTTGCCGGATTCGTGGCGACCTTGCCGGATTTATGGTGACCTTGCCGGAAATATGGCGACCTTGCCGGATTTGTGGCGACCTTGCCGGAAATATGGCGACCTTGCCGGATTTGTGGCGACCTTGCCGGATTTATGGCGACCTTGCCGGAAATATGGCTACCTTGCCGGATTTGTGGCGACCTTGCCGGATTCATGGCGACCTTGCCGGAAATAAGGCGACATTCCCGCATTTGTTGCGACCTTGCGGGATTTATGACGACCTTGCCGGAAATATGGCGACCTTGTCGGATTCATGGCGACCTTGCCGGATATATGGCGACATGCCGGATTTGTGGCGACCTTGCGGGATTTATGGCGACCTTGCCGGAAATATGGCGACCTTGTAGGATTTGTGGCGACTTTGCCAGATTTGTTGCGACCTTGCCGGAAATGTGGCGACGTTGCCGGATTTGTGGCGGCCGTGCCGGATTTATGGCCACCTTGCCGGAAATAGGCGACCTTGCCGGACTTGTGGCGACCTTGCCGGAAATATGGCGATCTTGCCGGATTTGTGGCGACCTTACCGGATTTATGGCGACCTTGCCGGATTTATGGCGATCTTGCCGGAAATATGGCTACCTTGCCGGATTTGTGGTGACCTTTCCGGATTCATGTGACATTACCGGAAATATGGCGACCTTGCCAGATTTGTGGCGACCTTGCGGCATTTATGGCGAGCTTGCCGGAAATATGGCGACCTTGTCGGATTTGCGGCGACCTTGCCAGATTTGTTGCGACCTTGCCGGAAATGTGGCGACCTTGCCGGATTTGTGGCGGCCGTGCCGGATTTAATGCGACCTTGCCGGAAATAGGCGACTCTGCCGGATTTGAAGCGACCTTGCCGAATTTATGGCTACCTTGATTGAAATGTAGCGACCTTGCCGGCTTTGACGCCACCTTGCCGTATTTGTGGCGACCTTGCCGGATTTATGGTGACCTTGCCGGAAATATGGCGACCTTGCCGGATTTGTGGCGACCTTGCGGGATTTATGGCGACCTTGCCGGAAATATGGCGTCTTTGCTTGATTTGTGGCGACCTTGCAGGGTTTATGGCGACCTTGCCGGATTTGTGCAGACCGTGCCGGATTTATGGCGATCTTGCCGGAAGTATGGCGAACGCCGGATTTATGGCGACCTTGCCGGAAATATGGCGCTTCCCTGATTTGTGGCCACCATGCCGGATTTATGGCGACCTTGCCGGAAATATGGCGATCTTGCCGGATTTGTGGCGACCTTGCCGGAAATATGGCGACCTTGCCGGATTTGTGGCGACCTTGCCGGATTTATGGCGACCTTGCGGGAAATATGGCTACCTTGCCGGATTTGTGGCGACCTTGCCGGATTCATGGCGACCTTGCCGGAAATATGGCGACCTTCCCGGATTTGTGGCGACCTTGCGGGATTTATGGCGACCTTGCCGGAAAAATGGCGACCTTGTCGGATTTGTGGCGACTTTGCCGGATTTGTGGCGACCTTGCCGGATTTATGGCGTCCTTGCCGGAAATGTGGCGACCTTGCCGGATTTATGGCGACCTTGTCGGATTTGTGTCCACCTTGCCGGATTTATGGCGACGTTGCCGGAAATGCGGCGACCTTGCTTGAAATGTGGCGACCTTGCCGGATTTATGGCGACGTTGCCGCAAATGTGGCGACCTTACCGGATTTGTGGCGACCTTGCCGGATTTATGGCGACCTTGCCGGGGATGTAGCGACCTTGCCGTATTTGTGGCGACCTTGCCGGATTTATGGCGACGTTGCCGCAAATGTGGCGACCTTGCCGGATTTGTGGCGACCTTGCCGGATTTATTGCGACCTTGCCGGAAATATAGCCACCTTGCCGGGTTTGTGGCGACCTTGCGGGATTTATGGCGATCTTGCCGGAAATATGGGGACCTTGCCGGATTTGTGGCGAACTTGACGGATTTATGGCGACCATGCCGGAAATATGGCGACCTTGCCGGATATGTGGCGATCTTGCCGGATTTGTGGCGACCTTGCCGGAAATATGGCGACCTTGCCGGATTTGTGGCGACCTTGCCGGATTTATGGCGACCTTGCGGGAAATATGGCTACCTTGCCGGATTTGTGGCGACCTTGCCGGATTCATGGCGACCTTGCCGGAAATATGGCGGCCTTCCCGGATTTGTGGCGACCTTGCGGGATTTATGGCGACCTTGCCGGAAAAATGGCGACCTTGTCGGATTTGTGGCGACTTTGCCGGATTTGTGGCGACCTTGCCGGATTTATGGCGTCCTTGCCGGAAATGTGGCCACCTTGCCGGATTTATGGCGACCTTGTCGGATTTGTGTCCACCTTGCCGGATTTATGGCGACGTTGCCGGAAATGCGGCGACCTTGCCTGAAATGTGGCGACCTTGCCGGATTTATGGCGACGTTGCCGCAAATGTGGCGACCTTGCCGGATTTGTGGCGACCTTGCCGGATTTATGGCGACCTTGCCGGGGATGTAGCGACCTTGCCGTATTTGTGGCGACCTTGCCGGATTTATGGCGACGTTGCCGCAAATGTGGCGACCTTGCCGGATTTGTGGCGACTTTGCCGGATTTATTGCGACCTTGCCGGAAATATAGCGACCTTGCCGGGTTTGTGGCGACCTTGCGGGATTTATGGCGATCTTGCCGGAAATATGGGGACCTTGCCGGATTTGTGGCGACCTTGCCGGATTTATGGCGACCATGCCGGAAATATGGCGACCTTGCCGGATATGTGGCGACCTTGCCATATTTATGGCGATCGTGCCGGATTTGTGGCGATCTTGCCGGATTTGACGCGACCTTGCCGAATTTATGGCTACCTTGATTGAAATGTGGCGACCTTGCCGGCTTTGACGCCACCTTGCCGGATTTGTGGCGACCTTGCCGGATTTATGGTGACCTTGCCGGAAATATGGCGACCTTGCCGGATTTATGGCGATCTTGCCGGAAATATGGGGACCTTGCCGGATTTGTGGCGACCTTGCCGGATTTATGGCAACCATGCCGGAAATATGGCGACCTTGCCGGATATGTGGCGATCTTGCCGGATTTGTGGCGACCTTGCCGGAAATATGGCGACCTTGCCGGATTTGTGGCGACCTTGCCGGATTTATGGCGACCTTGCGGGAAATATGGCTACCTTGCCGGATTTGTGGCGACCTTGCCGGATTCATGGCGACCTTGCCGGAAATATGGCGACCTTCCCGGATTTGTGGCGACCTTGCGGGATTTATGGCGACCTTGCCGGAAAAATGGCGACCTTGTCGGATTTGTGGCGACTTTGCCGGATTTGTGGCGACCTTGCCGGATTTATGGCGTCCTTGCCGGAAATGTGGCGACCTTGCCGGATTTATGGCGACCTTGTCGGATTTGTGTCCACCTTGCCGGATTTATGGCGACGTTGCCGGAAATGCGGCGACCTTGCCTGAAATGTGGCGACCTTGCCGGATTTATGGCGACGTTGCCGCAAATGTGGCGACCTTGCCGGATTTGTGGCGACCTTGCCGGATTTATGGCGACCTTGCCGGGGATGTAGCGACCTTGCCGTATTTGTGGCGACCTTGCCGGATTTATGGCGACGTTGCCGCAAATGTGGCGACCTTGCCGGATTTGAGGCGACCTTGCCGGATTTATTGCGACCTTGCCGGAAATATAGCGACCTTGCCGGGTTTGTGGCGACCTTGCGGGATTTATGGCGATCTTGCCGGAAATATGGGGACCTTGCCGGATTTGTGGCGACCTTGCCGGATTTATGGCGACCATGCCGGAAATATGGCGACCTTGCCGGATATGTGGCGACCTTGCCATATTTATGGCGATCGTGCCGGATTTGTGGCGATCTTGCCGGATTTGACGCGACCTTGCCGAATTTATGGCTACATTGATTGAAATGTGGCGACCTTGCCGGCTTTGACGCCACCTTGCCGGATTTGTGGCGACCTTGCCGGATTTATGGTGACCTTGCCGGAAATATGGCGACCTTGCCGGATTTGTGGCGACCTTGCCGGATATATGGCGACCTTGCCGGATTTGTGGCGACCTTGCCGGTTTTTGGCGACCTTGCCGGAAATATGGCTACCTTGCCGGATTTGTGGCGACCTTGCCGGATTCATGGCGACCTTGCCGGAAATATGGCGACATTGCCGGATTTGTGGCGACCTTGTGGGATTTATGGCGACCTTGCCGGAAATATGGCGACCTTGTCGCATTTGTGGTGACTTTGCCAGATTTATGGCGACCTTGCCGGAAATAGGAGACTCTGCCGGATTTGTGGCGACTTTGCCGGATTTATGGCGACCTTGCCGGATTTTATGGCGACCTTGCCGGAAATAGGGCGACCTTGCCGGATTTGTGGCGTCCTTGCCGGAAATGTGGCGACCTTGCCGGATTTGTGGCGACCTTGCCGGATTTATGGCGTCCTTGCCGGAAATGTGGCGACCTTGCCGGATTTATGGCGACCTTGTCGGATATCTGTCCACCTTGTCGATTTATGGCGACGTTGCCGGAAATGCGGCGACCTTGCCTGAAATAAGGCAACCTTGCCGGATTTATGGCGACGTTGCCGCAAATGTGGCGACCTTGCCGGATTTGTGGCTACCTTGCCGGATTTGTGGCGACCTTGCCGGATTTATTGCGACCTTGCCGGAAATATAGCGACCTTGCCGGGTTTGTGGCGACCTTGCCGGAAATATGGGACCTTGCCGGAAATATGGGGACTGTGCCGGATTTATGGCGACCATGCCGGAAATATGGCGACCTTGCGCGATATGTGGCGACCTTGCCATATTTATGGCGATCGTGCCGGAAATAGGGCGGTATTGCCGGATTTATGGCGACCTTGCCGGAAATATGGCGACCGTGACGAAAATATGGCGACCTTGTCCGATTTGTGGCGACCTTGCCGGATTTATGGCGACCTTGCCGGATTTGTTGCGATCTTGGCGGATTTATGGCGACCTTGCCGGATTTATGACGACCTTGTCGGAAATATGGCGACATTGCCGGATTTGTGGCGTCCTTGCCGGAAATGTGGCGACCTTGCCGATTTGTGGCGACCTTGCCGGATTTATGGCGTCCTTGCCGGAAATGTGGCGAACCTTGTCGGATATCTGTCCACCTTGTCGGATTTATGGCGACGTTGCCGGAAATGCGGCGACCTTGCCTGAAATAAGGCGACCTTGCCGGATTTATGGCGACGTTGCCGCAAATGTGGCGACCTTGCCGGATTTGTGGCTACCTTGCCGGATTTGTGGCGACCTTGCCGGATTTATTGCGACCTTGCCGGAAATATAGCGACCTTGCCGGGTTTGTGGCGACCTTGCCGGAAATATGGGGACCTTGCCGGAAATATGGGGACTGTGCCGGATTTATGGCGACCATGCCGGAAATATGGCGACCTTGCCGGATATGTGGCGACCTTGCCATATTTATGGCGATCGTGCCGGAAATAGGGCGGTATTGCCGGATTTATGGCGACCTTGCCGGAAATATGGCGACCGTGACGAAAATATGGCGACCTTGTCCGATTTGTGGCGACCTTGCCGGATTTATGGCGACCTTGCCGGATTTGTGGCGATCTTGGCGGATTTATGGCGACCTTGCCGGATTTATGGCGACCTTGCCGAAAATATGTCGACCTTGACGCATTTGTGGCGACCTTGCCGGATTTATGGCGACCTTGCCGGAAATATGGCGACCTTGCCGCATTTGTGGCGACATTGCCGGATTTATGGCGACCTTGCAGGAAATATGGCGACCTTACCGGGAATGTGGCGACCTTGCCGGAATTATGGCGACCTTGTCGGATTTGTGACCACCTTGCCGGATTTATGGCGACGTTGCCGGAAATGCGGCGACCTTGCCTGAAATGTGGTGACCATGACGGATTTGTGGCGACCTTGCCGGATTTATGGCGACCTTGCCGAGGATGTGGCGACCTTGCCGTATTTGTGGCGACCTTGCCGGATTTATGGCAACGTTGCCGCAAATGGGGCGACCTTGCCGGATTTGTGGCGACCTTGCCGGATTTATGGCGATCTTGCTGGAAATATGGCTACCTTGCCGGATTTGTGGCGACCTTGCCGGGGATGTGGCGACCTTGCCGTATTTGTGGCGACCTTGTCGGATTTATGGCGACGTTGCCGCAAATGTGGCGACCCTTCCGGATTTGTGGCGACCTTGCCGGATTTATGGCGATCTTGCCGGAAATAAGGCTACATTGCCGGATTTGTGGCGACCTTGCTGGATTCATGGCGACCTTGCCGGAAATATGGTGACCTTGCCGGATTTGTGGCGACGATGCCGGATTTATGGCGACCTTGCCGCAATGTTGCGACCTTGCCGGATCTGTGGCGACCTTGCCGGATCTATGGCGCCCTTCCCGGAAATGTGGCGACCTTGCCGGATTTTACGCGACCTTGCCTAATTTATGGCTACCTTGATTGAATGTGGCGACCTTGCCGGCTTTGACGCCACCTTGCCGGATTTGTGACGACCTTGCCGGATTTATGGCGACCTTGCCGGAAATATGGCTACCTTGCCGGATTTGTGGCGACCTTGCCGGATTCATGGCGACCTTGCCGGAAATAAGGCGACATTCCCGCATTTGTGGCGACCTTGCGGGATGTATGACGACCTTGCCGGAAATATGGCGACCTTGTCGGATTCATGGCGACCTTGCCGGATATATGGCGACATTGCCGGATTTGTGGCGACCTTGCGGGATTTATGGCGACCTTGCCGGAAATATGGCGACCTTGTAGGATTTGTGGCGACTTTGCCCGATTTGTTGCGACCTTGCCGGAAATGTGGCGACGTTGCCGGATTTGTGGCGGCCGTGCCGGATTTATGGCAACCTTGCCGGAAATAGGCGACCTTGCCGGACTTGTGGCGACCTTGCCGGAAATATGGCGATCTTGCCGGATTTGTGGCGACCTTACCGGATTTATGGCGACCTTGCCGGGTTTATGGCGATCTTGCCGGAAATATGGCTACCTTGCCGGATTTGTGGTGACCTTTCCGGATTCATGCGACATTACCGGAAATATGGCGACCTTGCCAGATTTGTGGCGACCTTGCGGCATTTATGGCGACCTTGCCGGAAATATGGCGACCTTGTCGGATTTGCGGCGACCTTGCCAGATTTGTTGCGACCTTGCCGGACATGTGGCGACCTTGCCGGATTTGTGGCGGCCGTGCCGAATTTATGGCGACCTTGCCGGAAATAGGCGACTCTGCCGGATTTGAAGCGACCTTGCCGAATTTATGGCTACCTTGATTGAAATGTGGCGACCTTGCCGGCTTTGACGCCACCTTGCCGGATTTGTGGCGACCTTGCCGGATTTATGGTGACCTTGCCGGAAATATGGCGACCTTGCCGGATTTGTGGCGACCTTGCGGGATTTATGGCGACCTTGCCGGAAATATGGCGTCCTTGCTTGATTTGTGGCGACCTTGCAGGATTTATGGCGACCTTGCCGGAGTTGTGCAGACCGTGCCGGATTTATGGCGATCTTGCCGGAAGTATGGCGAACGCCGGATTTATGGCGACCTTGCCGGAAATATGGCGCTTCCCTGATTTGTAGCCACCATGCCGGATTTATGGCGACCTTGCCGGAAATATGGCGATCTTGCCGGATTTGTGGCGACCTTGCCGGAAATATGGCGACCATGCCGGATTTGTGGCGACCTTGCCGGATTTATGGCGACCTTGCGGGAAATATGGCTACCTTGCCGGATTTGTGGCGACCTTGCCGGATTCATGGCGACCTTGCCGGAAATATGGCGACCTTCCCGGATTTGTGGCTACCTTGCGGGATTTATGGCGACCTTGCCGGAAAAATGGCGACCTTGTCGGATTTGTGGCGACTTTGCCACATTTGTTGCGACCTTGCCGGAAATGTGGCGACCTTGCCGGATTTGTGGCGGCCGTGCCGGATTAATGGCGACCTTGCCGGAAATAGGAGACTCTGCCGGATTTATGGCGACCTTGTCGGATTTGTGTCCACCTTGCCGGATTTATGGCGACGTTGCCGGAAATGCGGCGACCTTGCCTGAAATGTGGCGACCTTGCCGGATTTATGGCGACGTTGCCGCAAATGTGGCGACCTTGCCGGATTTCTGGCGACCTTGCCGGATTTATGGCGACCTTGCCGGGGATGTAGCGACCTTGCCGTATTTGTGGCGACCTTGCCGGATTTATGGCGACCTTGCCGGAAATATGGGGACCTTGCCGGATTTGTGGCGACCTTGCCGGATTTATGGCGACCATGCCGGAAATATGGCGACCTTGCCGGATATGTGGCGACCTTGCCATATTTATGGCGATCGTGCCGGATTTGTGGCGACCTTGCCGGATTTGACGCGACCTTGCCTAATTTATGGCTACCTTGATTGAATGTGGCGACCTTGCCGGCTTTGACGCCACCTTGCCGGATTTGTGACGACCTTGCCGGATTTATGGCGACCTTGCCGGAAATATGGCTACCTTGCCGGATTTGTGGCGACCTTGCCGGATTCATGGCGACCTTGCCGGAAATAAGGCGACATTCCCGCATTTGTGGCGACCTTGCGGGATGTATGACGACCTTGCCGGAAATATGGCGACCTTGTCGGATTCATGGCGACCTTGCCGGATATATGGCGACATTGCCGGATTTGTGGCGACCTTGCGGGATTTATGGCGACCTTGCCGGAAATATGGCGACCTTGTAGGATTTGTGGCGACTTTGCCCGATTTGTTGCGACCTTGCCGGAAATGTGGCGACGTTGCCGGATTTGTGGCGGCCGTGCCGGATTTATGGCAACCTTGCCGGAAATAGGCGACCTTGCCGGACTTGTGGCGACCTTGCCGGAAATATGGCGATCTTGCCGGATTTGTGGCGACCTTACCGGATTTATGGCGACCTTGCCGGGTTTATGGCGATCTTGCCGGAAATATGGCTACCTTGCCGGATTTGTGGTGACCTTTCCGGATTCATGCGACATTACCGGAAATATGGCGACCTTGCCAGATTTGTGGCGACCTTGCGGCATTTATGGCGACCTTGCCGGAAATATGGCGACCTTGTCGGATTTGCGGCGACCTTGCCAGATTTGTTGCGACCTTGCCGGACATGTGGCGACCTTGCCGGATTTGTGGCGGCCGTGCCGAATTTATGGCGACCTTGCCGGAAATAGGCGACTCTGCCGGATTTGAAGCGACCTTGCCGAATTTATGGCTACCTTGATTGAAATGTGGCGACCTTGCCGGCTTTGACGCCACCTTGCCGGATTTGTGGCGACCTTGCCGGATTTATGGTGACCTTGCCGGAAATATGGCGACCTTGCCGGATTTGTGGCGACCTTGCGGGATTTATGGCGACCTTGCCGGAAATATGGCGTCCTTGCTTGATTTGTGGCGACCTTGCAGGATTTATGGCGACCTTGCCGGAGTTGTGCAGACCGTGCCGGATTTATGGCGATCTTGCCGGAAGTATGGCGAACGCCGGATTTATGGCGACCTTGCCGGAAATATGGCGCTTCCCTGATTTGTAGCCACCATGCCGGATTTATGGCGACCTTGCCGGAAATATGGCGATCTTGCCGGATTTGTGGCGACCTTGCCGGAAATATGGCGACCATGCCGGATTTGTGGCGACCTTGCCGGATTTATGGCGACCTTGCGGGAAATATGGCTACCTTGCCGGATTTGTGGCGACCTTGCCGGATTCATGGCGACCTTGCCGGAAATATGGCGACCTTCCCGGATTTGTGGCTACCTTGCGGGATTTATGGCGACCTTGCCGGAAAAATGGCGACCTTGTCGGATTTGTGGCGACTTTGCCACATTTGTTGCGACCTTGCCGGAAATGTGGCGACCTTGCCGGATTTGTGGCGGCCGTGCCGGATTAATGGCGACCTTGCCGGAAATAGGAGACTCTGCCGGATTTATGGCGACCTTGTCGGATTTGTGTCCACCTTGCCGGATTTATGGCGACGTTGCCGGAAATGCGGCGACCTTGCCTGAAATGTGGCGACCTTGCCGGATTTATGGCGACGTTGCCGCAAATGTGGCGACCTTGCCGGATTTCTGGCGACCTTGCCGGATTTATGGCGACCTTGCCGGGGATGTAGCGACCTTGCCGTATTTGTGGCGACCTTGCCGGATTTATGGCGACCTTGCCGGAAATATGGGGACCTTGCCGGATTTGTGGCGACCTTGCCGGATTTATGGCGACCATGCCGGAAATATGGCGACCTTGCCGGATATGTGGCGACCTTGCCATATTTATGGCGATCGTGCCGGATTTGTGGCGACCTTGCCGGATTTGACGCGACCTTGCCGAATTTATGGCTACCTTGATTGAAATGTGGCGACCTTGCCGGCTTTGACGCCACCTTGCCGGATTTGTGGCGACCTTGCCGGATTTATGGTGACCTTGCCGGAAATATGGCGACCTTGCCGGATTTGTGGCGACCTTGCCGGATTCATGGCGACCTTGTCGGAAATATGGCGACATTGCCGGATTTGTGGCGACATTGCGGGATTTATGGCGACCTTGCCGGAAATATGGCGACCTTGTCGCATTTGTGGTGACTTTGCCAGATTTGTTGCGACCTTGCCGGAAATGTGGCGACCTTGCCGGATTTGTGGCGGCCGTGCCGGATTTATGGCGACCTTGCCGGAAATAGGCGACTCTGCCGGATTTCTGGCGACCTTGCCGTATTTATGGCGTCCTTGCCGGATTTATGGCGACCGTGCCGGAAATATGGCGACGTTGCCGGATTTGTGGCGACCTTGCCGAATTTATGGCGATCGTACCGGAAATATGGCGAACTTGCCGGATTTGTGGCGCCCTTGCCGGATTTGTGGCGACCTTGCCGGATTTATGGCGATCGTGACGGAAATATGGCGAACTTGCCGGATTTATGCGACCTTGCCGGAAATATGGCGACCTTCACAGATTTGTGGCCACCATGCCGGATTTATGGCGACCTTGCCGGAAATATGGCGACCTTGCCAGATTTGTGGCGACCTTGCCGGAAATATGGCGACCTTGCCGGATTTGTGGCGACCTTGCCGGATTTATGGCGACCTTGCCGGAAATATGACTACCTTGCCGGATTTGTGACGACCTTGCCGGATTCATGTGATCTTGCCGGGAATATGGCGACCTTGCCAGATTTGTGGCGACCTTGCGGGATTTATGGCGACCTTGCCTGAAATATGGCGACCTTGTCGGATTTGCGGCGACCTTGCCAGATATGTTGCGACCTTGCCGGAAATGTGGCGACCTTGCCGGATTTGTGGCGGCCGTGCCGGAGTTATGGCGACCTTGCCGGAAATAGGCGACTCTGCCGGATTTGTGGCGACCTTGCCGGATTTATGGCGAGCTTGCCGGATTTATGGCGACCTTGCCGGAAATATGGCGACCTTGGCGGATTTGTGGCGACCTTGCGGGATTTATGGCGACCTTGCCGGGAAAATGGCGACCTTGCCGGATTTATGGCGATCGTGCCGGATATATGGCGACCTTGCCGGATTTATGGCGACCTTGCCGGAAATATGGCGACCTTCCCTGATTTGTGGCCACCATGCCGGATTTATGCCGAACTTGCCGGAAATATGGCTACCTTATCAGATTTGTGGCCACCTTGCCGGATTTATGACGACCATGCCGGAAATATGGCGACATTGCCGGATTTGTGGCGACCTTGCCGGATTTATGGCGACCTTGCCGGATATATGGCGACCTTGCCGGATTTATGGCGTCCTTGCCGGATATATGGCGACCTTGCCGGATTTGTGGCGACCTTGCCGGATTTATGGCGAACTTGCCGGAAATATGGCGAGTTTGCCGGATTTATGGCGACCTTGCCGGATATATGGCGACCTTGCCGGAAATATGGCGACCTTGTCGGATTTGTGACCACCTTGCCGGATTTATGGCGACGTTGCCGGAAATGCGGCGACCTTGCCTGAAATGTGGCGACCTTGATGGATTTGTGGCGACCTTGCCGGATTTATGGCGATCTTGCCGGAAATATGGCTACATTGCCGGAATTGTGGCGACCTTGCCGGATTCATGGCGACCTTGCCGGAAATGTGGTGACCTTGCCGGATTTGTGGCCACGATGCCGGATTTATGGCGACCTTGCCGGAATGTTGTGACCTTGCCGGATATGTGGCGACATTGCCGGATCTATGGCGACCTTCCCGGAAATGTGGCGACCTTGCCGGATTTGACGCGACCTTGCCGAATTTTTGGCTACCTTGATTGAAATGTGGCGACCTTGCCGGATTTGACGCCACCTTGCCGGATTTGTGGCGACCTTGCCGGATTTATGGTGACCTTGCGGGAAATATGGGGACCTTGCCGGATTTGAGGCAACCTTGCCGGAAATATGGCGACCTTGCCGGATTTGTGGCGACCTTGCCGGATTTATGGCGACCTTGCCGGAAATATGTCTACCTTGCCGGATTTGTGGCGACTTTGCCGGATTCACGGCGACCTTGCCGGAAATATGTCGACATTGCCGGATTTGTTGCGACCTTGCGGGATTTAAGGCGACCTTGCCGGAAATATGGCGACCTTGTCGGAATTGTGGCGACTTTGCCAGATTTGTTGCGACCTTGCCGGAAATGTGGCGACCTTGCCGGATTTGTGGCGGCCGTGCCGGATTTATGGCGACCTTGCCGGAAATATGGCGACCTTGCCGGATTTGTGGCGACCTTGCGGGATTTATGGCGACCTTGCCGGAAATATGGCGACCTTGCCGGATTTGTGGAGACCTTGACAGATTTATGGCGACCGTGCCGGAAATATGGCGACCATGCCGGATTTGTGGCGACCTTGCCGGATTTATGGCGACCTTGCGGGAAATATGGCTACCTTGCCGGATTTGTGGCGACCTTGCCGGATTCATGGCGACCTTGCCGGAAATATGGCGACCTTCCGGATTTGTGGCTACCTTGCGGGATTTATGGCGACCTTGCCGGAAAAATGGCGACCTTGTCGGATTTGTGGCGACTTTGCCACATTTGTTGCGACCTTGCCGGAAATGTGGCGACCTTGCCGGATTTGTGGCGGCCGTGCCGGATTAATGGCGACCTTGCCGGAAATAGGAGACTCTGCCGGATTTATGGCGACCTTGTCGGATTTGTGTCCACCTTGCCGGATTTATGGCGACGTTGCCGGAAATGCGGCGACCTTGCCTGAAATGTGGCGACCTTGCCGGATTTATGGCGACGTTGCCGCAAATGTGGCGACCTTGCCGGATTTCTGGCGACCTTGCCGGATTTATGGCGACCTTGCCGGGGATGTAGCGACCTTGCCGTATTTGTGGCGACCTTGCCGGATTTATGGCGACCTTGCCGGAAATATGGGGACCTTGCCGGATTTGTGGCGACCTTGCCGGATTTATGGCGACCATGCCGGAAATATGGCGACCTTGCCGGATATGTGGCGACCTTGCCATATTTATGGCGATCGTGCCGGATTTGTGGCGACCTTGCCGGATTTGACGCGACCTTGCCGAATTTATGGCTACCTTGATTGAAATGTGGCGACCTTGCCGGCTTTGACGCCACCTTGCCGGATTTGTGGCGACCTTGCCGGATTTATGGTGACCTTGCCGGAAATATGGCGACCTTGCCGGATTTGTGGCGACCTTGCCGGATTCATGGCGACCTTGTCGGAAATATGGCGACATTGCCGGATTTGTGGCGACCTTGCGGGATTTATGGCGACCTTGCCGGAAATATGGCGACCTTGTCGCATTTGTGGTGACTGCCAGATTTGTTGCGACCTTGCCGGAAATGTGGCGACCTTGCCGGATTTGTGGCGGCCGTGCCGGATTTATGGCGACCTTGCCGGAAATAGGCGACTCTGCCGGATTTCTGGCGACCTTGCCGTATTTATGGCGTCCTTGCCGGATTTATGGCGACCGTGCCGGAAATATGGCGACGTTGCCGGATTTGTGGCGACCTTGCCGAATTTATGGCGATCGTACCGGAAATATGGCGAACTTGCCGGATTTGTGGCGCCCTTGCCGGATTTGTGGCGACCTTGCCGGATTTATGGCGATCGTGACGGAAATATGGCGAACTTGCCGGATTTATGCGACCTTGCCGGAAATATGGCGACCTTCACAGATTTGTGGCCACCATGCCGGATTTATGGCGACCTTGCCGGAAATATGGCGACCTTGCCAGATTTGTGGCGACCTTGCCGGAAATATGGCGACCTTGCCGGATTTGTGGCGACCTTGCCGGATTTATGGCGACCTTGCCGGAAATATGACTACCTTGCCGGATTTGTGACGACCTTGCCGGATTCATGTGATCTTGCCGGGAATATGGCGACCTTGCCAGATTTGTGGCGACCTTGCGGGATTTATGGCGACCTTGCCTGAAATATGGCGACCTTGTCGGATTTGCGGCGACCTTGCCAGATATGTTGCGACCTTGCCGGAAATGTGGCGACCTTGCCGGATTTGTGGCGGCCGTGCCGGAGTTATGGCGACCTTGCCGGAAATAGGCGACTCTGCCGGATTTGTGGCGACCTTGCCGGATTTATGGCGAGCTTGCCGGATTTATGGCGACCTTGCCGGAAATATGGCGACCTTGGCGGATTTGTGGCGACCTTGCGGGATTTATGGCGACCTTGCCGGGAAAATGGCGACCTTGCCGGATTTATGGCGATCGTGCCGGATATATGGCGACCTTGCCGGATTTATGGCGACCTTGCCGGAAATATGGCGACCTTCCCTGATTTGTGGCCACCATGCCGGATTTATGCCGAACTTGCCGGAAATATGGCTACCTTATCAGATTTGTGGCCACCTTGCCGGATTTATGACGACCATGCCGGAAATATGGCGACATTGCCGGATTTGTGGCGACCTTGCCGGATTTATGGCGACCTTGCCGGATATATGGCGACCTTGCCGGATTTGTGGCGACCTTGCCGGATTTATGGCGTCCTTGCCGGATATATGGCGACCTTGCCGGATTTGTGGCGACCTTGCCGGATTTATGGCGAACTTGCCGGAAATATGGCGAGTTTGCCGGATTTATGGCGACCTTGCCGGATATATGGCGACCTTGCCGGAAATATGGCGACCTTGTCGGATTTGTGACCACCTTGCCGGATTTATGGCGACGTTGCCGGAAATGCGGCGACCTTGCCTGAAATGTGGCGACCTTGATGGATTTGTGGCGACCTTGCCGGATTTATGGCGATCTTGCCGGAAATATGGCTACATTGCCGGAATTGTGGCGACCTTGCCGGATTCATGGCGACCTTGCCGGAAATGTGGTGACCTTGCCGGATTTGTGGCCACGATGCCGGATTTATGGCGACCTTGCCGGAATGTTGTGACCTTGCCGGATATGTGGCGACATTGCCGGATCTATGGCGACCTTCCCGGAAATGTGGCGACCTTGCCGGATTTGACGCGACCTTGCCGAATTTTTGGCTACCTTGATTGAAATGTGGCGACCTTGCCGGATTTGACGCCACCTTGCCGGATTTGTGGCGACCTTGCCGGATTTATGGTGACCTTGCGGGAAATATGGGGACCTTGCCGGATTTGAGGCAACCTTGCCGGAAATATGGCGACCTTGCCGGATTTGTGGCGACCTTGCCGGATTTATGGCGACCTTGCCGGAAATATGTCTACCTTGCCGGATTTGTGGCGACTTTGCCGGATTCACGGCGACCTTGCCGGAAATATGGCGACATTGCCGGATTTGTTGCGACCTTGCGGGATTTAAGGCGACCTTGCCGGAAATATGGCGACCTTGTCGGAATTGTGGCGACTTTGCCAGATTTGTTGCGACCTTGCCGGAAATGTGGCGACCTTGCCGGATTTGTGGCGGCCGTGCCGGATTTATGGCGACCTTGCCGGAAATATGGCGACCTTGCCGGATTTGTGGCGACCTTGCGGGATTTATGGCGACCTTGCCGGAAATATGGCGACCTTGCCGGATTTGTGGAGACCTTGACAGATTTATGGCGACCGTGCCGGAAATATGGCGACTTTGCCGGATTTGTGGCGACCTTGCAGGATTTATGACGATCGTGCCGGAAATATGGCGAACTTGCCGGATTTATGGCGACCTTGCCGGAAATATGGCGACCTTCCCTGATTTGTGGCCACCATGCCGGATTTATGGCGACCTTGCCGGAAATATGGCGACCTTGCCGGATTTGTGGCGACCTTGCCGGAAATATGGCGACCTTGCCGGATTTGTGGCGACCTTGCCGGATTTATGGCGGCCTTGCCGGAAATATGGCTACCTTGCCGGATTTGTCGCGACCTTGCCGGATTCATGCGACCTTGCCGGAAATATGGCGACCTTGCCAGATTTGCGGCGACCTTGCCAGATTTGTTGCGACCTTGCCGGAAATGTGGGGACCTTGCCAGATTTGTGGCTGCCGTGCCGGATTTATGGCGACCTTGCCGGAAATAGGCGACTCTGTCGGATTTGTGGCGACCTTGCCGGATTTATGGCGAGCTTGCCGGATTTATGGAGACCTTGCCGGAAATATGGCGACCTTGCCGGATTTGGTGGCGACCTTGCGGGATTTATGGCGACCTTGCCGGATTTATGGCGACCTTGCCGGATTTGTGGCGACCTTGCCGGATTTATGGCGACCGTGCCGGAAATATGGCGACCTTGACGGATTTGTGGCGACCTTGCCGGATTTATGGCGATCGTGCCGGAAATATGGCGACCTTGCCGGATTTATGGCGATCTTGCCGGAAATATGGCGGGTTCCCTGATTTGTGGCCACCATGCCGGATTTATGGCGAACTTGCCGGAAATATGGCCACCTTGCCGGATTTATGACGACCATGCCGGAAATATGGCGACATTGCCGGATTTGTGGCGACCTTGCCGGATTTATGCCGACCTTGCCGGAAATATGGCAACCTTGCCGGATTTGTGGCGACCTTGCCGGATTCATGCGACCTTGCCGGAAATATGGCGACCTTGCCAGATTTGTGGCGACCTTGCGGGATTTATGGCGACCTTGCCGGAAATATGGTGACCATGTCGGATTTGTGGCGACCTTGCCGGATTTATGGCGACCGTGCCGGAAATATGGCGACCTTGCCGGATTTGTGGCGACCTTGCCGGATTTATGGCGATCGTGCCGGAAATATGGCGACCTTGCCGGATTTATGGCGATCTTGCCGGAAATATGGCGGGTTCCCTGATTTGTGGCCACTATGCCGGATTTATGGCGAACTTGCCTGAAATATGGCCACCTTACCGGATTTATGACGACCATGCCGGAAATATGGCGACATTGCCGGATTTGTGGCGACCTTGCGGGATTTATGGCGACCTTGCCGGAAATATGGCGACCTTGCCGGATTTGTGGAGACCTTGCCAGATTTATGGCGACCGTGCCGGAAATATGGCGACCTTGCCGGATTTGTGGCGACCTTGCAGGATTTATGACGATCGTGCCGGAAATATGGCGAACTTGCCGGATTTATGGCGACCTTGCCGGAAATATGGCGACCTTCCCTGATTTGTGGCCACCATGCCGGATTTATGGCGACCTTGCCGGAAATATGGCGGCCTTGCCGGATTTGTGGCGACCTTGCCGGAAATATGGCGACCTTGCCGGATTTGTGGCGACCTTGCCGGATTTATGGCGGCCTTGCCGGAAATATGGCTACCTTGCCGGATTTGTCGCGACCTTGCCGGATTCATGCGACCTTGCCGGAAATATGGCGACCTTGCCAGATTTGTGGCGACCTTGCGGGATTTATGGCGACCTTGCCGGAAATATGGCGACCTTGTCGGATTTGCGGCGACCTTGCCAGATTTGTTGCGACCTTGCCGGAAATGTGGGGACCTTGCCAGATTTGTGGCGGCCGTGCCGGATTTATGGCGACCTTGCCGGAAATAGGCGACTCTGTCGGATTTGTGGCGACCTTGCCGGATTTATGGCGAGCTTGCCGGATTTATGGCGACCTTGCCGGAAATATGGCGACCTTGCCGGATTTATGACGACCATGCCGGAAATATGGCGACATTGCCGGATTTGTGGCGACCTTGCCGGATTTATGCCGACCTTGCCGGAAATATGGCAACCTTGCCGGATTTGTGGCGACCTTGCCGGATTCATGCGACCTTGCCGGAAATATGGCGACCTTGCCAGATTTGTGGCGACTTTGCGGGATTTATGGCGACCTTGCCGGAAATATGGTGACCATGTCGGATTTGTGGCGACCATGCCGGATTTATGGCGACCGTGCCGGAAATATGGCGACCTTGCCGGATTTGTGGCGACCTTGCCGGATTTATGGCGATCGTGCCGGAAATATGGCGACCTTGCCGGATTTATGGCGATCTTGCCGGAAATATGGCGGGTTCCCTGATTTGTGGCCACTATGCCGGATTTATGGCGAACTTGCCGGAAATATGGCCACCTTACCGGATTTATGACGACCATGCCGGAAATATGGCGACATTGCCGGATTTGTGGCGACCTTGCCGGATTTATGGCGACCTTGCCGGAAATATGGCAACCTTGCCGGATTTGTGGCGACCTTGCTGGATTCATGCGACCTTGCCGGAAATATGGCGACCTTGCCAGATTTGTGGCGACCTTGCGGGATTTATGGCGACCTTGCCGGAAATATGGTGACCTTGTCGGATTTGCGGCGACCTTGCCAGATTTGTTGCGACCTTGCCGGATATGTGGCGACCGTGCAGGAAATATGGCGACCTTGCCGGATTTGTGGCGACCTTGCCGGATTTATGGCGACGATGCCGGATTTATGGCGACCTTGCCGGAATGTTGCGACCTGGACGGATTTGTGGCGACCTTGCCGGATCTATGGCGACCTTCCTGCAAATGTGGCGATTTTGCCGGATTTGACGCGACCTTGCCGAATTTATGGCTACCTTGATTGAAATGTGGCGACCTTGCCGGCTTTGACGCCACCTTGCCGGATTAGTGGCGACCTTGCCGGATTTATGGTGACCTTGCCGGAAATATGGCGACCTTGCCAGACTTGTGGCGACCTTGAGGGATTTATGGTGACCTTGCCTGAAATATGGCGACCTTGCCGGATTTATGGCGACCTTGCCGGAAATATGGCTACCTTGCGGGATTTGTGGCGACCTTGCCGGATTCATGGCGACCTTGCCGGAAATGTGGCGACATTGCCGGATTTGTGGCGACCTTGCGGGATTTATGGCGACCTTGCGGGAAATATGGCGACGTTGTCGGGTTTGCGGCGACCTTGCCAGATTTGTTGCGACCTTGCCGGAAATGTGGCGACCTTGCCGGATTTGTGGCGGCCGTGCCGGATTTATGGCGACCTTGCCGGAAATAGGCGACTCTGCCGGATTTGTGGCGACCTTGCCGGATTTATGGCGAGCTTGCCGGACTTATGGCGACCTTGCCGGAAATATGGCGACCTTGCCGGATTTGTGGCAACCTTGCCGGAAATAGGCGACTGCCGGATTTGTGGCGACCTTGCCGGATTTATGGCGACCTTGCCGGATTTATGGCGACCGTGCCGGAAATATGGCGACCTTGCCGGATTTGTGGCGACCTTGCCGGATTTATGGCGATCGTGCCGGAAATATGGCGACCTTGCCGGATTTGTGGCGACCTTGCCGGATTTATGGCGATCGTGCCAGAAATATGGCGAACTTGCCGGATTTATGCGACCTTGCCGGAAATATGGCGACCTTCCCTGATTTGTGGCCTCCATGCCGTATTTATGGCTACCTTGCCGGAAATATGGCGACCTTGCCGGATTTGTGGCGTCCTTGCCGGAAATAGGCGATTTTGCCGGATTTGTGGCGACCTTGCCGGTTTATGTCGACCTTTCCGGATTTATGGCGACCTTGCCGAAATATGGCGACCTTGCCGGATTTGTGGCGACCTTGCGGGATTTATGGCGACCTTGCCGGAAATATGGCGACCTTGCCGGATTTGTGGCGATGAGGCAGGAAATATGGGGACCTTGCCGGATTTATGGCGACCTTCCCTGATTTGTGGCCAACATGCCGGATTTATGGCAAACTAGCCGGAAATATGGCTACCTTGTCGGATTTATGGCCACCTTGCCGAATTTATGACGACCATGCCGGAAATATGGCGATTGCCGGATTTGTGGCGACCTTGCCGGATTTATTGCGACCTTGCCGGAATTATGGCAACCTTGCCTGATTTGTGGCGACCTTGCCGGATTTATGGCGTCCTTGCCGGATTTATGGCGACCTTGCCGCATTTGTGGCGACCTTGTCGGATTTAAGGCGACCTTGCCGGAAATAGGCGACTCTGCCGGATTTGTGGCGACCTTGCCGGATTTATGGCGAGCTTGCCGGATTTATGGCGACCTTGCCGGAAATATGGCGACGTTGCCCGATTTGTGGCGACCTTGTGGGATTTATGGCGACCTTGCCGGATTTATGGCGACCTTGCCGGATTTGTGGCGACATTGCCGGATTTATGGCGACCATGCCGGAAATATGGCGACCTTGCCGGATTTGTGGCGACCTTGCCGGATTTATGGCGATCGTGCCGGGAATATGGCGACCTTGCCGGATTTCTGGCGATCTTGCCGGAAATATGGCGGGTTCCCTGATTTGTGGCCACAATGCCAGATTTGTGGCGACCTTGCAGGATTTATGACGTCCCTGGCCGGAAATATGGTGACCTTGTCGGATTTGCGGCGACCTTGCCAGATTTGTTGCGACCTTGCCGGATTTGTGGCGACCGTGCCAGAACATGGCGACCTTGCCGGATTTGTGGCGACCTTGCCGGATTTATGGCGACCTTGCCGGAAATATGGCTACCTTGCCGGATTTGTGGCGACCTTGCCGGATTTGACGCGACCTTGCCGAATTTATGGCTACCTTGATTGAAATGTGGCGACCTTGCCGGCTTTGACGCCACCTTGCCGGATTTGTGGCGACCTTGCCGGATTTATGGTGACCTTGCCGGAAATATGGCGACCTTGTCGGATTTGTGGCGACCTTGCCGGAAATATGGCGACCTTGCCGGATTTGTGGCGACCTTGCCGAATTTATGGCGACCTTGCCGGAAATATGGCTACCTTGCCGGATTTGTGGCGACCTTGCCGGATTCATGGCGACCTTGCCGGAAATATGGCGACATTGCCGGATTTGTGGCGACCTTGCGGAATTTATGGCGACCTTGCCGGAAGTAGGCGACTCTGCCGGATTGTGGCGACCTTGCCGGATTTATGGCGAGCTTGCCGGATTTATGGCGACCTTGCCGGAAATATGGCGACCTTGCCGGATTTGTGGCAACCTTGCCGGAAATAGGCGACTCTGCCGGATTTGTGGCGACCTTGCCGGATTTATGGCGACATTGCCGGATTTATGGCGATCGTGCCGGAAATATGGCGACCTTGCCGGATATGTGGCGACCTTGCCGGATTTATGGCGATCGTGCCGGAAATATGGCGACCTTGCCGGATTTATGGCGAGCTTGCCGGATTTATGGCGACCTTGCCGGATTAGTGGCGACCTTGCGGGATTTATGGCGACCTTGCCGGAAATATGGCGACCTTGCCGGATTTGTGGCGACCTTGCCGGATGTATGGCGACCGTGCCGGAAATATGGCGACCTTGTCGGGTTTGTGGCGACCTTGCCGGATTTATGGCGATGGGGCAGGAAATATCTGGACCTTGCCGGATTTATGGCGACCTTGCCTGAAATATGGCGACCTTTCCTGATTTGTGGCCAACATGCCGGATTTATGGCGAACTTGCCGGAAATATGGCTACCTTGTCGGATTCATGGCCACCTTGCCGGATTTATGACGACCATGCCGGAAATATGGCGACATTGCCGGATTTGTGGCGACCTTGCCGGATTTATTGCGACCTTGCCGGAAATATGGCAACCTTGCCTGATTTGTGGCGACCTTGCCGGATTTATGGCGTTCTTGCCGGATTTATGGCGATCTTGCCGCATTTGTGGCGACCTTGTCGGATTTAAGGCGAACTTGCCGGAAATATGGCGACCTTGCCGCATTTGTGGCAACCTTGCCGGATTTGTGGCGACCATGCCGGAAATATGGCGACCTTGATGGATTTTTGGCGAGCTTGCCGGATTTATGGCGACCTTGCCGGAAATATGGCGACCTTGCCGGATTTGTGGTAACCTTGCCGGAAATAGGCGACTCTGCCGGATTTGTGGCGACCTTGCCGGATTTATGGCGACCTTGCCGGATTTATGGCGACCGTGTCGGAAATATGGCGACCTTGCCGCATTTCTGGCTACCTTGCCGGATTTATGGCGACTTTGCCGGAAATTAGGCGACCTCGCCGGATTTTTGGCGACCTCGCGTGATTTATGGCGACCTCGCCGGATTTATGGCGACCTTTCCGGATTATAGCGACCTTTCCGGGAATATGGCGACCTCGCGTGGTTTATGGCGACCTTGCCGGATTTATGGCGACGTTGGCGGAAATATAGCTACCTCGACGGATTTATGCCGACCTTGCCGGAAATATGGCGACCTCGCCGGATTTATGGCGAACTTGCCGGATTTATGGCGACCTTTCCAGAAATATGGCGACCTCGCATGATTTATGGCGACCTTGCCGGATTTATCGCGACGTTGCCAGAAATATGGCGACCTCGCCGGATTTATGGCAACTTGCTGGATTTATGGCGACTTTGCCGGAAATATGGCGACCTCGCCGGATTTTGGCGACCTTGCCGGAAATATGGCGACCTCGTCGGATTTATGGCGACCTTGCCGGATCTATGGCGACCTTGCCGGCAATATGGCGACATCGCCGGATTTATGGCGACCTTGCCGGGAATATGGCGACCTTACCGCATTTATGGCGACCTTGCCGGATTTGTGGCGACCTTGCCGGATTTGTGGCGACCATGCCGGAAATATGGTGATCGTGCCAGAAATATGGCGAACTTGCCGGATTTATGCGACCTTGCCGGAAATATGGCGACCTTCCCTGATTTGTGGCCTCCATGCCGTATTTATGGCTACCTTGCCGGAAATATGGCGACCTTGCCGGATTTGTGGCGTCCTTGCCGGAAATAGGCGATTTGCCGGATTTGTGGCGACCTTGCCGGTTTATGTCGACCTTTCCGGATTTATGGCGACCTTGCCGGAAATATGGCGACCTTGCCGGATTTGTGGCGACCTTGCGGGATTTATGGCGACCTTGCCGGAAATATGGCGACCTTGCCGGATTTGTGGCGATGAGGCAGGAAATATGGGGACCTTGCCGGATTTATGGCGACCTTGCCGGAAATATGGCGACCTTCCCTGATTTGTGGCCAACATGCCGGATTTATGGCAAACTAGCCGGAAATATGGCTACCTTGTCGGATTTATGGCCACCTTGCCGAATTTATGACGACCATGCCGGAAATATGGCGACATTGCCGGATTTGTGGCGACCTTGCCGGATTTATTGCGACCTTGCCGGAATTATGGCAACCTTGCCTGATTTGTGGCGACCTTGCCGGATTTATGGCGTCCTTGCCGGATTTATGGCGACCTTGCCGCATTTGTGGCGACCTTGTCGGATTTAAGGCGACCTTGCCGGAAATAGGCGACTCTGCCGGATTTGTGGCGACCTTGCCGGATTTATGGCGAGCTTGCCGGATTTATGGCGACCTTGCCGGAAATATGGCGACGTTGCCCGATTTGTGGCGACCTTGTGGGATTTATGGCGACCTTGCCGGATTTATGGCGACCTTGCCGGATTTGTGGCGACATTGCCGGATTTATGGCGACCATGCCGGAAATATGGCGACCTTGCCGGATTTGTGGCGACCTTGCCGGATTTATGGCGATCGTGCCGGGAATATGGCGACCTTGCCGGATTTCTGGCGATCTTGCCGGAAATATGGCGGGTTCCCTGATTTGTGGCCACAATGCCAGATTTGTGGCGACCTTGCAGGATTTATGACGTCCCTGCCGGAAATATGGTGACCTTGTCGATTTGCGGCGACCTTGCCAGATTTGTTGCGACCTTGCCGGATTTGTGGCGACCGTGCCAGAAACATGGCGACCTTGCCGGATTTGTGGCGACCTTGCCGGATTTATGGCGACCTTGCCGGAAATATGGCTACCTTGCCGGATTTGTGGCGACCTTGCCGGATTTGACGCGACCTTGCCGAATTTATGGCTACCTTGATTGAAATGTGGCGACCTTGCCGGCTTTGACGCCACCTTGCCGGATTTGTGGCGACCTTGCCGGATTTATGGTGACCTTGCCGGAAATATGGCGACCTTGTCGGATTGTGGCGACCTTGCCGGAAATATGGCGACCTTGCCGGATTTGTGGCGACCTTGCCGAATTTATGGCGACCTTGCCGGAAATATGGCTACCTTGCCGGATTTGTGGCGACCTTGCCGGATTCATGGCGACCTTGCCGGAAATATGGCGACATTGCCGGATTTGTGGCGACCTTGCGGAATTTATGGCGACCTTGCCGGAAGTAGGCGACTCTGCCGGATTTGTGGCGACCTTGCCGGATTATGGCGAGCTTGCCGGATTTATGGCGACCTTGCCGGAAATATGGCGACCTTGCCGGATTTGTGGCAACCTTGCCGGAAATAGGCGACTCTGCCGGATTTGTGGCGACCTTGCCGGATTTATGGCGACATTGCCGGATTTATGGCGATCGTGCCGGAAATATGGCGACCTTGCCGGATATGTGGCGACCTTGCCGGATTTATGGCGATCGTGCCGGAAATATGGCGACCTTGCCGGATTTATGGCGAGCTTGCCGGATTTATGGCGACCTTGCCGGATTAGTGGCGACCTTGCGGATTTATGGCGACCTTGCCGGAAATATGGCGACCTTGCCGGATTTGTGGCGACCTTGCCGGATGTATGGCGACCGTGCCGGAAATATGGCGACCTTGTCGGGTTTGTGGCGACCTTGCCGGATTTATGGCGATGGGGCAGGAAATATCTGGACCTTGCCGGATTTATGGCGACCTTGCCTGAAATATGGCGACCTTTCCTGATTTGTGGCCAACATGCCGGATTTATGGCGAACTTGCCGGAAATATGGCTACCTTGTCGGATTCATGGCCACCTTGCCGGATTTATGACGACCATGCCGGAAATATGGCGACATTGCCGGATTTGTGGCGACCTTGCCGGATTTATTGCGACCTTGCCGGAAATATGGCAACCTTGCCTGATTTGTGGCGACCTTGCCGGATTTATGGCGTTCTTGCCGGATTTATGGCGATCTTGCCGCATTTGTGGCGACCTTGTCGGATTTAAGGCGAACTTGCCGGAAATATGGCGACCTTGCCGCATTTGTGGCAACCTTGCCGGATTTGTGGCGACCATGCCGGAAATATGGCGACCTTGATGGATTTTGGCGAGCTTGCCGGATTTATGGCGACCTTGCCGGAAATATGGCGACCTTGCTGGATTTGTGGTAACCTTGCCGGAAATAGGCGACTCTGCCGGATTTGTGGCGACCTTGCCGGATTTATGGCGACCTTGCCGGATTTATGGCGACCGTGTCGGAAATATGGCGACCTTGCCGCATTTCTGGCTACCTTGCCGGATTTATGGCGACTTTGCCGGAAATTAGGCGACCTCGCCGGATTTTTGGCGACCTCGCGTGATTTATGGCGACCTCGCCGGATTTATGGCGACCTTTCCGGATTATAGCGACCTTTCCGGGAATATGGCGACCTCGCGTGGTTTATGGCGACCTTGCCGGATTTATGGCGACGTTGGCGGAAATATAGCTACCTCGACGGATTTATGCCGACCTTGCCGGAAATATGGCGACCTCGCCGGATTTATGGCGAACTTGCCGGATTTATGGCGACCTTTCCAGAAATATGGCGACCTCGCATGATTTATGGCGACCTTGCCGGATTTATCGCGACGTTGCCAGAAATATGGCGACCTCGCCGGATTTATGGCAACTTGCTGGATTTATGGCGACTTTGCCGGAAATATGGCGACCTCGCCGGATTTTGGCGACCTTGCCGGAAATATGGCGACCTCGTCGGATTTATGGCGACCTTGCCGGATCTATGGCGACCTTGCCGGCAATATGGCGACATCGCCGGATTTATGGCGACCTTGCCGGGAATATGGCGACCTTACCGCATTTGTGGCGATCTCGCCGGATTTATGGCGACCTTGCCGGATTTATGGCGACCATGCCGGAAATATGGTGACCTCGCCGGATTTATGCCGACCTCGCCGTATTTATGGCGAACTCGCCGGATTTATGGCGACCTCGCCGGATTTGTGGCAACCTCGCCGGAAATATGGCGAAATCGCCGGCTTTATGGCGACCTCGAATTTATGGCCAGATTTATGGCCGGATTGATAGCGACCTTGCCGGGGATGTTGCGACCTTGCCGGATTTATGGCGACATTTCTGGCAATGTGGCGACCTTGCCGCATTTGTGGCTACCTTGCCGGATTTATGGCGACCTTGCCGGAAATATGGCGACATTGCCGTAAATGTAGCGACCTTGCCGGATTTATGGCGACCTTGCCGGATTTCTGTCGACCTTGCCGGAATGTGGCGACCTTGCCGGATTTATGCGACCTTGTGGGATTTGTGGCGACATTGCCGAAATGTTGCGACCTTGCCGGATTTGACGCCACCTTGCCGGATTTATGGCGACTTTGCTGGAAATATGGCGACCTTGCCGGGTTTTTGTCGACCTTGCAGGATTTATGGCGACCTTACCGGAAATATGGCTACCTTGCCGGATCTGTGGCGACTTTGCCGGATTCATGGCGACATTGCCGGAAATATGCCGAGCTTGCCGCATTTGTGCCGACTTTGCCTGATTTATGGCGACCTTGCCGGAAATATGTCGACTTTGCCGCATTTCTGGCTACCTTGCCGGATTTATGGCGACTTTGCCGGAAATTAGGCGACCTCGCCGGATTTTTGGCGACCTCGCCTGATTTATGGCGACCTCGCCGGATTTATGGCGACCTTTCCGGATTTATGGCGACCTTTCCGGGAATATGGCGACCTCGCGTGGTTTATGGCGACCTTGCCGGATTTATGGCGACGTTGCCGGAAATATGGCGACCTCGACGGATTTATGCCGACCTTGCCGGAAATATGGCGACCTCGCCGGATTTATGGCGAACTTGCCGGATTTATGGCGACCTTTCCCGAAATAAGGCGACCTCGCATGATTATGGCGACCTTGCCGGATTTATCGCGACGTTGCCGGAAATATGGCGACTTGCTGGATTTATGGCGACTTTGCCGGAAAATGGCGACCTCGCCGGATTTTGGCGACCTTGCCGGAAATATGGCGACCTCGTTGGATTTATGGCGACCTTGCCGGATCTATGGCGACCTTGCCGGCAATATGGCGACCTCGCCTGATTTATGGCGACCTTGCCGAAAATGGCGATCTTGCCGGATTTGTGGCCACCTTGCCGGATTTATGGCGACCTTGCCGGAAAGATAGCGACCTCGCCGGACATAAGGCGACATCGCCGGATTTATGGCGACATTGCCGGATTTATGGTGACCTCGCCGGAAATATGGCGACCTCGCCGGACTTATGGCGACCTTGCCAGATTTATGGATTCCTCACCGGAAATATGGCGACATCGCCGGATTTATGGCGACCTTGCCGGATTTATGGCGTCCTTGTCGGAAATATGGCGACCTCGCCGGATTTATGGCGACCTTGCCGGATTTATTGCGACCTTGCCTGAAATATGGCGACCTCGTCGGATTTATGCCGACCTTGCCGGATTAATGGCGACCTCGCCGGATTATGCGTCCTCGCCGGATTTATGGCGACCTTGCCAGAAATATGGAGACATTGCCGGATTTAGCGACCTTGCCGGATTTATGGCGACCTAGCCGGATTTATGGCGACCTTGCCGGAAATATGGCGACCTCGCCGGATTAATGGCGACCTTGCCGGATTTATGGCGAAGTTACCGGAAAGATAGCGACGTCGCCGGATTGATGGCGACCTTGCCAGATTTATGGCGACCTTGCCGGAAAGATGGCGACCACGACAGATTTATGGCGACCTTGCCGGGTTTATGGCGAACTTGCCGGATCTGTGGCGACCTTGCCGGAAATATGGCGACCTTGCCGGATTTGTGGCGACCTTGCCGGATTATGGCGACCTTGCCGGATATATGGCGACCTTGCCGGAAATATGGCGACCTTGCCGGATTTATGCCGACCTTGCCGGATTTATGTCGAACTTGCCGGAAAGATAGCGACCTCGCCGGGTTTATGGCGACCTTGCCGGATTTATCGCGACCTTGCTGGAAATATGGCGACCTCGCCGGATTTATGCCGACCTTGCCGGATTAATGGCGACCTCGCCGGATTTATGCGTCCTCGCCGGATTTATGGCGACCTTGCCAGAAATATGGAGACATCGCCGGATTTAGCGACCTTGCCGGATTTATGGCGACCTAGCCGGATTTATGGCGACCTTGCCGGAAATATGGCGACCTCGCCGGATTAATGGCGACCTTGCCGGATTTATGGCGAACTTGCCGGAAAGATAGCGACGTCGCCGGATTGATGGCGACCTTGCCAGATTTATGGCGACCTTGCCGGAAAGATGGCGACCACGACGGATTTATGGCGACCTTGCCGGGTTTATGGCGAACTTGCCGGATCTGTGGCGACCTTGCCGGAAATATGGCGACCTTGCCGGATTTGTGGCGACCTTGCCGGATTTATGGCGACCTTGCCGGATATATGGCGACCTTGCCGGAAATATGGCGACGTTGCCGGATTTATGCCGACCTTGCCGGATTTATGTCGAACTTGCCGGAAAGATAGCGACCTCGCCGGGTTTATGGCGACCTTGCAGGATTTATCGCGACCTTGCTGGAAATATGGCGATCTCGCCGGATTTATGGCGACCTTGCCCGATTTATGGCGAATTTGCCGGAAAGATAGCGACCTCGCCGGATTAATGGCGACTTTGTCGGATTTATGGCGACCTTGCCGGAAAGATGGCGACCACGACGGATTTATGGCGACCTTGCCGGATTTATGGCCAACTTGCCGGAAAGATGGCGACCTCTCCGGATTTATGCCAACCTTGCCGGAATTATGGCGACCTCGCCGGATTATGGCCACCTTGCCGGATATATGGCGACCTTGCCGGAAATATGCCGACCTCGCCTGATTTATGGCGACCTTGCCGGATTTATGGCGAACTTGCCGAAAGATAGAGACCTCGCCGGATTTATGGCGACCTTGCCGGATTTATCGCGACCTTGCCGGAAATGTGGCGACCTTGCCGGATTTGTGGCGACCTTGCCGGAAATGTGGCGACCTTGCCGGATTTGAGGCCACCTTCTGGATTTATGGCGACATTGCCGGAAATATGGCGACCTTCCCTGATTTGAGGCCACCTTGCCGGAATTATGGCGACCTTGCCGGAAATAATCCGTCCTTGCCGGATTTGTGGCGACCTTGCCGGGATTATGGCTATCTTGCCGGAAATATGGCGACCTTGCCGGATCTGTGGCGACCTTGCCGGAAATATGGCGACCTTGCGGGATTTATGGCGACCTTGCCGGAAATATGGCGACCTTGCCGGATTTGTGGCGACCTTGCCGGATGTATGGCGACCGTGCCGGAAATATGGCGACCTTGTCGGGTTTTGTGGCGACCTTGCCGGATTTATGGCGATGGGGCACGAAATATCTGGACCTTGCCGGATTTATGGCGACCTTGCCTGAAATATGGCGACCTTTCCTGATTTGTGGCCAACATGCCGGATTTATGGCGAACTTGCCGGAAATATGGCTACCTTGTCGGATTCATGGCCACCTTGCCGGATTATGACGACCATGCCGGAAATATGGCGACATTGCCGGATTTGTGGCGACCTTGCCGGATTTATTGCGACCTTGCCGGAAATATGGCAACCTTGCCTGATTTGTGGCGACCTTGCCGGATTTATGGCGTTCTTGCCGGATTTATGGCGATCTTGCCGCATTTGTGGCGACCTTGTCGGATTTAAGGCGAACTTGCCGGAAATATGGCGACCTTGCCGCATTTGTGGCAACCTTGCCGGATTTGTGGCGACCATGCCGGAAATATGGCGACCTTGATGGATTTTTGGCGAGCTTGCCGGATTTATGGCGACCTTGCCGGAAATATGGCGACCTTGCCGGATTTGTGGTAACCTTGCCGGAAATAGGCGACTCTGCCGGATTTGTGGCGACCTTGCCGGATTTATGGCGACCTTGCCGGATTTATGGCGACCGTGTCGGAAATATGGCGACCTTGCCGCATTTCTGGCTACCTTGCCGGATTTATGGCGACTTTGCCGGAAATTAGGCGACCTCGCCGGATTTTTGGCGACCTCGCGTGATTTATGGCGACCTCGCCGGATTTATGGCGACCTTTCCGGATTATAGCGACCTTTCCGGGAATATGGCGACCTCGCGTGGTTTATGGCGACCTTGCCGGATTTATGGCGACGTTGCCGGAAATATAGCTACCTCGACGGATTTATGCCGACCTTGCCGGAAATATGGCGACCTCGCCGGATTTATGGCGAACTTGCCGGATTTATGGCGACCTTTCCAGAAATATGGCGACCTCGCATGATTTATGGCGACCTTGCCGGATTATCGCGACGTTGCCAGAAATATGGCGACCTCGCCGGATGTATGGCAACTTGCTGGATTTATGGCGACTTTGCCGGAAATATGGCGACCTCGCCGGATTTTGGCGACCTTGCCGGAAATATGGCGACCTCGTCGGATTTATGGCGACCTTGCCGGATCTATGGCGACCTTGCCGGCAATATGGCGACATCGCCGGATTTATGGCGACCTTGCCGGGAATATGGCGACCTTACCGCATTTGTGGCGATCTCGCCGGATTTATGGCGACCTTGCCGGATTTATGGCGACCATGCCGGAAATATGGTGACCTCGCCGGATTTTTTTTTTTATGCCGACCTCGCCGTATTTATGGCG